>LR738712.1:531275719-531309884 GCA_902687465.1 Secale cereale | reverse complement strand
CCCCCCCCCCCCCGTGTGTTCGGCTGGCGAGGTTCGTCCTCGTCTTCACTTTGGGGTCCTTTTCCCTTGTGTTCGGCGTTTAACTTGCCGGTCCTTTTCCCTTGGTGGGTTTTCCAGGTTTGTCAGTGGTGCCATGGATTTGGCAGTACCTGTCTACTATCTTGTCCAAGCTGGATGGACTATCCATGTTACCTATAAATGGCTTCTTCCATTGACCGGGCCTGGAGGCACTAAATTCGTCATTTACTGATGTATCCTCTGTGTTTCCATTGTTGTTTCGACGCATATTCTTATTGCACCGTGTCTTACCATTGCCATCCCCGACTTCAGATGTGTTAGAGTCGCTGGTACTGTTGCTGCTACAAGCCAGCCAGCTATCCTCGCCCGTGCAAAAGCGGGTCATGAGTGTGGTCAGGGCTGCCATTGTTCTCGGCTTCTCCTGGCCATGGTGTCTAGCCAGCCATTCGTCCCGGACACTGTGTTTGAATTCCGCTAAGGCTTCGGCGTCCGGACAGTCAACAATCTGGTTCTTTTTAGTTAAGAACCAATTCCAAAGCTTGTGGGCTGACTCCCCGGGTTGCTGGATTATATGACTTAAATCATCAGCATCCGGGGGCCGGACATAAGTCCCCTGAAACTTGGCCCGAAAAGCATCCTCAAGTTCTTCCCAGCTTCCTATAGAGTTCTCTGGGAGGCTATTAAGCCAGTGCCGAGCTGGCCCTTTCAGGTTGAGGGGTAAATATTTAATGGTGTGGAGATCATCTCCCCGAGCCATGTGTATGTGAAGAATAAAGTCTTCTGTCCAGACAGCTGGATCTGTTGTTCCATCATACGCCTCGATGTTTATGGGTTTAAACCCTTCTGGCAATTCATGATCCATCACCTCATCGGTGAAGTAGACGGTGTGACGCACCCCTGCATTTTGCAATTTCGTGGCGTAGTTCGGACGGTATTGGTGTCCGGTTTTGACTCCGAACTGGGATGTGACTGGTCTGTTTGGATTGATAGCCATCACCATGTGTGTATGTACGTTCCCTTGGCCTGTAGATTGATCTAGTCTGGCCCGCCTTTTTATCCAGGTCTTGGCGTAGGTCATACTTATGAGGTTGAGCCGTTGTATCCTTGCATTTACGATGAGGAGGTGCGGGCTTATGTACGGCGTTACTGGCCGCTTTGTCCCATCCACGGGGTGGTCGGTCTGGTTGATCGGCGTGATCATACTTCGGCGGAATTGGCGCTGGGGCCTCGTCGTCAAATTGAGGCAGCAGTTTACGCTTAGGATAGCTCTTTGTTTGGCCTTTAGAGGTGTACCGTTCTTCAACGTCTAGCACATTGTTCCATCTGTGGTTGAGCATATCCTGTTCGGCTCTAAGCCACTGGTGCTACTTTTTTAGGCTCCTTATAGTGGCAATGAGCTATTGTTGAAAACGCTTCTGTTCGAGCGGTTCTTCTGGGACGATATACTCTTCGTCTCCCAGGCTGATGTCCTCTTCAGAGACAGGTCAATAGCTGCTGTCATCCGCGTTGCTATGATCGGTCAGCGGTTCCTTTAGACTATGTTCGCCATCCTCCCATTCGTCCTGCTCTATCACTGGCTTCACGGTGTCATTGGCTTGTTCCGGATCATCATTGTCGTCAGTGATAGTGTTGCTCTTTTTCCCTTTATAGGATCGAGATCGTTGCTTCTGACACCGATGTTTGGGGGGTTCATCGACGGGCTTGTCCTGTTCTGGATTGATATCGCCGTCGCCCTCCTTTTCGTGAGGTGTGTTCACCATGTATACGTCATATGTAGAAGTAGCCACTAGTAGAATAAGGCCAATTTGTCCCAGTTTATAAGGCCCATTTGTCCCGATTCGGGAACCGGGACTAAACTGTCGATACGAATGCCCAAGACCTTTAGTCCCGGTTCTTATAACAACCAGCATAGATGGGGCTCCACGTGGCCACTGCGTCTTGCCCAGGCTGGGGGGGCTTTTGTCCCGGTTGGTAGCACCAACTGGGACAAATAAGCGTCATCGCGTCAGCAGTTCAGGGGCTAGAGTTTTAGTTTTTTCTGAAAGGGGGGGAGGGGGTTTGGGAACTTTTGTAGGGTTAATTTAGGGGTTTCATATATTGTGGTAGCTAGCTAATAGAGACAAGTGTCCTCTCTTATCCCCGTGCTTGGTCGACGCTATGTACTATACGTATAGAGAGGACTCGACACGTTAGCTAGTAAGAAAATGAAGGAAAACATTAAGTACAGAAGATCATCGTGAACATATATAGAGAGAAGTGATCAACCTCTCCTTCTCCTAGAGATTGGTCGAACAACAAGTTTTCGTATATCTATCCGACGCTACTGGCTACATATATATACAATGTGTAAGAACTCTTACAATACCGTAACATCTGAACTCAAGTTCCACATGGTATTCTCTGGCTTTATTGATGACGTGGTCAAGAAAGAATCCCGCCAATTCCTCTTGAATTGCTCGCATGCGATTTTGTGGTAGGAGTTCATCCCGCATCTGCCACATCTAATTTGAAGAAGGGGGTCAATACATATATATGAATGAAACTCAACAGAAATGATGGTAATAAAATAAAATTGTGAATATTTTTTCTCACGCACTTCATATTGTCTTTTAGAGTAGCCCCGCCTATTCTTGGCCGTCGCATTGTAGATGAACTCGCAAATGTAGTAACAACAGTAATTATTCTCGGCTTCCTTCCACAAGCACTTTACGAGAAATATATGGGTCCAGACGAACCAGGACAGATGCCCTACAAGGCCCAGCCGCCCCCCTGGGCGCACGGACCGGGACGTATGCCCACCATGGGTCATGGTTCGTGACTGAACCGGGACTAATGGGCTGGCCAAGCCCCAACGAAAGCCCTTTTTTCTAATAGTGAGCCGTCCATCGCCCGGTTGTGGGCGGGTTTGTACTTTGATCGGTTTCGGCATCGTGGTCCATCCCGTCGATGTCTTTCGAAGCGTAATCTAATAGGTCGGTTAATTCCTCGACCATGGCTACCAAGTGGGTGGTGGGTGGGAAGCGAAATTCCCTATCCTCGGCCCCCAGTTCGAACTGGCCATAATTCGGCTGGGAATCCTCTGCTAGGGAGAGAGATTTCAATAAGTCCAACGCTTCGTATAAAGGCATGTGCGCGGAGTGTGTTCGGATGACTGCAGGGCTTAGTTCGGCAACGGCTGCTCGATCGGGCCCAAAAGATGCAGATCATGAGAGTTCGGAACTTGCAGATGGAAACAAGTCCGAAGAACCAATGAGGGAAGTCCCGCTCCAGGCCGGACCTGTGTGCGGCTCAAGCCCCGCTGTGCTTGCGATCTCCATGGCGGGGTTAATCTTCTCGTCCTCGGATGGAGTGACCTGCTCTGGTCCTAATGTTGGAGCCATTGTAGGTGTTATCCCGTGTACGAGGTCTGATGACTGACATAGGTCATGTTCATCATGTTGGCAGGAACCAGCTGCCATGGGTGAGAATCCATTGAAGATCAAATCTCGACACACGTTAGCAACGTAGTTTAAGCTTCCGAACCTGATCTGATGACCAGGGGCATAGCTGTCAACCTGATCTGATGTTCATCATGTTGGCAGGAACCAGCTGCCATGGGTGAGAATCCAGGTGGCCTGCAGTGTTGGCGCGAAGCACGAAGCCCCCAAACACGAAGAGCTAGTCGGGGAGAAAAACACCCTCAATGGAGGCGTTGTTGGTGACGAAACAAGCCATTGATCCTTCCATCGACGACATAGTGGAACTCTCAATGAAAGTACCAATGTCGGTGTCAAAACCAGCAGATCAAGGGTAGGGGTCCCGAACTATGCGTCTCAGGATTAATGGTAACAGGGGACAGGGGACATGATGTTTACCCAGGTTCAGACCCTCTCGATCGAGGTAATACCCTACTTCCTACTTGATTGACCTTGATGAATATGATTACAAGAGTTGATCTACCTCGAGATCGTAATGGCTAAACCCTAACAGCGTGTTTGGTTGGGGGTATTTGCAGCTAGGGAATGGGAATTAAAGGGGTACGAGACTTCAAATCTATTGTTTGGTTAGAGGGATTGGGAATTCATAAGGGAATAGTCATGGGACTTGAGGCTCCAACTCCCATCGTTTTATTAATAGGGGAGGGGGTGGGAGTTGGTAGGGAATTGTTTTAGTGAGTCAATCTTAACCGTTCATCATAACTTACATTAACTTCCCTTGTCTATTCCCTCGTCAATTCCCACGAACCAAACAAGGAAATACATTTTTTCCTCAAATCCTCGCACATAACTCCTATCATGCACCAAACAGAGGATTGGGAATAAAACGACTCATCCCATGTCTAATCTCAATACAACTCCCTGCTCTAAACTCCCATCCCCTTCCCAAATATTGCCAAACACGCTGTAAAAGTCTAGCCTATGAGATTGCTATGATTATGGTATCCTTGTCCCTACGGACCAAACCCTCCGGTTTATATATGCACCGGAGGGACCTAGGGTTGTACATGATCACCTTGCAGAGGAAGGAAAGTACTAAACCCGGACTCTAAACTTGCTATTTTACACACGGGGAGTCCTATCCGGATACGGGAGATAGTATTCATCGATAATCTTCACAGCCCACCAGTCTGGCCCATAATGAACGATCTGGCCACCAGAGGACCCCTTAATCCAGGAATCCCTCAGCTGGTGCGGCAGGAAGACATCACAACATGTGTAACATGGTATGGTCATTGAGGACACACCTGCACTTGAGACATTACTTTTAGTTGATCAAGAAAGTCCAACAAGAATCAATGTCATATCTGCGCCGAAATTGATAGTGGTTGGCTACTCGTCCGACAAATACTCCGAACTTGTTATTGGATCCACACCCGTTTAGGTAAGACAGCCGCCTTCTACCTCTCCTTCTACAAATTAACATTATTTGTGATTTTGAAGATGTTAGTTTGTGTGTCATTCAGAAAATGATTTCGACAAGCTTGACCCCGAAACCGCGCACAGTGAAGGTCTTGGCACTAGAATCTACCGGCCCCAACCTGGAGCAAGTTGACAGTTTTCTGAGATGCTTTCCATGCTCGGAGAAGCTATATATCGAGGTGATGTTCCTTTCCTGTTAAATGTTAACCATAAGGGAGTTCAATTTGTGAAACCTTTTTCCAAGTTTACAATGACAATGTACTACGATTTCTGAAGGATTCCTTTGGAGGATTTCAGTACATGCATGTTCCACCCCCCCCACATATTGGTTGCTTGATCCATATGGTTACAATCAATAAGCATTTCTCGTTTGGATTCATCTATACTAGTTTTCTTAGGGAACTTTTCATCCACTACAACCTCTTGTGAAGAAAGCTATTTTTTTAGAATGTAATCAAATGGCCATGTTAATCATGTCAGATCGAAGATGGCATGTTAGTGCATTTTAAAAATTCTGCAAACCAAATAGGCACTAACACGTTTCCTTCGTTTGCATATAAGATTAGGCCCAGTGGTGGATAATGTGATAGAATATAAGAATCACGTCGAATGCCTAGATCTGCATCTCTCAGAAATTGCTTTCAACTCCTACCGAGGGACCTTACCAGAGATTATATTCGCCAGGTTCTTTGTTCTTAGAGCAAGGGTGCTCAAAGAAATGAGGTTTGCCCTACATTTATTTCGCAAAAATGAACGGTTTGTTGATCAGCGTCGGCGCCTGCGGTAGAATGGAATAGGCTCAAAAATGTTGAATTTCATTTTGGAACTTCAAAGAAAGAGTAATCGGAAGTCATTGTGTCAGCCCCATACATGACTTCTCAGTGGCTGACCCCTTTGCAAAAGTTGTGAGGTTTCGAAACCAGACTAAGAAGTGGTAATATTAGTTTGAACCTCTCTGATATCTATGTTCAGCGGATCAGCGCGAGCATTTGCAGCTGATGAGCTGAATTTCATTTCTAATATCAGTTTGAACCTTGTAATCTTTGAATTTGAGCCATATAACTCTGGAATTTGAACCTTGTAATATTTCGAGCTTTTGTGGTACAATCATTGAAATGGCATCGTATGAGACTCGTATATTGGTAGCACTATTTTGACCTTACTATGCAATGGACTTAGATTTTATTAACCATTCTCGAATCTGTTTACATTGTCGTTCTCACAGCACACGATCTCTATAGCTAACTCGACTGCGATCTTCGACATTATTGCACACAGTTGGTTTCTTCCACTGTGTGCCCAGTAGAGCGCAAAATTAATTGTTGCACTCGAATGTCCATCATCACCCTTATGTATAACTTTGACCTTATCACCCACGGGTAAACTTATTACCCAAGTCATTCCACACACTTCATTTTTACAAAGATTTTTGCCAATAAACACCCACAATTTGTCCCTCTTCTAGCTGACGCCTGGCCAAACTAGTCGGGCGGGAACCTTGCGCGGTAACGCGGGAACAGGCTCACCAACGATATATTTGGCGCCTCTTCGAGCCCACGCGTGCGGTGTGGTGTTGTCAAGTGTGCATTGGAATCCTCCGCTATGAACGCCGTGACAAGACGTGATGATTACAGGCCAGCCGACCCCAATTTATTACAGCGGCCAACCTTTCCATCGCGCCCCACCATTGCAAGAAGCACACCCACCATGAGAAAATCTTAGTGGGTATCCTGCATGGCTTCAATGGTGCTCCGAGCGGTTGCCGACGACGAGCAGCAGTTCACCATGTGTGCCGTAGTGAACACCCATAGAAGGTTCATGGACCTCTTGCTAGTGTACACCAACGACGCAGTCTGGGTGGAGGACTCCATCCACAACATGGAGTTGTTGCTTGCCGAGGAGAAGTAAAAGGTGGTCGGGTTCGACCTCGAATGCACCCGCGCTTGTGTCGGGTCTTGTCCCAAGGTCGCCATCGCCCAGATGTGCGTGCGCCACCACGTCCTCATCTACCACTACTACCTGGCCACAAGGCCTTGCGAGTGTTTTGCTAGGTTTTTCAACAGCCCCCACTACATGTTCACTACGGTGGACATCACCAACAATGTAAAGGCGCTCATGAATTCAGGCATCGCCTGCCAGAATCTTGTCGACATCCAGGGCCAATACAAGATCTGGGGCAGCAAGGAGCATGAGAAGGACTCATTGATTCACCTCGCCGAGGCCATCATCGACCCCTACTACAGGGAGGATTCATGCAACAAGGAAAAGCATGCCTGGCACTCGGCCTGGATGGAGAAACTCGACGAAGCCCACATCATGTACACAACCAAGGAGGTGTGCACGAACTACGACGTGTGCAGGCGGATCGTTGACATGAGAAAGTGCCTCCTTCCCAAAAACGGCCAGGGATCCAGCCGGAAGTAGAGCAATGGCAACCGTCATCGCAACAATAAGTAGATGATCAGATCCTCATTTCTCCTACTTTAGTATGCATGTAATTGCTTACTTTGGTGTGTGGAAATGTTATGTGTGTAATCACTTGTGTAATTGTATGCTTAATTTGGTTTTGCAATGTTGTCTTTTTAAATATATATGTTGATGTTCTGTAGACAAAGGGTAGATGTTGTGTGGACAAAGAAAATCACATCACACACGGACTAAACAATGGAACCCGTCGGTGATGTTTTCATCAATCAATCACAATTGTATACCAGCAATCGTTTGCTCGCAACACACACGGCTTGTTAGCAGTGATCGTCTGTGTTGTTATAGGTCTTTGCACAAGTTTCCAATTTCAGACCTGTTTGTCGCGTATCACACACATCTTGTTAAGTTGAACCGTTTATGTTCTCATCTCTTGACGCAAACAGTTCATCCGAGTGAACCGCATGTCGTATATTGCACACACCTTGATCTGGCTAACCGTTTCTTTTGTGTTGCCTAATCACAAGCAGTTCATCCGAGTGAACCGTATGCTATATATCGCACGCACCTTCATCTAGCTTCCCATTTCTTTTGTTCCTCCTCATCGCAAACAGTTAATAACTGAATCGTATGCTCTGCATCGCACACGCAACTAAAATCTGAACCGTGTTTGATGCATCCTCCATCACAGAAGTTTTGCACCTTTTTTGACGGTTTTGTTACACCCCCGTTTGCGACTATGGCATAGCACATAGTTTTGTTGAAGGGTCTCTGATCATAGTGTCGCGTTAACAGCATCCTGTAGTAGTGGGTATCTGATGGGGTTAAACATATAATTTAAACTGCGCCTCAGGGGGGTTATTCCTAGGAAGAAAAGTAAAAACTTTGCACAAAGGAAATTGTGAGGAGATGATACTGTTCGCATTTGGCAGTAATAAAGTCGGTGAGGCCGGCATTAGCAACATATTGTGCAAACTCTTGAAGGATGCCAGCATCTTCCATGAGCGGGGTATGCGGCCATTCGCACAGTCGTAGTTCCGCCCTTCTCCGAAAGTGGAGATCACTATTATATGGCTCCCCAATCACACCCTTAGAGTTCTTCTTGGAAGCAAACTTCCTACAGAAACTCATGGTTTTCCTATGAACAACATTCTGAAATTTTTAGTCCACAAATTTTTCTCAACAAAACTTCATAATATTGATAGTAACTACTCGTAGGGATGCATAGAAGCCATAGCAAGCATTCACACTACTTTGAACTCTAAGAATCCAACATGCAAGCTTATCTACAGCAGCACCAAGAGTAGCTAATTATTCAAAATATAAACCACTAAAACAAAAACTAATTAGACAAACGGAGGATTCACATACCAAGCAAGAATCCCCCGAAACAGTTTCGAAAACGGAGCTTCGTGCAAAGAGATCGAAATCCGCGGGTTTGAGAGCAAGAACACGAGAGAGAGAGAGAGAGAGAGAGAGAGAGAGAGAGAGAGAGCAATGGTGAAATTTTTTTGGAGGTAGGTGATGATGTGGTGTAAAGAGATAAGTGAGATGGCCCACAGGGGACCACAACCCACCAGGCCCTCGCGATCCGTAAATGGATCTGATATGACCTGCTCTATTCTCCAGGTCCTATCATAGGTCGTATGTATATCCCCGAGATTCTTTTTCTCTGCCTATATGGCGAGGTGGTGCAGGCTGGTATTCGGTGTGAGTTGCCGTTCTATCCCGACCGCGTGGTGCTCGGTCATGTTTGTTAGCTGCATTACGTCCGGGTGGCGCTTCGTCGTCGAATTGGGGTAGCAGCTTACGCTTCGGGTAGTGTTGGGCGTTTAAGGCCGTACTCCTTGGCTGCCAGGACATCCGTCCATCTGTCGTTGAGCAGTTCTTGGTCAGCTCGAAGCTGTTGCTGCTTCTTTTTTAGGCTTCTTGCCGTGTCTATTAGCCAGCGCTTAAGCCGATCTTGCTCAAGGGGTTCCTCTGACACGATAAAGTCTTCATCGCCGAGGCTCATGTCATCCTCGCAGAGTGGCAGATAGCTACTCTCTTCCAAGTCTTCGCTCCCTGCTTGCTCGTCAAGGTCGACTTGCCCGTCCTCCCGATCATCATGTTCGGATGTCGGTTCGATGGGGTCTTCTTCTTCTTCGGCGTGTTCTGGAGTATTTTTTTCTGCCGTGCCGGTATCGCTGTCTTTTCCGCGGTGCGATTTAGGGCGGTGCCGCCAACGTCGGTGCTTCGGTGGTATCTCAGGAGGTTCTTCCTCCACTGGATCCGTCTTAACATCTCCGTCATCTTCTTTGGGTGTGTCCACCATGTATACGTCGTATGAGGAAGTGGTCGTCCAGTGCCCGGTAAGCGGCGGGTTTGTGGCATGTTCCTCTCCGGCATCATCGTCTATATCGTCGATGTATTCGGAGGCGTAGTCGAGCATGTCAGTTATATCCTCGACAGTGGCTATTAAGTGGGTGGTGGGTGGGAAGTAAAGTTCCCTATTTTTAGCCACTAGTCCGGGTTGGGCGTAATTCGGAAGCGGTTCTTCTGTGATGGCGAGGGATCGCATCAAATCCAGAGCCTCGTTTAAGAGTGAGGTTTGGATGGGGACCAGAGTTCCTTGGCCGAGCTCGTAAGACACAAACTCCGAGAGTCCGGAGCTAGTGTCCGGAGGGGAGTCCGGCTTTGCGGTAACTGTCAGCAGTGCTGCCGTCTCTGGTTCTCCAATGTTGGGTTTTATGACCGCAGATAGTCCGGCGGGCTCGAGACTCCCGTCTTCAGACTGAGTGACGCGCTCCGGATCTACGTCCGAAGCGGTGGTTGGAGCCGCGAACCCCTGGAAGATCAAATCTCCTCGGATGTCAGTGACAGTTTAGATTTTAGAAACTAATCTGGTGACCGGGGGCGTAGCAGTCAATCTACTCCAGGTGACCAAGCAAGTTGGCACGCAGCGCGAAGCCACTGAACACAAAGATCTGGCTAGGGAGAAAAATGTCCTCCCCAGCGGAGTTGTTGTAGATGATCGATGAAGCCATCGAGCCTTTTGATGACGACACATCGGAATTCTCAATGAAATCACCAATGCCGGTGTCAAAACCGATAGATCTCAGGTAGGGGGTCCTGAACTGTGCGTCTAAGGATCAAAGGTAATACGAGGCAGGGGACACTTTGTTTACCTAGTTTCGGGCCCTCTTGATGGAGGTAATGCCCTACTTCCTCCTAGATTGACTTTGATGAGTATAGGGGTTATAGGAGTTGATCTACCTCAAGATCGAGATGGCTAAACCCTAGATGTCTAGCATGTATGATTGTGAATGCCTCTACGAACCAAACCCTCCGGTTTATATAGACACCGGAGGGGGCTAGGGTTGTACAGAGTCGGTATATAGATAAAGAAATCTTCATATCTGCACGCCAAGCTTGCCTTCCAGGCAAAGGAGAGTCCCATCCGGACACGGGGGAGAATCTTCTATCTTGTACCTTTATGGCCCGTTAGTCCGGCCCGTATTACGTAGCCCGGACGCCTGAGGACCCTGTAGTCCAGGACTCCCTCAACCACGCCGCCATGGTCTGCCCTCCACACCCCGGCACCATCTCCTTCCCTCCACCCTATCCCCACCCGAGACCCCAAGTCGAGAAGGTGCTTCCGGATATCCACGGTCGTTGGTGGTCAAAGGCTTCGAGCGTCGGGGCGGGAGAGGAGCCTCCGCATCCCGCCGCCCCTTTGCCCCCCTTCTCCTCTCCGAGCCGCCGGGAGGCAAGCTCGTCACGGACCCCACCTCTCCACGGCGATGCTTCCGGATCCGCGAGACTTCCT
This sequence comes from Secale cereale, assembly GCA_902687465.1. Taxonomy (NCBI): domain Eukaryota; kingdom Viridiplantae; phylum Streptophyta; class Magnoliopsida; order Poales; family Poaceae; genus Secale; species Secale cereale. The sequence continues at coordinate 531,298,736 of LR738712.1, read as the reverse complement.
TCGTCCATGGAGCTCGTCAAGGTGCATCTCTCTCTCTCTCTCTCTCTCTCTCTCTCTCTCTCTCTCTCTCTCTCTCTCTCTCTTCGATTGTGCGTTTTGTTCACGCCTTGTTGCTATGTTCGTGTTCGTGCTGCAGGAGGGAGATCGACCGCGACCGAGCCCGCCAAATCCATCCGCCACAGTCGACGTGACGACGACCGCGCATCCTCGTACTTGTGCTCGGCCGACGACACGGTCGTCTCTTCCTCACCTCACCTCAGGTCAGCGGTGGCCAGATCAAGCGGACTCATCATGGGCCTTGATAGAGATGTAGCCTGATTGCTCGCGCGCAACGGGAACCAAGGTTGCCGCTCGGCCGCGCGACGCCATGGACCTTCGTCCCTCCCTTCCTCTGCTTATGCTCGGGATGCCAAGGTCAGCTGCTCCCAAGACCCCACCCATCTTGTCCTCTCCTCTGCTCCGAGATTTGGTCAGTTCCCTTCTTGATTTGGTGTTTTCCTGCTCTGTTTTCTGTTGCAGCTGCTCATCTCATCGGTACACACCATTGTTGTTGATGTACCTTACCTCAACAAGGTCACCTATGGATCCAAGCTCCACGAGTCCGACGACAGGTGCCTTTGTCTCTGGATCCCCATGATTTCTTCTCTTGTTCTTCAGTTTTAGCTCAAGATTGGATATTTATCTTGTCCCTCATGTGCAGCAGGAGAAGGGGTTCATCGTTCAGCCTGGGTATCTTCCGCTGTAGGCGGCGGTGCTTTACAGCATTGACTACACAACATCCACTCTGAGCTCCTCTGCTCCCTGCCCTCTGGTTACTATGCCATGCTAGTGTTTGGACTCTGATAGATGGTCACAATTTAGTTAACAAGGCGGTGTGGGTCGGTGGATGTTATCGTTGTTGTGATGGGCCATTCATTGGTCCTCTGGATGCTTATGATATGGTTGGTTATGTTGCTCTGCTAGGTTTAGGTGTGTAATTGACCCAGTTGCCACTTCTCTAATCACATGGGCATATAACATGACAGTAGTAATTATATTCTGAAATTCTGATGCAGGTTGTATTTGTTCATCTTTAGCTCATGTGTGTGGTGTGCTCATGTCAGCAGAAAATTACCAAGTGTATATCTATTGCAAATGTGTTCTGCACATTAGCTGACCATGTTGATGTGCTACGGTATAGGGGGTTTCTTTTTTATGAGAGGAAAACAAATCACCTATTCCTAGTTGTGTATGCGTGTATCGACAAACAAGTTTGTTATTATCAAGGTGGCTTGCTGCCTTTTATTTGCATGTCATGGAATGCTTATTTCTTACCTCAACTAGGCCATTGTTGTTGCTGTATGTTACCTAAACTAGGTCACCCCATGATTTCTCCAAGCTAGAGTCCATGATTTCTTGTTTTGTTTTTTGATTTGACCTCAAGATTATCTTCTTCTTTCTTTTGTCCTTCTTTTGTAGCAGGATTCAATTCTACACAACAAGGGTTCATCGTGCAAGGATCCTTGGCGCTGCTGATTCCGTGCGGCGCTGGTGGCAGTGCCGTTCGGCATCCGCTACAAAAATAGCCATGGTTAGCTCCTCCCCTTCCCATGCTCCCCGCCTCCAGTGGTTGCTCTGAGCTCGTCCTGGCCATTGAGTCACGGCTATGGTGGTCGCTCTACGTTCATGGCTATCGTGCGATGTCCATGTCTGGTTAGGCTGCTACAGTTCGTCCTTTCATAATGATAATGCTACTATTTCTTTTCTTTTGTTTGTCCGTTTTTCTGTCTGCTTGGTAATTATCATGCAACCACTAGCCTGACTGATACAAACTTGCTGAACAATTATACGTCTCCAATGTATCTACTTTTCCAAACACTTTTGCCCTTGTTTTGGACTCTAACTTGCATGATTTGAATGGAACTAACCCGAACTGACGTTGTTTTCAGCAGAATTGCCATGATGTTACTTATGTGCAAAAGTAAAAGTTCTCAGAATGACCTGGAAATCCACGTAGACAGTTTTGGAAATAATGAAAAATATTGGCGAAAGGATGAACATCAGGGGGCCACACCCTGTCCACGAGGGTGCAGGGTGCGCCCCCTGCCTCATGGGCCCCCTGAGACTCCACCGACCTCAACCCCAACTCCATATATTCACTTTTGGGGAGAAAATAATCTGAGAGAAGGATTCATCGAGTTTTACGATACGGAGCCATCGCCAAACCTAATATTCCTCGGGAGGGCTGATCTGGAGTCCGTTTGGGACTTCGGAGAGGGGAATCCATCGCCATCGTCATCATCAATCATCCTCCATCACCAATTTAATGATGCTCATCGCCGTGTGTGAGTATTTGATGGGCCTCTAACCCCTCGTTGGTTACCCCAAGTGGAAGGTGTAAGATGCAGTGTTGTGGAAGTTTTTCCCTTAGCAAAGATGCCAAGGATCGAATCCCCAGAGACTCCTAGGTTCAACAAGTAGGTGTCAACTGCTAACGGCGCGGATTAGCAATCAACGTGGACCTGCACACAGATACAAATAACTTTGCTCCCAACAAGTACAGAGAGGTTGTCAATCCCTCCGGCCTTGTAGTTCACAAAGGATTAAATGCAAATGATAGTAGTGATAGATAATGTTTGCAATAGTAAGTAAAAGCGAAAAGTAAATAGTGGATGTGATCAATGATGGTAATATAGACTGGAGTCTCATGATGTTCACTAGCGATGTCTCTCTCCCAAAAGACGATAAAACAGCTATGTGAGGTAAACGAATTACAGCTGGGCAATTGACAGGACCACGAACGCAAACCAATGCTGACTACATTGCAAGAAAGGTTGAGGTTCAAAGCATGGGCGGTACGCCAAAGTAAGTAGACCGAAATCCATCAATATCTACTACTAATCATCCCCCTTGAGATATCTATCCAGAACATCTCGCTGGTATTAAGTTGCGAGTCCCACCCATAGTGTAAACTCAAAGCAACAGACAACTGCATTAAAAGAACTTTGCGTAAAGTAAACAATCCTTGCACCCGCGGGCACAAGCACCGTTGTTTTCCCCCTTGTGGCAACAGCACATCCCCTAGACTCATGTTTCTGTCACTCAAGCTAGTCATCGAGGGGCATGAACCCACAATCAAGCATAACGTTCCCTCTTGGAGTCACTACGTATTACTTGGCCAAAGCAATAAATAACAACGGAGAACATGCAAGAATTACTTATGAACATAAATATAAAAGAGGTAGATCAAATATATTACTCAAGAACAATCTGAACATAATCTCATAATCCATCGGATCCCAGCAAACTCATCATAGCAACAGCATAAGGATTACATATGTGCCTCGATCATGTAGGGCAGCTCACGAGGACTAATTAGTGAAGCACAAGAATGGGAGGAGAACATCACATAGCTACTGGTCATGGACTCATGGTCCAAGGGAGACTACTCACAACTCATCCGGGAGGCGTCCATGGTGGTGGAGAAGCTCCCGATGGTGATCCTCCCCTCCGGCATGGTGCCGGGAAGAGTTCTCCTGGTGCTCCCGATCTTGGAAGCGGCGGCGGCGGCGGCGGAACAGAGATGAGATCGCGAAAAAGAGTTTCCGTCCCGAGGGTTTCGAAGGACGCTCTAAATATATGCCGAAGGGGGGCACCAGACGGGGCTCGGGGGGCCCAGGCGCCCCCCCGGCGCGGCCCAGGGGGGGGCGCCGCCAGGGCGCCTGGAGCCCTGGTGGCCCCCCCTGGCTGTCCTTCGGGCGCAAGGTAGGTTCTGGAACGCTGATTTTTTATATAATTTTTCTGGATTTTTCCTGGCAGTTCTCGTAACGTGAAAACCTGAAATACAAAAACAGCCGAAAACAGAAACTGGCACCGGGGTGCACTGGATTAGTAGGTTAGTCCAAATGTGATCAAAAGTGTATGGAAGTGTATGAATATCATAGCAATATCACCCAAAAGTGGCATGGAGCAAGCAGAAATTATAGATACATTTTGGACGTATCAACATCCCCAAGCTTAATTCCTGCTCGTCCTCGAGTAGGTAAATGATAACAAGAATAATTTCTGTGGTGACATGCTATTAACCATATAGGACTTTTTACAGTCATATGACAAAAGCTTACTGAGACAATGATTCTATAGTAATTAAGTTGCCTCATGAGAGAATCACAAATGACTGAAAGTTTTACAACATGACATCGAAGCATCAAAAAGATTTGCAATGAACATGATGTGCAAATATGATAAAGTGATATCTAGCTTGCCCCCTTTAGTGATGCAAAACATAAATGCAGGGGCATCTTCAAGGTTTAAGTGATGACTAGATACAATGATTTCAAAATAAACGATATCACAATCATGCAAAAGACAATGCTACTTTGGGACAGTGCACATTACACTCAGAATGACAATCATGCTCTCAGTAGTTGGTGCTTTTAAAAGAAGGTGGAGACTCAATATAAAAGTAAAAGAATGGTTATGTGCTAGAGCTTTTTATTTTAAAAAAAACATAGAAGCAATTTTGTCAACGGTAGTAGTACTTCATATGTGTCATGCATAAGACATCCTATAAGTTGCAAGCCTCATGCATCGAATACCAATAGTGCTCGCACCTTGTCCTAATTAGCTCGGATTTCCATGGGTTATCATTGCATTACATATGTTTCAACCAAGTGTCACAAAGGGGTACCTCTATGCCACCTGTACAAAGGTCCAAGGAGATAAATCGCATTTGATTTCTCGTTTTTGATAGATCTCAACTTGAGGACATCCATACCGGGACAACATAGAAAATAGATGATGGACTCCTCTTTAGTGCATAAGCATATTCTCATAAGAGATTGAGGATTAATGTCCAAGCTAAAAGTCCACCATGATACATGGCTTTGGTTGGCAGCCCAATGTTCTTCTCTAACAATATGCATACTCAATCAACCCATGGCAAATCACCCTTACTTCAGACAAGACGAACATGCATAGCAACTCACATGATATTCAACAAAAGTGTGACAGTTGATGGTGTCCCCAGAAACATGGTTACCGCTCAGCAAGCAACTTATAAGAAATAAGATACATAAGCAACATATTCTTTACCACAATAGTTTTTAAGCTACTTTCCCATGAGCTATGTATTGCAAGGTTAGTCTGCTTAGTACAGGTGGAGGTTAGCAAAAGACTGGGAGCAACCAACGAAGAGAGCAATGACGGTCATAATCATGCAGAGCGACATAGCAATATTGAATCAGGCATGGAAGTTATATCGCTACTCAGAAATAAAAGATCATCAAGGCTTGACAGACTTTCTTTACAGTCTTAAATATGCGTGAGCATACACCAAGTCAATCAAAATAAATTCTCGAAGGAAGATATTACTAAACCATACCACATCATTGGCAAGCAAATCATGTTGGTACTCCAATGACACATTGGGAATCCCCCAGCTATTTGAGACTAACCATAAGAAACCTGAACTACTAAGCGCCATTATGCACGTAGCATCTTTATCATAGACATATTAACCAATGCAACGGAAGCAAACTCTCTTAATTAGATAAGCATGATAATTAAAGAGAGTTCAAGCAACCAACTAAACAAAAGCTCTTTGAAAGGATAAGCGTGAATACTAAGAGCAGAGCATGATAGTAGCTATTAAAAGACAAAGAACACACACAGCAAAGATAGACATGAAAATTCTATGTTATGTTCTAGGTAGAAGTGGAGCGTGTTTCTCTCCCACATAAAGAACGTTGAGTTCCGACTCGTTATGAAAAACTAAAAAGAAAACTAAAAGCAAGACGCTCCAAGCATAGTACACACACTACTAGGAAAAGGCCTACTAATGGCGCACCTAATTTGGCCATTAATGGCGCATTAGTGGTGCGCCATTACTAGCACGCCATTAGTATATTTTACTAATGGCGCACCTCTGGTGCGCCATTAGTATCTGGTATACTAATGGAGCACCGCAGATGCGCCATTAGTATGCCTCCCAGGGGCCATGTGTAGCCAGGTGCTTTGGCATACTAATGGCGCACTCCAGCAGGATGCGCCATTAGTAATGTCCGCATAGTAATGGCGCACTGGCTGGTAATGCGCCATTAGTATCCTTTGGCATACTAATGGCGCACTCTGCTGTGATGCGCCATTAGTATGAATATTAGGTTTTTTTTTAATATTATTTTTCTGTTTTTTTTGCACAAATTACAAAATGTATAATTGCACAGAATATAGAGAGCACACATCAACAACAAATTCATCGAATACAATAGAAGATTAGTCTCTGAATACAATTCATCATATTAGTCTCCGAATACAATTCATCATATTAGTCTCCGAATTGAAAAGACCGAACAAAGATAGAACAATACATTACAAGTCTCGAGACCGCGAGTAGCGAGTTTGTCTTCACATTAAAAGTCGATATCGATCATCTAAACTACCATCACATAGAAGAGAGCTGCGGTCATCACGATGAGCATCATCACGATGAAACTCGTCTTCATCCGGTTCCTCCAACGCTCCCTCCCCTCTCCCGCTAGATAGCGAGCGTATCTAGATTCGGCCTCGGCCCTAGTGGTGTACCCTTTGTAACTGTTACCACTGAATCGGTGAACCTGTCTCCGACACTCCTCCCAGTCGTCGTAGACTCCGGGAACCTTACCCTAGTACACGACATACGACGGCATCGCTACTAGCCAAACGAAACGTTAGTACCAATTCACAGACAATTCATAAGCAATATATAAGTATGCAACAGAACGATCGAAAGAGAAAAGCAAGACATTAATAGCATCGATTACATCTAAGTTGAACGACTCTCGAAACCAAAGAGACATACTACAAGTTCATTAAAGTTTAATTACAACATGAGGCAATCGATGTTTCAGAACTAGACACAGCATCACTGCTTTCGACTCGACTCAATGCACCGGAGCGTGGATGAAGCCGCCGTCTATCGTGGGAGTCATGAAATCACGGGCGTTGTCAGCCTGCATTTGTAGCATTGTGTCGATGTCACTGTTCGACGGTTGATTTCTGAGGTAGAACTTCCCCGAGGTACGAAGGACATCTTGATGGATGATTTCCGCAAACTCCAACTGGATGCGAAAGAAATCTTGTCTGATGTCCGCGTCCTGGATTGCCGACACGCTCGCGGCCCAATCTTTGAACTTACTCGGTAGCAGAAGTTGATGATGGTCCTGTACGATCGCCCGCATGTGATGGATGGCGTAGTAGGCACCCTTATGACCGCCAGGCGGCTGCTTGACGCAGCAGAACGTCGTGTTGTGGGAGAACACGTGCTTGCCGTACTTACGAGCTGTCCTGGTGAAGGTGCCTCCAGATTTGGCGTAGCCGGGGAGAACATCATCAAGAACCTTCTTGACATTTGTGTAGTCTACAGCCGACTGACGGTCCGGGTCGAAATACGTGGCCATGGAATATTTGGGGCTTAGTAGGATGAGCGTGCACTGTGTGTCACTGCAGAAAACACGGAATGTTAAAAGAAGAACGATCGAAATCTAAGAATTCATATGTTACGGGGCGGTTGAGGCAGAGGACTTACTCGGGAAAGTAAGGCACGAGGAAGTTATCCTTATCTCGGTTTGCCAGAATGACGCCTTCGAGGTAAGAACTCGTGACTTGCGGGTCCCCAGCACTGCCCAAGAACTTGGCACACATGTAGAAGGGGTCGACTATCACGATGTCCGGGGTCTTGTCACGATTGATCCGCATCTCCATACTCAGCGAAAATAGCCGAACGAAGGTGTAGTGCAGCGGAAGAAGGTTCAACATAGCGTGGATGTCATCAAACCGCAGGACGATCGTACCCCCGATGGAGTTGTCCACAAAGCCCTTGCCCTCCGGCACCTTGGCCGCGAAAACCGGGTATGCCACATCCTTCTCTCTGAGACGCCGCTTCTCCAAAGAAAGAACACTGTCATGCAGACTCCGCATAGCACCGGTTGCAGCATCGAGCATATTTGTCGGTAGCATCGGCCTACCCGCCACATGCACCCTCCTTATTACATCCTCAGGTGAAGGTGGCCCGTCCTGAGCACGGATCATACTCGGTGCCGGCTGGCTCGCACCCTTGTTAGTTTTTCTTTTGCGTGCCTTCTTCTTGATCTCCTGAATTGGGACCGAGTTCTGCTCAGAGACCGCCTTCTTTAGTGTGTTGGGGCTGATATATTCCGCACCTCGCCTATCTGAGGCTCGGTGAAGTCGGCAGCTGGAGGCGTCTCCTGAGAGCTGAACGGCAGACGACGCCTGTTGCAACTTGGCTTCTCCGTGGTACCGGCTTAATTGTGCACGTCTTTTGTTGGGTTGGGTTCTTGAGAAGGAGGCCCCATGAAGTCGTCACCGTACCCATGATCGGCAAAGTACTGATCGACGTTGGCAAATGTATCGTCGTCGTCGTCGTTCTGATCCTGTGCCATATGCATGTTTGGATCCAGTGGCATAGGGATGTCCGGCACCGTTGCGGCAGACTTGCCATGGGGACGACTTGGCGCCGACACGACTGGCGGTGTTGTCTTTGGGGTGGTTTCCCCCGCCCCCAAACGAATCTGGCTCTTCGGCCAAAGCAGGGGCCAGCTCAGGCAGGCGCTGAGGGTCATGACGTCATCATCGTCGGCCCCGACGGGTCGAATCGGAGGTAACACCTCGTCGCAGCCTGGCAGCACCCGAACCAGTTGAACCCTAAACAAGTTGGGTGGCATCTGGGTACTATGGAACAAGGGGTTGCCCGGTTGAACGATTTTGCCCTTGGCGACATCGACCAAATCGTTGTTCAAGAAGTGCAGCAGAGTGCACGGAACGTCGGCGGCGCCCTGCGAAAACATGTAGGGCGTCAGGGATGCCCAGTCAAAGGCAAGGAGATGAAGTCCTCGGCCGAGAGAGGCTTAATTAGTTACCGTGATGATGGCGTCGAGCTCGGCTAATGTCGAGGCACCGCCAACGGCGGGCGTGCAGTTGACGGAGGGGCCGCTTCCTGCAGAGGTGCCAGCCGGCGTACACCCGGGTGCATTAAGCTCCCGTGCCGGCGTCGGAGACACCAATGCCGCCTCCGCCGGAGACACCAATGGCCCCGCCATCGCGTTCTGCGAGTTGCTGGCCGTGAAGCTGGGAATCGGGGGCGGCCCCTGTTGGCCGCCCACTGTTGGGGAACGTAGCATAATTCAAAAAAATTTCCTACGTCTTCACCAAGATCCAACTATGGAGACATCTAGCAACGAGTAACTTAGAGTGCATCTACATACCGTTATGAAGATTGCGTGCGGAAGCTTTTAACGAAGCAAGGATGAAGTAGTCGTACTCTTCACGTTCTTCGTCACCGATGATCTAGCGCCGAACGGACGGCACCTCCGCGTTCAACACACATACGGTGCAGCAACGTCACCTCCTTCTTGATCCAGCAAGGGGGGAGGAGAAGTCGTCAGAGATCCGGCAGCACGACGGCGTGATGACGGATGCAGTGGAGATCGCAGCAGGGCTTCGCCGGACTGCCCTGCGAAGGAGTAGGGAGGTGTGACGGGAGGGGGAGAGGCGCCAGGGCTGAGGTGCGGCTGCCCTCTCCCCCCCCCCACATATATATAGGGGGCCAGGGGGGGCGCCAGCCCCTTGCAGATCCAATCTGCAAAGGGGGGGCGGCGGCCAGGGAGGAGTCCCCCTCCCCCAAGGCAAGTGGTGGCCCCCCCTCCCCTTAGGGTTTATCCCTAGGCGCAGGGGAGGTGGGCCTCCCTTGGTGGTGCGCCAGCCCAGGGGGCTGCACGCATCCCCTTGCGGCCTAGGGGCCCCACCGGGATGGGTGGCCCCACCCGGTGGACCCCCGGGGCCCCTCCGGTGGTCCCGGGACGCTCCCAATGATCCCCGGAGATCACCCGTTGGCCGAAACTGGACTTCCCATATATCAATATTTACCTCCGGAGCATTCCGGAACTCCTCGTGACGTCCGGGATCTCATCCGGGACTCCGAACAACTTTCGGGTTTCCACGTGCATTAATCTCTACGACCCCAGCGTTACCGAACCTTAAGTGTGTAGACCCTACGGGTTCGGGAGACACGTAGACATGACCGAGACTACTCTCCGGTCAATAACCAACAGCGGGATCTGGATACCCATGTTGGTTCCCACGTGTTCCTCGATGATCTTCATCGGATGAACCACCATGTCAAGGATTCACTTAATCCCGTATGTTATTCCCTTTGTCCATCGGTACGGTACTTGCCCGAGATTCGATCGTCGGTATTCCCAATACCTTGTTCAATCTCGTTATGGCAAGTCTCTTTACTCGATCCGTAATTCATCATCCCGTGACTAACTACTTAGTCACATTGAGCTCATTATGATGATGACTTACCGAGTGGGCCCAGAGGTACCTCTCCGTCATACGGAGTGACAACATCCCAGTCTCGGTTCGTACCAACTCAACAGACACTTTCGGAGATACCCGATGCGTACCTTTATAGCCACCCAGTTACGTTGTGACGGTTGGCACACCCAAAGCACTCCTACGGTATCCGGGAGTTGTACAACCTCATGGTCTAAGGAATAAATACTTGACACTGAAAAGCTTATGCATTACGAACTATACGATCTCGTGTTATGCTCAAGTTTGGGTCTTGTCCATCACATCATTCTCCTAATGATGTGATCCCGTTATCACCGACATCTCATGTCCATGGTCAGGAAACCGTGACCATCTGTTGATCAACGAGCTGGTTACTAGAGGCCTACCAGGGACTCATTTTGGTCTATGTATTCACACATGTATCGCTGTTTCCGTACAATACAATTCAAGCATGAATAACAGACAATTATCATGAACAAGGAGATATAATAATAATGCTTTTATTATTGCCTCTAGGGCATATCTCCAACAGTCTCCCACTTGCACTAGAGTCAATAATCTAGTTACATTGTGATGAATCGAACACCCATAGAGTTCTGGTGTTGATCATGTTTTGCTCGTGAAAGAGGTTTAGTCAACGGGTCTGCTACATTCAGATTCGTATGTACTTTACAAATATCTATGTCTCCATCCTGAACATAATTCCGGATGGAGTTGAAACGGCGCTTGATGTGCTTGGTCTTCTTGTGAAACCTGGGCTCCTTGGTAATAGCAATAGCACCAGTGTTGTCACAGAAGAGAGTCATCGGGCTTGACGCACTTGGAATGACTCCTAGGTCGGTGATGAACTCCTTCATCCAGACTCCTTCCTGCGCTGCTTCAGAAGCAGCTATGTACTCCGCTTCACATGTAGATGCTGCCACCACGCTTTGCTTGCAACTGCACCAGCTGACTGCCCCTCCATTCAAAATATACACGTATCCGGTTTGTGACTTAGAGTCATCCAGATCTGTGTCGAAGGTAGCATCGACGTAACCCTTTACGATGAGCTCTTCGTCACCTCCATAAACGAGAAACATATCCTTAGTCCTTTTCAGGTACTTCAGGATGTTCTTGACCGCTGTCCAGTGTTCCGTACCGGGATCACTTTGGTACCTCCCTACCAAACTTATGGCAAGGTTCACATCAGGTCTGGTACACAGCATGGCATACATGATAGAACCTATTGCCGAGGCATAGGGAATGACACTCATCTTTTCTCTATCTTCTGCCGTGGTCGGCGACTGAGTCTTACTCAATCTCATACCTTGCAAAACAGGCAAGAATCCTTTCTTAGACTGATCCATATTGAACTTCTTCAATATTTTGTCAAGGTATGTACTTTGTGAAAGACCTATGAGGCGTCTCGATCTATCTCTATAGATTTTGATGCCTAATATGTAAGCAGCTTCTCCAAGGTCCTTCATTGAAAAACTTTTATTCAAGTAGGCCTTTACATTTTCCAAGAATTCTATATCATTTCCGATCAGCAATATGTCATCCACATATAATATGAGAAATGCTACAGAGCTCCCACTCACTTTCTTGTAAATACAGGCTTCTCCATAAGTCTGCATAAAGCCAAACGCTTTGATCACCTCATCAAAGCGAATATTCCAACTCCGAGATGCTTGCACCAGCCCGTAAATCGAGCGCTGGAGCTTGCATACCTTGTTAGCGTTCTCTGGATCGACAAAACCTTCCGGTTGCATCATATACAACTCTTCCTTGAGGAAGCCATTAAGGAATGCTGTTTTGACGTCCATTTGCCATATCTCATAATCATAGAATGCGGCAATAGCTAACATGATTCTGACTGACTTCAGCATCGCTACGGGAGAGAAAGTCTCGTCGTAGTCAATCCCTTGAACTTGCCGATAACCCTTAGCGACAAGCCGAGCCTTATAGATGGTCACATTACCATCCGCGTCTGTCTTCTTCTTAAATATCCATTTATTTTCTATGGCGTGCCTATCATCAGGCAAGTCCACCAAAGTCCATACTTTGTTTTCATACATGGATTCTATCTCGGATTTCATGGCTCCAAGCCATTTATTGGAATCTGGGCCCGCCATCGCTTCTTCATAGTTCGAAGGTTCACCGTTGTCTAACAACATGATTTCCAGTACAGGGTTGCCGTACCACTCTGGTGCGGAACGTGCCCTTGTGGACCTTCGAAGTTCAGTAGTAACTTGATCTGTTTCTTCATGATCATTATCATTAGCTTCCTCCCTTGTCGGTGCAGGCACCTCAGGAACAGTTTCCTGCGCTGCGCTACTTTCCAGTCCAGGAGGGGTGATTGTCACCTCATCAAGTTCTACTTTCCTCCCACTCACTTCTTTCGAGAGAAACTCTTTCTCCAGAAAGTATCCATTCTTGGCAACAAAGACTTTGCCTTCGGATCTGTGGTAGAAGGTGTACCCAATAGTTTCCTTTGGGTATCCTATGAAGATGCATTTCTCCGATTTGGGTTCGAGCTTTTCAGGTTGAAGTTTCTTGACATAAGCATCGCAACCCCAAACATTCAGAAACGACAACTTCGGTTTCTTCCCAAACCAAAGTTCATACGGAGTCGTCTCAACGGATTTTGACGGAGCCCTATTTAAAGTGAATGCGGCAGTCTCTAAAGCATAACCCCAAAAAGATAGCGGTAAATCGGTGAGGGACATCATAGATCGCACCATGTCCAACAGAGTACGATTTCGACGTTCGGACACACCGTTACGTTGAGGTGTTCCGGGTGGTGTCACTTGTGAAACAATTCCACAGCTCCTAAGGTGTGTGCCAAATTCATGACTTAAATATTCACCCCCACGATCCGATCGCAAGAACTTTATTTTTCTGTCACGTTGATTCTCAACCTCATTCTGAAATTCCTTGAACTTTTCAAAGGTCTCAGACTTGTGTTTCATCAAATAGATATACCCGTATCTACTCAAGTCATCCGTGAGGGTGAGAACATAACGATAGCCTCCGCGAGCCTCAACACTCATTGGACCGCACACATCGGTATGTATGATTTCCAGCAAGTTGGTTGCTCGCTCCATTGTTCCGGAGAACGGAGTCTTGGTCATCTTGCCCAAGAGGCATGGTTCGCACGTGTCAAATGATTCATAATCAAGAGACTCTAGAAGTCCATCTGAATGGAGCTTCTTCATACGTTTGACACCAATATGACCAAGTCGGCAATGCCACAAGAATGTGGGACTATCATTATCAACTTTACATCTTTTGGCATCTACACTATGAATATGTGTATCACTACGTTCGAGATTCATCAAAAATAAACCATTGACCAGCGGGGCATGACCATAAAACATATCTCTCAAATAAATAGAACAACCATTATTCTCCGATTTGAAAGAATATCCATCTCGCATAAGACGAGATCCAGAAACAATGTTCATGCTCAAAGCTGGTACTAAATAACAATTATTCAGGTTCAAAACTAATCCCGAGGGTAGATGTAGAGGTAGCGTGCCGACGGCGATCACATCGACCTTGGAACCATTCCCGACACGCATCGTCACCTCATCCTTCGCCAGTCTCCGTTTATTCCGCAGCTCCTGTTTTGAGTTACAAATGTGAGCAACTGCACCGGTATCGAATACCCAGGAGCTACTACGAGTGCTGGTAAGGTACACATCAATAACATGTATATCATATATACCTTTGACGTTGCCGGCCTTCTTGTTTGCTAAGTATTTGGGGCAGTTCCGCTTCCAGTGACCCGTTCCCTTGCAATAAAAGGACTCAGTCTCAGGTTTGGGTCCATACTTTGGCTTCTTCCCGGCAACAGGCTTGCCAGGCGCGGCAACTTGCTTGCCGTCCTTCTTGAAGTTCTTCTTTCCCTTGCCTTTCTTGAACTTAGTGGTTTTATTGACCATCAACACTTGATGTTCTTTCTTGATGTCTACCTCCGCTGATTTCAGCATCGAATACACCTCGGGAATGGACTTCTCCATCCCCTGCATATTGAAATTCAGCACGAAGCTCTTGAAGCTTGGTGGGAGCGACTGGAGGATTCTGTCAACGACCGCTTCATCTGGGAGATTCATTCCCAGCTGAGACAAGCGGTTGTGCAATCCTGAAATCTTGAGGATGTGCTCACTGACAGAACTGTTCTCCTCCATCTTACAGCTGTAGAATGCGTCGGAGACATCATATCTCTCGACTCGGGCATGAGCTTGGAAAACCATTTTCAGCTCTTCGAACATCTCATATGCTCCATGGTGCTCAAAACACTTTTGGAGCCCCGATTCTAAACTGTAAAGCATGCCGCACTGAACCAGGGAGTAATCATCACTACGCGACTGCCAGGCGTTCAAAACGTCTTGGGTCGCCGGGAGAGCGGGTGCATCACCTAGCGGTGCTTCTAGGACATAAGTTCTCTTGGCAGCTATGAGGATGATCCTCAGGTTACGGACCCAATCCGTATAGTTGCTACCATCGTCTTTCAGCTTGGTTTTCTCTAGGAACGCGTTGAAGTTGAGGGAAACTAGAGCGTGGGCCATTTGATCTACAAGAGATATTGTAAAGAATTTAGACTAAGTTCATGATAATTAAGTTCATCTTAATCAAATTTTAATGAACTCCCACTCAGAATGACATCTCTCTAGTCATCTAAGTGATACACGATCCGAATCGAGTAGTCCGTGTCTGATCATCACGTGAGACGGACTAGTCAAAAACGGTGAACATCTTCATGTTGATCGTATCTTCTATACGACTCGTGTTCGACCTTTCGGTCTTCCGTGTTCCGAGGCCATGTCTGTACATGCTAGGCTCGTCAAGTGAACCCTAAGTGTATCGCGTGTGTAAATCTGTCTTACACCCGTTGTATGTGAACGTTAGAACCTATCACACCCGATCATCACGTGGTGCTTCGGAACAACGAGCTTTAGCAACGGTGCACAGTTAGGGGAAACACATTACTTGAAATTTTAGTGAGAGATCATCTTATTTACTACCGTCATTCTAAGTAAACAAGATGCAAAAACATGATAAACATCACATGCAATCAATTATAGTGACATGATATGGCCAATATCATCTTGCTCCTTGGATCTCCATCTTCGGGGCACCATGATCATCTTGTCACCGGCTCGACACCATGATCTTCATCATCATGATCTCCATCATCGTGTCTTGAAGAAGTCGTCACGCCAACTATTACTTCTAGTACTATAGCTAACGTTTAGCAACGAAGTAAAGTAATTACATGGCGTTATTCAGTGACACGCAGGTCATACAATAATAAAGACAACTCCTATGGCTCCTGCCGGTTGTCAAGTTCATCGACATGCAAGTCGTGATTCCCTATTACAAAAACATGATCAATCTCATACATCACATATATCATTCATCACATCTTCGTTCTTGGCCATACCACGTCACAAAACACATGCTGCAAAAACAAGTTAGACGTCCTCTAATTGTTGTTGCAAGTTTTACGTGGCTTCTATAGGATTTCTAGCAAGAACGTTTCTTACCTACGCCAAAACCACAACGTGATTTGTCAACTTCTATTTACCCTTCATAAGGACCCTTTTCATCGAATCCGATCCGACTAAAGTAGGAGAGACAGACACCCGCCAGCCACCTTATGCATCTAGTGCATGTCTGTCGATGGAACCAGTCTCATGTAAGCGTACGTGTAAGGTCGGTCCGGGCCGCTTCATCCCACAATACCGCCGAATCAAGATTGACTAGTAACGGTAAGAAAGTTGAACAAGATCATACGCCCACAACTGCTTTGTGTTCTACTCGTGCCAAGATGCTACGCATAAAACCTAGGCTCAGATGCCACTGTTGGGGAACGTAGCATAATTCAAAAAAATTTCCTACGTCTTCACCAAGATCCAACTATGGAGACATCTAGCAACGAGTAACTTAGAGTGCATCTACATACCGTTATGAAGATTGCGTGCGGAAGCTTTCAACGAAGCAAGGATGAAGTAGTCGTACTCTTCACGTTCTTCGTCACCGATGATCTAGCGCCGAACGGACGGCACCTCCGCGTTCAACACACGTACGGTGCAGCAACGTCACCTCCTTCTTGATCCAGCAAGGGGGGAGGAGAAGTCGTCAGAGATCCGGCAGCACGACGGCGTGATGACGGATGCAGTGGAGATCGCAGCAGGGCTTCGCCGGGCTGCCCTGCGAAGGAGTAGGGAGGTGTGACGGGAGGGGGAGAGGCGCCAGGGCTGAGGTGCGGCTGCCCTCTCCCCCCCCCACATATATATAGGGGGCCAGGGGGGCTCCAGCCCCTTGCAGATCCAATCTGCAAAGGGGGGGCGGCGGCCAGGGAGGAGTCCCCCTCCCCCAAGGCAAGTGGTGGCCCCCCTTCCCTTAGGGTTTATCCCTAGGCGCAGGGGAGGTGGGCCTCCCTTGGTGGTGCGCCAGCCCAGGGGGCTGCACGCATCCCCTTGCGGCCTAGGGGCCCCACCGGGATGGGTGGCCCCACCCGGTGGACCCCCGGGGCCCCTCCGGTGGTCCCGGGACGCTCCCGGTGATCCCCGGAGATCACCCGTTGGCCGAAACTGGACTTCCCATATATCAATCTTTACCTCCGGACCATTCCAGAACTCCTCGTGACATCCGGGATCTCATCCGGGACTCCGAACAACTTTCGGGTTTCCACGTGCATTAATCTCTACGACCCTAGCGTTACCGAACCTTAAGTGTGTAGACCCTACGGGTTCGGGAGACACGTAGACATGACCGAGACTACTCTCCGGTCAATAACCAACAGCGGGATCTGGATACCCATGTTGGTTCCCACGTGTTCCTCGATGATCTTCATCGGATGAACCACCGTGTCAAGGATTCACTTAATCCCGTATGTTATTCCCTTTGTCCATCGGTACGGTACTTGCCCGAGATTCGATCGTCGGTATTCCCAATACCTTGTTCAATCTCGTTATGGCAAGTCTCTTTACTCGATCCGTAATTCATCATCCCGTGACTAACTACTTAGTCACATTGAGCTCATTATGATGATGACTTACCGAGTGGGCCCAGAGGTACCTCTCCGTCATACGGAGTGACAACATCCCAGTCTCGGTTCGTACCAATTCAACAGACACTTTCGGAGATACCCGATGCGTACCTTTATAGCCACCCAGTTACGTTGTGACTGTTGGCACACCCAAAGCACTCCTACGGTATCCGGGAGTTGTACAACCTCATGGTCTAAGGAATAAATACTTAACACTGAAAAGCTTATGCATTACGAACTATACGATCTCGTGTTATGCTCAAGTTTGGGTCTTGTCCATCACATCATTCTCCTAATGATGTGATCCCGTTATCACCGACATCTCATGTCCATGGTCAGGAAACCGTGACCATCTGTTGATCAACGAGCTGGTTACTAGAGGCCTACCAGGGACTCATTTTGGTCTATGTATTCACACATGTATCGCTGTTTCCGTACAATACAATTCAAGCATGAATAACAGACAATTATCATGAACAAGGAGATATAATAATAATGCTTTTATTATTGCCTCTAGGGCATATCTCCAACACCCGCAATCCACGCCTGCAACCCCTCGATCAAGCTAGGCACAATGGCGGTGATCGTCGCTCCGAGCTGTTGTTGCACTTGCTCTTGGACAATCTCCGGAATCCGCGCCACCTGTGCCTTGAGTTCTTGAACCTCGTGCGCGTGGCTTTCCGAGCTGGTCTTTTTCTCCTTTCGCCCACCAACGTTATGGTATGACGACCATTTTGTCGACAAGCCTTTGCCGGCCACACGACCAGCTGACGTCGGCTTCTCGAGCTTATCCTTGTTCTTCATTACATTCAACGCCCTATTTAGAGTCGTGTCCCAAGGGCCGCTCTTAGTCGACCCCGCGCTACTGCTTTCAGTCGCCTGCGGAAGGAATGTGAATCATTTAGAAATTTGGCTTCATTAATTAGAATGCAACCATATGGAGCTAATTACGCGGGGGTGTATTCCTTACCAGAACAGCCTCAAGCGCCCTGGTCTTCGGATCCGTGGTCAGCTCCTTTGTTTTCGGGTCCTTCTTGTACCGGGCCCTGACAAAGTTCCTGGTCTGCTTGTCACCGTATTTATCAAAGAGGGGCGGTAGGCCTTGCTCGGCACGGTCCGCCTCCTCCTTGTCCCATATAGGCTCCGCCACTCTGTAACCACCGGGACCGAGTGCGTGTTCCCCTAAGTTGAGCTCCCGCATTTCTTTCCCCCACTGACTTGATTCGGAGTGTGCGGTGCTCGAGCAATTGATCTTGAAGTCGTTGTAGTCATCTTCGGTGAAAGAAGGATGTTTCTCCTTGATCTTCTCATAACTCTCACCTTTCTCGATCATTCTCTTCACATTGGTTTTCCAAGTAGACAGGGCCTTGCTCATCTTCGTGAGGGCAGCACTGTTCACTTTATTCCCTTTGAGGCTTGTGTTATCAAATTGAGCGGGGAACTTGTATCGTTCGTGCAGCTTCGTGAAGAGGAGGTTGCGCAAATTCCCGTGGTCAGGATGCCTCAGGTTCTCGGTGTTGATCGAGACGGTGCTCCGGAGAATGCACCCGAGCTGAAGCGAGTACCCCTTGACTATTCGTTCGGGCGCCGTTGGATTCCCGTCGGAGTCCACTTCAGTAACTTCCTCCTTGAGGGTTGCGGAGCACGGTCGGGCGCCAGTCCTTCCGTTGCCTCTTGGGTTGGCTGCCATCTGTGCGTGCGCCGCCATCATCAGTGGTGGCATTCTCGGCGGCACCATCAGTGGTGGCATCAGTGGGGTCATCCTCCGCGGTACCATCAGTGGTCTCAGGATCGGTGGGGAAGGCGGCGTCCTCATACAAGTGAGGTTGTTCCTCCATCTCCTGGGACAGCTCCCAGAATGCCTTCCCGCCTGAACCGCCGACCTCATCGTTGTTGGCCATGTTTCTCTCTAAATAGGAAAAAAGTTTGGTCAAAAAGTTGGTTATTGTCAAGGAACAAGATCATGGTCTCATCATTTAGGGTTTGTCGACACCGAGGCATCCTAAAAGCTAAGCTTTTATAATTGAGGGTTTTTCGACGCCGAGGCACCCTAAAAGCCTAAGCTTTCATCATTTCGGTTTTTATCGACACTGAGGCACCCTAAAAGCCAAGGTTTCATAATTTATGGTTTGTCGACACCGAGGCATCCTAAAAGCTAAGCTAGGAAGGAGAATTCTAAGTTGGGCCTAATCACTTGGCTCTATTATTGCCGCCTATGGTTTAATGCAGCTAGAATAAAGGGGCACTTGATCCTACTTAATTAACTACTAAGATACCCCGGCCCATGCATTAGTCACAAGTACCCCATATGTCCTATTTTTTAGCAAAGTCATGCTAAAATTCACGGAAAATTTCAGCATGACCTTTGCTGAAAATAGGACATATGGAGTACCCGAATTTGCCGGAACGGAAGTGAATCGACATTCCAGCAAACTCAAGGGCCTCTCGGGGTACCTGCAAAACTATCACGACACGATGGTCGGAGACAAAACCCAGCAAAAATCTGGATGGAGTGCATCGGGCTTTCAACTCCACTTTAGACAATCCAAAAGATCACACTGAGCTCCAGCCGAGGGATCCATCAGCCATCATGCCAGCCAGCCAGCAAATTAAGCTGGCCTGGAGCAAATAAAAATACAATGCATACATACATACTAAAGCAGAAAGATAGATAGATAGATAAGCATGTTTAGTTTAGTTTACAAGAATGAGTGCATGCATGTCAAAAGTTGGCATCTACTACTTGCCTTTGCTTTTTCAGCCCATGTTCATGTAGATAGATAGATAAGCCCATTTTATTTGACACATTAGTTAACTGAATTTTGACACAGTGGTTAACTGAATTTTTACCCAGTAGTTAACTGAATTTAATTAACAAACTAGAAAACAGAAAAAACTAGACTGCATGGAGTAGTAACAAATTCAGTTAACAAACTATGCTGCATTTAATCTAAATAATACTCCAGCAATATACTCCATGATTATAAACTACAGGTCTTTCTATTTACCAGTACAATAATGATGCTTCTGCTGTCATTCACTTTAGTTGTAAATTAATACTCTATTAATCAACATTGAATGAGTTTTGGAGATTTGTGTATAACAAGCATGACTTCATTCATATAGCATGATGGTATTTTTACCCCTTGAACTGTAGCCTAGGCCATGTATTTAATCACTTGAACTGTATCATTTTAAACACCACACCACAGGAGCTCCCCTGGGTCAAGTGGCCAGGTTACTACAATTTTTAGCAAATGATGACAGAATAAAGGAACACCCTGTACTAGCCTAAAAACATATAATTAGAGCAACTTCATATTGTCTAAAATCCCCCTTTTCTTTTCTTTTTCTTTTTCGCCTGAGGGCATGTAAATCATGTACACCTTTTTATCTATTAAAAAAAACACCACAAGCTAGCTAAGCTAGCTGTGGCACAAGCTTCATCCTTTTGTTCTTGGTAGCTTTTCATACTAGAGTTTATCTATGTATAACTTCATATTAGAGCAACTTTATATTTAACTTAACCTAGACAAGCTAGCTGTGGCACCATCCTAGGCTCATTAGGCCATGGTCTAACCACAAGCCATTTTCTCTAGTTAGACTAGTTTAACTGAATTTTACTCTAGTTAGTAATTTTACACTACTAACTAGTCTAACTACTAACTAGTCTAACTACTAACTAGTCTAACTACTAACTAGTCTAACTACTGACACTAAACCTGAAAACACTAAAACTACTGTAACTAGTCTAAAACTACTGTAACTAGTCTGTAGGCTACCTCAATTTCCTGCCTCGGACATACTTTTAAAATCATCTGCATGCCTGTCTGACTATATCTTTTCAGTTCGGCCAAGAAACTTCATCACCAGTGGTGACCACCATTCTTTCACGGCTGCTTCCTATTCTAAGGTCTTCAGAGGTAATTTCTTTTATCACCAGTTTTCCTAGTTGAGCGATAATTCCAGCTAAGTGCCTTTATGTTGTGCCATTATCAGGGACTAGACAATATATTTGTTGGAAACACATCGGTAACTCTTGGAAGGCTTTCCTTGGTCTGGCCAATGACCGTGTCAGTTCATCTTAAACGGTCTATGCAAGCATGGTGCAATGCCTTGTGCATGTGAGTATTCTAGGCAAAGGGGGTTAAGAAAGGGTCCCATTCTTTTCTAGCTTATTAATTTCTACTCCCTTGCAGGGCAAGAGGTGATTTAAAAAAAGAAGACGGTTTTTCTGGTTTGTGTGAACTATTTACCAACAAAATGAGCGCGCTTTTTGTAGGTGGAAGCAAACCTATCAAGGGCTGTGGGTTCAGTGGCTCATGTGTGCAGAGCCTTTGCAAGCACTAAAACTAGGAAAACTGGTGATGAACACTACTGAAACTACTGTCTAACTACTGGCTCATCCTAGCTACTGTAACTAGTCTAACTACTGAAACTACTATCTAACTACTAACTAGTCTAACTACTGACACTAAACCTGAAAACACTAAAACTACTGTAACTAGTCTAAAACTACTGTAACTAGTCTAACTACTGAAACTACTGTCTAACTACTAACTAGTCTAACTACTGACACTAAACCTGAAAACACTAAAACTACTGTAACTAGTCTAAAACTACTGTAACTAGTCTAACTACTGAAACTACTGTCTAACTACTAACTAGTCTAACTACTAACTAGTCTAACTACTGACACTAAACCTGAAAATTTACAGAGCGAGTGGGGAGGGGGAGGTGGGTGTGGTAAGCGGCGCACCTGGACTGCGAAACCCTCGAGTAGGTCCTTCTCGATGATGCCGCGAGCAATCATGGCAGAGGCCGGCGGCGGCGCTCCCTTCACGTGCCCCGAGTGGCCCTCGTCGGCTCCGAACCAACCGCCACCGTGCGCCGAGTCGTCGCCGAACTAGGGTTAGGAAGCTCTTGTGCGCGGCCTGGGTGATGCCCGGGCGTCGAGGAGAGGGGGGCGAGGGAGTCGGCGGTGAGGGAGAGAGAGGCGTCGGGGAGAGGGGGGCGAGGGAGTCGGCGGTGAGGGAGGGAGAGGCGTCGGGGAGAGGGGGCGAGGGCGTCGGCGGTGAGGGAGAAAGAAGCGTCGGGGAGACAGGGGGGAGAGATCTGGCGAGAGGGAGAGAGAGGAGGGTGCGGCCGTATGTATGTGGGATTACTAATGGCGGACTTCTGCTATGTGCGCCATAAGTATGTGGACTCTAATGCCGCACCGCCCCCAGGTGCGCCATTAGTATTGTGAGAAAGCTATATCTTTCACCTAACCCACTACCTAACAGAACCCCCACACTAGCCCGACTGGTCAGCACTCTGCATACCCACCAGGAGGTCCTGGGTTCGATTCCCAGCCTCCCCAAATTTTTTTTTTGCTTTTAAAAAATGTTGTTTGACACTTATTTGTGTTTAAATATGTTCAAACTTGTTTAAATCATAACAGTAATATTTTTTTTATAAAAAAGTAATATTTTTTTAAAAAATATCATCAAATTTGTTATTTGAAAATATTTATGAATATGAAAAAATATCATCAAATTTATTATTTTGAATGTATCATGGGTCGGCGGCGGCGGTTGAGTAGGGGAATCAAGGGTGCAGGGGGTCGGCGGCGGCGGCCGGTGGACCGGGGGGTGCTCGGCGGCG
>LR738712.1:531177292-531270037 GCA_902687465.1 Secale cereale | reverse complement strand
GGGGGGGGGGAAGTGAGTGTGGTAGGAGAGGCTGTCCAAAATATCTTGTTGCTGCCCGCTTACTAATGGCGCACCAACTATAAATGCGCCATTAGTAATCAAGGTTACTAATGGCGCATTTATAGTAGGTGCGCCATTACTAGTTTTGCAAAAAAAAATAACATACTAATGGCGCACTGTCGCACAGTGCGCCATTACTAGTTTAAACTAGTAATGGCGCACTCTGGGATAGTGCGCCATTAGTAGTTTTGTAAAAAAAAGAATAAAAAATATCATAAAAAAAGAGCATTAATGGCGCACTTTACTGCTGGTGCGCCATTACTAGTTACAACTAGTAATGGCGCACTTTGTCTGGATGCGCCATTAGTATGTTTGGACAGGCGCGCTAGTTCAAAAAAAAAAACTTCTTGATACTAATGGCGCACTCTGGGCATGGTGCGCCATTAGTAGTTCGAACTCTAATGGCGTATATGTTGCTGGTGCGCCATTACTATATACAAATGGCGCATTGCTTGTCTGGTGCACCATTAGTATCAATTCCATCTATAGCCCTTTTCCTAGTAGTGATAACACATGAAGTGATAAAAATATAGCGAAACGAAAGACGAACTGATAATGTTGATGGAGAAGGGGATGCACGGGGGCATCCCCAAGCTTAGACGCTTGAGTCTCCTTGAATATTTCTTGGGGGTGCACGGGGGCATCCCCAAGCTTGAGCGCTTGACACTCCTGAATCTTTTTATCATCTTCCCTCGCACACTTGAAAACTCCCTTCATACATAACTCATCATAATCTGATTAGCAAGGTTAGTACCCTTAATAAAATAATTATACCTTGCTGGAAATAAAGATATTCTTTAAGGTCTACTGTTTCTCAAGATTGCCAAAAGGTTTTTGCAAAGAAAAAGCAAGCTCTTGATTTGCAAAATGAAGGAAAGGCAAAACAGGACAGAATCTGTGAAAACAGAACAACAGGTAGGAATTGATTTGTTCGGGGCACTTCTGCAACTCAAATAAAAAAACTCAGAACAGACGCACGAAATACAATTATATAGAGAACGCTGTCGAAAAAATTCAGACCAAAAAGATGATCTGGTGATTTTATACGAATTTTTCTATCCAAGGACAGAATCTGTTTCCTGGACAGCACCTCACAACTTTTGAACTTTCTAGCAATAAGAGGCTATACTTGGCACAAATAAGAAAAACAAAGATACAATGATGATGCTACAGTAGTAAACAACATCAACACACAACAAAAGCAAAATATAAAAATTTATTCATGTGGGCTGCCTCCCAAAAGCGCTTTCTTTTATGCCTTTAAGCTAGGCATAATGCATAGAGGAATCAATAACCATCATAATGATCGGAGTTATAAATTGAGTCATATGGTTCCTCAACAAGTTCACTCTTGTTCCTTCTAGGAAAGGGGTACACACCTTTTGCCTTACCGCGTAAGCGGATTTGTCCCTTACCTATATCGATGAAGCCTTTTACCGCTCGGAGGAAGTCCCTTCCAAGCAGTATATTTCCTTGGTTTGGCTCCATGATGAAGAAATCAACCATTGCAATCCCTTTAAGGAATTTAACTGGCACATCTTTTATACTTCCCTAGATTCCAGAAATATCTCCATTAGTGTGTTCATGATAAGATGGTAGTCTATCCATGTTAAATTTTAAAGAATCATGAACGGTTTTTGGCATAGTAGAAACCATAGATCCAATATCACAATAAGCAAGGAAGTCTTGATTAGAGATGCTAATCCTAACAAGAGGCTCGCAGTCATTATCTATTTCCAAAATATCTCTCTTATTGGGTTTGGGTTTTTCTACCTTCATTAAGTCTAGAGCATCCATTCTCTTTTCAATAGTAGCAAGTCTATCTATGACAGTATCAAAATTATGATCATAAACAAAGTAACTAGATAGACCATGTATAATTTCAAGAGCTCTAGCTTCATCACACTCTAGGAAATCTCCCTCGGCTATAATGTCAAGAGAGTGTTTACACCATTTAAAAAGACCCTGGTAAAAATTCCTAAGCACAATTAATATAGGTATCCAAGGCATAATTCTCCTATGTGCATCAGAAATTCTGTCCCATGCCTTCTTCATATTTTCTCCATCCCTTTGATGGAAATCTAGAACTTCTGATTCCCTCAAAGCACCATATCCTAACATGTTTAGCTAAACAGATAGGACTACTAACAGGAAGGCAAAACAAATTTTTTCGTAATTTTTGATAAAGGATACTAAAAAAAACTGAAAGGTAAACTAACAAGACTAAAAGCAAAGGTAAAAGATAGCATGCAACTCCCCTATCTTGAAGAGTGGAGTCCCTGGCAATGGCGCCAGAAAAACTCCTTGATGGGCCTCTAACCCCTCGTTGGTTACCCCAAGTGGAAGGTGTAAGATGCAGTGTTGTGGAAGTTTTTCCCTTAGCAAAGATGCCAAGGATCGAATCCCTAGAGACTCCTAGGTTCAACAAGTAGGTGTCAACTGCTAACGGCGCGGATTAGCAATCAACGTGGACCTGCACACAGATACAAATAACTTTGCTCCCAACGAGTACAAAGAGGTTGTCAATCCCTCCGGCCTTGTAGTTCACAAAGGATTAAACGCAAATGATAGTAGTGATAGATAATGTTTGCAATAGTAAGTAAAAGCGAAAAGTAAATAGTGGATGTGATCAATGATGGTAATATAGACCGGAGTCTCATGATGTTCACTAGCGATGTCTCTCTCCCAAAAGACGATAAAACAACTATGTGAGGTAAACAAATTACAGCTGGGCAATTGACAGGACCACGAACGCAAACCAATGCTGACTACATTGCAAGAAAGGTTGAGGTTCAAAGCATGGATGGTACGCCAAAGTAAGTAGACCGAAATCCATCAATATCTACTACTAATCATCCACCTTGAGATATCTATCCAGAACATCTCGCTGGTATTAAGTTGCGAGTCCCACCCATAGTGTAAACTCAAAGCAACAGACAACTGCATTAAAAGAACTTTGCGTAAAGTAAACAATCCTTGCACCCGCGGGCACCAGCACCGTTGTTTTCCCCCTTGTGGCAACAGCACATCCCCTAGACTCATGTTTCTGTCACTCAATCTAGTCATCGAGGGGCATGAACCCACAATCAAGCATAACGTTCCCTCTTGGAGTCACTACGTATTACTTGGCCAAAGCAATAAATAACAACGGAGAACATGCAAGAATTACTTATGAACATAAATAAAAAAGAGGTAGATCAAATATATTACTCAAGAAAAATCTGAACATAATCTCATAATCCATCGGATCCCAGCAAACTCATCATAGCAACATCATAAGGATTACATATGTGCCTCGATCATGTAGGGAAGCTCAAGAGGACTAATTAGTGAAGCACAAGAACGGGAGGAGAACATCACATAGCTACTGGTCATGGACTCATGGTCCAAGGGAGACTACTCACAACTCATCCGGGAGGTGTCCATGGTGGTGGAGAAGCTCCCGATGGTGATCCTCCCCTCCGGCAGGGTGCCGGGAAGAGTTCTCCTGGTGCTCCCGATCTTGGAAGCGGCGGCGGCGGCGGAACAGAGATGAGATCGCGAAAAAGAGTTTCCGTCCCGAGGGTTTTGAAGGACGCTCTAAATATATGCCGAAGGGGGGCACCAGACGGGGCTCGGGGGGCCCAGGCGCCCCCCGGCGCGGCCCGGGGGGGGGGGGCGCGCCGCCAGGGCACCTGGAGCCCTGGTGCCCCCCCCCCCCGGTTGTCCTTCGGGCGCAAGGTAGGTTCTGGAACGCTGATTTTTTATATAATTTTCCTGGATTTTTCCTCGCAGTTCTCGTAACGTGAAAACCTGAAATACAAAAACAGCCGAAAACAGAAACTGGCACTGGGGTGCACTGGATTAGTAGGTTAGTCCAAATATGATCAAAAGTGTATGGAAGTGTATGAATATCATAGCAATATCACCCAAAAGTGGCATGGAGCAAGCAGAAATTATAGATACGTTTTGGACGTATCAGTAATCCCATCGTAGGCTTCCTGGACGGTGGTGGGTTGGATGAGATTTACCATGTAATCGAGTTAGTTTTGTTCGGGTTTGATCCCTAGTATCCATTATGTTCTAAGATTGATGTTGTTATGACTTTGCTATGCTTAATGCTTGTCACTAGGGCCCGAGTGCCATGATTTCAGATTTGAACCTATTATGTTTTCATTAATATATGTGAGTTCTTGATCCTATCTTGCAAGTCTATAGTCACCTACTGTGTGTTATGATCCGGCAACCCCAAAGTGACAATCATCGGGACCACTCCCAGTGATGATCGTAGTTTGAGGAGTTCATGTCTTCTCTAAGTGTTAATTCTTTGTTCCGGTACTCTATTAAAAGGAGGCCTTAATATCCCTTAGTTTCCAATAGGACCCCGCTGCCACGGGAGGGTAGGACAAAAGATGTCATGCAAGTTCTTTTCCATAAGCACGTATGACTATTTACGGAATACATGCCTACATTACATTGATGAACTGGAGCTAGTTCCGTGTCACCCTATGTTATAACTTTTGCATGAGGAATCGCATCCGACATAATTATCCATCATTGATCCATTGCCTACGAGCTTTTTACATATTGATCTTCGGTTAGTTACTTTTCCGTTGCCACTGTTACGATTGCTAGAAAAACTGTTATTGTTACTTTTGCCACCGTTGCCTTTACTTCCATACTACTTTGCTACAAAATACTTTGCTGCAGATAGTAAGTCTTTCAGGTGTGGTTGAATTGACAAGTCAATTGCTAATGCTTGAGAATATTCTTTGGCTCCCCTTGTGTCGAATCAATAAATTTGGGTTGAATACTCTACCCTCGAAAACTATTGCAATCCCCTATACTTGTGGGTTATCTAGACTATTTTCTGGCGCCGTTGCTGATGAGCATAGCTCTATTCTTTAAGTCACTTGGGATTTATATATGTTGATCACTATGAGGAATCTGAAAGATGAAAGAACCAAGATTTTTACCTCAACTATGAGGGGAGATAAGTAACTGCCATCTAGCTCTGCACTTGATTCACCTTCTGTTATGAGTAAGTTTGTGACACCTACACCTGTTATTGATTCTGATATACTGCATGTTATTGATGATGCCACTTCCGCTATGCATGATGCTTATGATGAAAATACTTCTATGCTTGATAATACTGTGCCATTAGGTGAATTTCTTGATGAACAATTTGATAGGGCTAGAGAGAATGAAATTATTGAACAGATAATATTGATGAAAGTGATGATTAAGATTCTCCCCCTAGATATGAATTGCCTGATGTGCCTAAGAGTTATGTTATGGATGAAGAAACTGCTAGAGACCTTTTTTCTTGCAAAGATAGATATGATCTTAAGAAACTGTTAGCTAAGCTAAAAGAAAAGTCTTTGAATGCTAGAATGAAATATGACCCTGCTTTTGCTTCTTCACCTATCTGTATTTCTGATAAGGATTATGATTTCTCTGTCGATCCTGAGTTAATTACTTTGGTTGAATCTGATCCTTTTTATGGCTATGAATCTGAAACTGTTGTGGCTCATCTTACTAAATTGAATGATATAGCCACCCTATTCACTGATGAGGAAAAAATTCGTTACAACTGTATCCTTAAGTTATTTCAGTTCTCAGTAAAGGGTGATGCTAAAACATGGTTTAATTCCCTTTCTCCTGGTAGTGTGCGTAGTCCCTAGGATATGATTTATTAATTCTCTGCTAAATATTTCCCCGCTCATAAGAAACAAGCTGCCTTAAGAGAAATATATAACTTTGTGCAAATTGAAGAAGAGAGTCTCCCACAAGCTTGGGGAAGGCTTCTCCGATTACACTACAAGGATACCCCTTATAAAGCAACACACATTATACAACATTTTGGCTATACATTGTAAAATTCACAATAGATACACATATTAATGGTTGTAGATATGCGTTGCAGATTTGTAGCTCTTGACCTTATCGTGGGACATATGCAAAAAAACAGGAAAGGAGAGAGGGTTGCGAGAGAAACAGAGCCCTCGATGCCCCTCATCGCCCCTCGTCTCTCCCAAATTGCCGCCACCAACCACCACGTCACCCTCCTCCTCCCACCTCGCCGCCGGCCCACCCCTCCCCTCCTCCCACATCATAGCTCCGGCGGCTGCCGGATCCGCCATATCCCATACTCACCGATCCCTCACACATCCCATCTCTCTCTTGACGCAGCTCCTCATTGCGCCACCTCCGGCAGCTGATTCAGGCGACGTCCGGCAAATCCCGCCATCGCGAAGCACCGCCCGAGGTCCCCTCACACAGCGGCGCACTCCCATGCGGCTAGATCCGGCGCTCGCGGCCACCAAAGCCCACCCGCGTCCTTCCCCTGATGGCTAGGGTTTCGGGCGTTGGCTCCGGCGCCGGTGGCCATGTCTTCCTCCTCTCGCCAGTGAGTGAATACCCTCCCCTGGTTTTGTCCTCTCTCTCTCTCTTCCCCTTTATCTAACCTCTGTTCTTATCTTCTCCTCTAGTCGTCAAGGTATGCACCCCTGATTCTATTGCATCTAATCCAGCATAATTATCACTGTCTTCGCGGGCGTCTGGCCACAACACCGTGCGTCGTTGGTTCCAGCATCTCCAAACCATGGTTGTAGCATTCCTCGTAGTTGGATGCAGCACAACGCAACCGCAATCCCTCCCGGGAGGCATCATCATCGGTCGCTAGTCCCAACATTCATCTCAACGATTGTAGCAAAACTGGACGCCAGTTCCAGCACAGCCACACCAGGATGAAGCAATTTCCCTCCGATGGTCATAGCTCACGCGGTCGCCATTGCCGGATGCGATGGTTTGGCCGCAACATCGGCATGCCCCGCAGTTGACCTCACACTTCCTAAGCCCGCCTTGTACCAGGCTACCAGCGGGATGCAGCATCGGCACTAGGCTTGCAGGGCAGGCTGTAAGTAGCCCGTAACGCTCATGCTTGTGCAGGCTACCATGCCTTGCTTGGAGAGGTGGTCTGTGCGCTGGAGAGATTATATGAACTGATTTGGGGGAAAGAGAGGAAGAGGACGAGGGGATAAAGGATAAGGTTGTGTGTGGCGAACGCGTGAGGCATGTGGCATCCGCAAATGACTTTTCATCCTCCCAGGTGGAACAAATCAAGACCGCAACTTATATTTGCATCCGATGATGCAGCAGTGATCGGCGCGTGGTTAGGCCGGCCTGCTAGTGTACAACATTTCCCTGGCCGAAATTCATTCACGAACACTGGTAGGCCTGCAAACTGACTTCCGATCTCCGTTGATTTACATTCATCCAATGATTGCTATTCCATTAAATTAGTACAGTAATTATTAGATATCAACAAAGCATAATTTTTTTAAAGTCTTATACGCTGCTAACTCATCAGTCCTTCATAGATGAGTCGTTAACCCTTTTAACTTTTTTGATGTAGAGAAACACTAGTTCATATATGTGGACCACATATTAAATAGTCTACTATTGCAAGAGTTATAATATTTAAGGCCGGATCCAGTCTGTATAGGTCTCTGTATGGCAATTTTGATGAGTTACTAATCAAAGTTTTTTGTTGCAATTTCACACTTTTCAGGAGTCTCGTGGTCCGGTTATTTAGGTGGAGGTAGTAGCTTGCTAATGGTGGCTTT
Organism: Secale cereale; assembly: GCA_902687465.1. Lineage (NCBI taxonomy): Eukaryota > Viridiplantae > Streptophyta > Magnoliopsida > Poales > Poaceae > Secale > Secale cereale. Next base: position 531,262,367 of record LR738712.1, on the reverse strand, counting down.
CATGTCCAGCTGAAATACTAGAGGATGTGGACCTGTTGGGGGAAGAACGTACATCTTTGTTTTAGTGAGCAGGTGAATTAATAATGCACATGGTTTTTTCTATGATGTTGCTTTGATGCTATTGATATGATTCAGAACACTGCTAAATACTTCTTTCCACGCCTGTTAATATACTGATTGTTGTATGCTCTTACTATTCTACACAATTTGGATTTCTAGCTAAATACCCGTGTGTTGCTATGGGTTAACAAACATTGAATTTCATGAACACATCAAATGCGATACAGTGTTTTTTGTAGTATGTGATACAATGTTACTTTCCAATTTTATTGCCATACACTGACGTCCTTTTCTTCCTTTGGTTTGAAACGCTATTATGCAACTCCCTAGTTAAATTCCTCGGTCTTGCTAGCCTCCTCATCTAAAAAACTCACTATAAGATAGTACACGTTTTCTTTGTCATTTGGTTATGTGATTGTCCCCTCATAGCATGCAGTTATTATATATGCACTTGGGTCAAGTCATTGCAGAGGATTCATCTATAATAATCTAAAAAAGGTACTTATCTACTACTGTTGTACATCATAGTGAAAATAAAACTGAATCCCAATACCCCACTTATATGCAACCTACAACTGAGCTTTATGCATGTTCATGCGCAAACATTCAGATACTAAAGCTTGCAGCAAGCAAACACACATATACACATGCAGCGGCTCACTTTCATCATCATGTTTGTCATCCATTAAGTAGAGGCTCATTGTTTATTAGTGCGCAGGTTTCCAAAGGAAGAAATACTCAATGTCATTCAGTGGTTTTCAATGAGCTAGTCTCTACATTCATAGTACGTCACTGTGTTTTACCTTCAACTAAGATTATTTCTGTTGTGGTGATTATTTATTTATTCCTTTATTGCTTACATTAGCTCTAACCATTTTTCAGCCTCCTTTTCAGCTCTTATTAAACTATTTATGTATTCCTATATCGCCAATTGTGTACCTACTGTTGTGTGTAATTTAATGTGAGGTGTTGCACTCATCCGTTCAGTCACTATCGAGATGGAGCATCATAGACGGCTGGAGCTACGAGTAGATTTGTCCAAGATACGACAGTGTTTGTAGTCATCGTTCGGGTAACTGTCGACAATCTCCATATCTTAACTTTTTGTGAAGATGGAAATGCAAGTAATGTTCTTCTTAGATGTTCTTCCCTTTTGATTCGTACATTTCTAAACTGACCATTGAGCTCTCACCACTTCGATTCATAAATTGCTGAATTATCCACATGAACTCTTGCTGTCACAGTTCATAAATTGTTGAATTTCCCATTATGTCGCTTGCACTGTTCCATATGAGAAGGTTTTATTGTGCCTTTAACCTGTCAACTAAATAGGTACTATGTTATTAGTGGTTTGCTTTTAGGCCACAATCACATCTATTTATTTTTCTTCGAGTCTGTTTATGTTTGTTTTGTGACCTGAAGTAGTATATTGAGTTGTAAGGGAATACTTTCAGGTTACAACTTTTCTTTGTAATAGTCGTAATCTAGAAGGACAACCAATGTTTTAGAAGTAATGACCCATTGTAAGAAGTAATATTTCTTATTTGCTGGGCAACCTGTCACTATTTGCATCATGTCAATGCATTGTGTACTAATAGTTCATTTTGTTATTTTCTTTGTAGATTCAAAAGATATATGGACGCTTATATGGGTGCATGGCAAGTATACTTCAATGATGATGATGATGTTCCGGTTCATGATGATGACGATGATGGCTATTTTTAGTTTTAGTTACGATGGCTGTTTTCAGTTTTAGTTAAGTTGTAGGAATGATGTTCCAGTTGGATGATGTTCCTTGGTTAAGTTTTAGTGAAGTTGTAGGGATGTCGATGGATGTTTCAGTTTAAGTTTCACTGTCAAGAGAATATTTAGATTATGCATCACATTTTGAAGTTATTCCTCTCGTAATATCAACAACTTAATCCCACAAAAAAAATTCAATATATGATTTCTTCCTCTTGTGCATATATTTTTTCTTCTGACTTGATAGACATAATTATCACCATTATGTGGAGCATTAATTTAATTGTTGACAATATATAAAATACTATTCACATATTATAAGTAAAACACTAGAAGCGTTGCAAATTCTTTGTTGCCAAGCAATGAGATTTGAGTTCCTATACATTAACCACCAACGTATATGAGTGTTGTAAAAGTCGGTTTTATGTGTTGTAGTCTTGCAACAGTTCCTTTTACAAACGGAAGTATAACCATTGCATTATGCGCTAGCAACACTGGATAAGGCAACGCATGTCAAATCATTGGTAAATACCCTAGCAACGCATATATGGACTTTTAGATACGGAAAAATTTGTTGATGTAGGTGGGGTCCTGTTGTAGTGGTACCTAATGCTTTGCGTGATCATCCTCTCAAGAAAAGTGAAATACTTGATATATTTTATAATGGACTAACCAATGCTTCCAGAGACCACCTGGATAGTTGTGTTGGTTGTGTTTTCAGGGAAAGAACTGTTGAGCAAGCTGAATTGCTATTGAATAATATATTGAGTAATGATAATGATTGGACACTTCCTCAACCAACTCCTAAGCCAACTCCGAAGAAAAGGGGTATTCTATTTCTTAGTCCTGAAGATATGCAAGAGGCAAAGAAATCTATGAAAGAAAAGGGTATTAAAGCTAAAGATGTTAAGAATTTACCACTTATTGTAGAAATACACGGTCTTAATAACCCGACACAGATAGTAAAGGTAAATTCTCTCTATAGATTTGATGAAGGTGATATCCCTCGCAATAAGTCTGCTAGCCAATGCCTGGATGAGTTTGATAATTTTATTGTTAAACAAGAAAACTTCAATGCTTATGTTGGTAGACAATTGAAACGTAATGCTTATATGGTTGAACACTTGAGTGATTATATGTCTCGAGTTAAAGGTGACCTTAAACTTATTAGTAAACATGCTTCTATGGTTACCACTCAGGTGGAACAATTGCTTAAAGCACAAGATGATTTGCTCAGTGAATTAAATAATAAGAAAAATGATAATGATGTTAGAGTTATGACTAGAGGGGGTAGAATGACTCAGGAACCTTTGTATCCTGAGGTCCACCCTAAGAGAGTTGAGCAAGATTATCAGAGAAGTAATGTTGATGCACCTAGTCCTTCTAAGAAGAAGAAAAAGAAAAATGATAGGACTTTGCATGCTTCTAGTGAACTTGTTGTTGACACATCTGAGAATCCCAATGATATTTCTATTTCTGATGCTGAAACACAATCTGGTAATGAAATGAACCTAGTGATGATGTTAATGATGATGTTCATGTTGATGCTCAACCTAGCAATAACAATGATGTAGAGATTGAACCTGCTGTTGATCTTGATAATCCACAATCAAAGAATCAAAGTTATGATAAGAGAGACTTCGTTGCTAGGAAGCACGGTAAAGAAAGAGAACCATGGGTTCAGAAACCCATGCCTTTTTCTCCTAAACCATCCAAGAAAAAGGATGATGAGGATTTTGAGCGCTTTGCTGAAATGATTAGACCTATCTTTTTGCGTATGCGTTTGACTGATATGCTTAAAATGAATCCTTATGCTAAGTATATGAAAGATATTGTTACAAATAAAACAAAGATACCGGGAGCTGAAATTTCCACCATGCTTGCCAATTATACTTTTAAAGGTGGAATACCAAAGAAACTATGAGATCCAGGAGTACCAACTATACCATGCTCCATTAAAAGAAACTATATATGTTAAAACTATTTTATGTGATCTTGGAGCCGGTGTTAGTGTTATGCATCTCTCTTTATATGGTAGACTTGATTTGAATAAGTTGACACTGCTGAAATATCTTTGCAAATGGCCAATAAATCAACTGCTATACATGTCGGTATTTGTGAGGATGTCCCTTGTGTGGTTGCAAACTTTACTATTTTAACGAACTTTGTTATTCTTGATATTCCCGAGGACGATAGTATGTCGATTATCCTTTGTAGAGCCTTTTTCAATACTGCAGCGGCTCTTATTGATTGCAACAAAGGCAATGCCACTTTTCATGTTAATGGTAATGAGCATATGGTACAGTTTCCGAGGAAACAACCTCGAGTCCATAGTATCAATTCTGTTGGAAAATTTTCAACGATTACTATTGTAGGTTTTGAATTCCCTCTTCCTACTGTCAAGAACAAATATGATATTCTTATTGTTGGGGACATTCATATCCCCGTTGAGGTAACCTAGTGTTATTAAAAAATTCTCTGGTTTCATGTTATTCGGAAAGAGTTTGTTAACAAGACTTGATCAACCTTGTTAGTGGATTCCTTTTGATGAGCATGAGATGGATGAAGTTAGAAAGCACAACTCTCTGTACCCTTACTTTCTGTTATTTAGATTAAATAAAGCAAAAAAAGTATTTTCTGTCTGTTTTCTGAATTATCCTTGCAAAAAAATACCCCGAAAATAAAAGTTCTCCACATGTCCTAAAAATGAAATATGTTTTTTTGTAGAATATTTAAAAATTTCTGGCACTGAGAACACACCAGGGGGGCTCACCATTTGGCCACGAGGGCACAATGCGCACCCACCCCCTAGGGCACGCCTCCTACCTTGTGGGCCCCACATGGACCCCCACCACTTATTCCAGCACCCACTCACTTCGTCTTCCTCCATAAAAAATCCTCCCATAGCTCAAACCAGTGTTCTAGCTCATCTTGCTGCCAATTTCGATCTCTTTGCTCAAATTTCCATTCACAAAACTACTCCAATTAGTTTTTGTTCTAGTGCTTTATTTATTGCAAATTTTTCCTGCTAAGGTGACCCTGTTGTTGAGCTTGTATGTCAAATTTATATGATCCAAAGTAGTTTTAATGCATGATATGGTCTCTAGGCACTTGTGGGAGTAGTTGCTATCAATCTTGTTGAGTTTGGTTCACTTTTATTTTGAGTGACTAAAATTTCAGAAATTTTTCAGAGAAAGAAAAAAATTCATAGGAAACTGTACCAAGGTGGTTCCTCAAGGAAGAAAGGACCAAGGCTCACGATACATGAACTGAACGATGAACCACCGAGGGAAGCTCAAGTGCGGCCTTGTGAATGGCCGTCAAAGGAGTTTATGGTCCACGCGGGCATCAAGGATGAATTTGATGCGTATCTGCGTAATGCTGATCTTGAGGACTTCGTGTCAGATAAGTTCCCACATTACCACTGCCTAATTGTTTCCTTTGTGAGGAGGTTTAAATTTACATCCTCGCGCAATTCTCACACTCTTTTATTTGATCTCTATGATAAATCGTGTACCATGGACCTAGAAGATTTTAACACTTCTTGTAAACTCCCGCAGTGGTGCAATGTTAGTGAACCTCGCAAATCTGAATATAAAGACTTTCTTGCCAGTATCACTCTGAGGGAATCTGTAGAAATTACACAAGCTACCACGGGGAGCATTCATTTCCCTTCCATACATTATTTTGCTCTCTTTATAGGTAGATGCATTAACGGTAAAGATGAGGCTTGCCACATGTGTGTTCCAGATCTTAGTGTCCTCAAGAGTGCGGTATTAGGTGATAAACAATATAACTTGGGGGGCCATTGTTGCACAAAGGTTGCATCTTAACAGTACAAGTGGAGATTTGTTTGGTGGAATTTATGCAACTCGTGTAGCTAATTATCTTGGTGTACCCATACATGGAAATGATATGGAGTTGCCTCCTGGTTATCTAGATTATAGTGCTATGGTTCGCCATCAGTTTCTTGAGAGGAATGAATTGATCCTCCAGTACCGACTAATCTTTGACAGACAGCGCACTGTCCGTGTTGCCCTCCCTGCTCCTACTTTCTTTAACTTTCAGGCAAAAAGGAGATATCTTATAACCAGGGAGGAGGCGAACGGGTATGAGAGGAGGACGGAGGCAGCTCGTCTCCAAGCTGCAGCTCTTCAGGCAGTAGTTGCTGCATCTTAGTACAACCCCAGCTACGACTTTGGATATACGCCAGGCCAGCAGTGGCCATAGACCAACTTAGGCCAAAAGCCTAAGCTTGGGGGAGTACGTATTTCTCACCGACATTACATTCATGTTCATACACTCATGCCAGTTGTCGGTGCTCATACTTTTTCATTGTACTATCCATGCTAGTTTATTTTCTTTTCTAAGCCTTCTTCTTGTGTGTTTGAAAAATGTTAAGAAAACCAAAAAAATAAGTTGTAGCTTTTAGCTAGTTTACTTTCCATGCCTGTAGTAGTAGTAATTAAAAGAAAACCCAAAAAGATTTCTCGTTCTTCTTTTGCTTGTTGGGAGCTTTCCCGTGTAAATAGTTTTCTTTCTTTTCTTTTCTTTGGGGGTCGCGAGGAGCAGACCATGATGAAAATGTTGAGTGGTTGCATATGCATTATTGTTGATTTAACCAAGAGCCCATATTACCTTGTCTTCTCCCTTGTATTAAATGCTTGCAGACTCCAGCTTAGTCCAATGCTCATGCACTATTATTATTATCCACACCATTCGGTCGTGCGAGTGAAAGGCAATAATATCAATATATGATGGACTGATTGAGATGAGAGAAGCTGGTATGAACTCGACCTATCTTGTTTATTGTAAATATGATTAGTTCATCGTTCCTGATTCAGCCTATTATGAATGAAACATGTTTGCAATGACAATTAGAGATTATAGTTGCTCATGCCATGCTTAATTAGCTAGGAGTTTATAATGGTTTACCTTGTGTGCCAACATGCTATTAAAATGGTTATGATGTGGTATGTTAGGGTGGTATCCTCCTTTGAATGATTCGAGAGGTTTGACTTGGCACATGTTCACGCATGTAGTTGAAACAAAATCAACATGGCCTCCACGATATTTATGTTCATGGTGATTTATATCATACACATGATTGCACTCATTGTTGATTAATCTTAATGCATGTTCATGACTGTTGTCGCTCTCTACTTGATCGCTTCCCAGTCTCTTTCTACCCTTCACTTGTACTAAGAGGGAATACTACTTGTGCATCCACTTCCATAAACCCCAAAGTCATAAACCCCAAAGTTAATCCATATGAGTCCACCATACCTTCCTATGTGCGGTATTTACCTATCATTCCAAGTAAATTTGTATGTGGCAAACTCTAAACCTTCAAATGAAATTCTGTTTTGTATGCTCGAATAGCTCATGTATCAACTAGGGATGTCTATATTTTCCATGCTAGATGGGTTATTCTCACGATGAGTGGATATCCGCTTGTCATTCGCGAGAAAATGGCTGGTAATCGGGAGGCCAAGTCCCATCCTCAAAATCAAATCAAAATATAAACAAACAAAGCTCCCCTGGACTGTTGTTCGTATGGACGGTACCCCGTGGATTTGGATGGCCGTGGAGTGTGATTGTTGGTGGAGGGGGAGTATAAACTTTACAATTCTGTTTGGGAACCACGTATAATGTGTGTAGCATGGAAGATATCGAGATCTCTTGGTAGTTATGTTGACAATGAAAGTATGCCACCCAAACTATTAATTATCTCTATTTCAAAACTCGAGCTCTGGCACCTCTACAAATCCCTGCTTCCCTCTGTGAAGGGCCTATCTATTTACTTTTATGTTGAGTCATCATCCTCTTATTAAAAAGCACCAGTTGGAGAGCACTGCTCTCATTCGCATGCATTGCTATTAATTTACATTGAGTAGGACTGTGACTGGATCTCTTTTACCATGAATTACAATGTCTAGTCATTCCTTGATCTTCAGGGGTGCTCTGCATTTATGTTTTGCGGTCTCATAAAGGGCTAGCGAGATACCATCTTGTTATATCATGTTATGATTGTTTTGAGAAAGTGTTATCATCCGAGATTTATTATTATTGCTCGCTAGTTGATTATGCCATTGATATGAGTAAACATGAGACCTAAATGTTATTGTGAATATGGTTAGTTCATAATCTTTGCTGAAAACTTGAATGCTGGCTTTACATATTTGCAACAGCTAGATCAAACAGAGTTTGTAAAAGTTATTCTTTATCACTTTTAGTTTGTCAACTGAATTGCTTGAGGACAAGCAAAGGTTTAAGCTTGGGGGGGGGGGGGTTTGATACGTATCCAACGTATCTACTTTTCCAAACACTTTTGCCCTTGTTTTGGAATCTAACTTGCATGATTTGAATAGAACAAACCCGAACTAACGTTGTTTTCAGCAGAACTGCCATGGTATTATTTTTGTGCAGAAATGAAAGTTCTTGAAATGACCTGAAAATCCACGGAGACACGTTTTGGAAATTATGAAAAATATTGGCGAAAGGATCAGCATCAGGGGGCCCACACCCTGTCCATGAGGGTGCAGGGCACCCCCCCTGGGGCGCGCCCCTGCCTCGTGGGCCCCCTGAGACTCCACCGACCTCAACCCCAACTCCATATATTCACTTTCAGGGAGAAAACAAATCAAAGAGAAGGATTCATCGCGTTTTACGACACGGAGCCGCCGCCAAGCCCTAATCTTCCTCGGGAGGGTTGACCCGGAGTCCATTCGGGGCTTCGAAGAGGGGAATCGGTCGCCATAGTCATCATCAACCATCCTCCATCACCAATTTCATGATGCTCACCGCCGCGCGTGAGTAATCCCATCGTAGACTTGCTGGACGGTGATAGGATGGATGAGATTTACCATGTAATCGAGTTAGTTTTGTTACGGTTTGATCCCTAGTATCCATTATGTTCTAAGATTGATGTTGCTATGACTTTGCTATGCTTAATGCTTGTCACTAGGGCCCGAGTGCCATGATTTCAGATCCTAACCTATTATGTTTTCATGAATATATGTGAGTTCTTGATCCTATCTTGCAAGTCAATAGTCACCTACTATGTTTTATGATCTGGCAACCCCGAAGTGACAATAATCGGGAACACTCCTGGTGATGACCGTAGTTTGAGGAGTTCATATATTCACTAAGTGTTAATGCTTTGGTTTCGTACTCTATTAAAAGGAGGCCTTAATATCCATTAGTTTCCAATAGGACCCCGCTGCCACGGAAGGGTAGGAAGAAAGATGTCATGTAAGTTCTTTTCCATAAGCACGTATGACTATTTACAGAACACATGCCTACATTACATTGATGAACTGGAGCTAGTTTTGTGTCACCCTATGTTATAACTATTGCATGAGGAATCGCATCCGAAATAATTATCAATCATTGATCCATACGAGCTTTTCACATATTGATCTTTGCTTAGTTACTTTTCCGTTGCCACTGTTACGATTGCTACAAAAACTACTACTGTTACTTTTGACACCGTTACCATTACTTCCATACTACTTTGCTACTAAATACTTTGCTGCAGATATTAAGTCTTTCAGGTGTGGTTGAATTGACAACTCAACTGCTAATACTTGAGAATATTCTTTGGCTCCCCTTGTGTCGAATCAATAAATTTGTGTTGAATACTCTACCCTCGAAAACTGTTGTGATCCCCTATACTTGTGGGTTATCAAATATAGAGTTGAAATGCCTAGGGCATTTGGTTACCGTATCGAACCAAACAACCTGGTTTGTTTGGTATTTGGTTTTGGGTATGGTTAGGGAATCGCTAACCAGCTAGCATTCAGTTACATCGGTTAATAACCAAGAACATTCAGTTTCTACTGAACTAACTGGACAAGAGCTGACCATGTGAGCTTCAGCAGTCAGTACATATTGGGCTTAATTCCTTCTCAACAATAGGCCTTTTGCTTCACACTGACATCAGCGCTAGGCCCAAACAACACACTAGTACTACGTTACTTCATGACTGTCATGCGTTAGGGTGCCTTTTTTTAACTGAACTTGACTGAAGTGTTGTTAGTTATATATGTGAGTGGTTCAAATTTTCATTCATTTTTATGTGTGACCTCATATGTGGATTTGCACTTTCCTGCTGGGATTGGGTACTATGCGCTGCTAGCCTTTTGTTTGTCAACGAATTGCTACACTGATGTATATCTATTTTTGTCTACTCCCTCCATTCCTCATTATAAGTCTCTTTAGAGATTCTAATATGGACTACATATGAAGTAAAATGAGTGAATTTACACTCTAAAATACGTCTATATTTATCTGTATGTAGTATATATTCAAATCTCTAAATATACTTATATTTCGAAACAGAGGGAGTAAAACAGTGCTGATGTAGTGATGTATATGTATATAAGAAAATTAGATGACAGTAGTGCTACTGCTAGACTAACATTATGCGTATTGACTGGTGTTTGTGATGGTAATATTGCATGGTTACAAAATATGCTCTGGTTGCTACCGACTTGCCGATCCTGGATGATTATTGGTGTAATAACTTACTTGAATTTGCATGTATCAATCTCATGTATTATTTTGTCACGTCTAGTCGTCATGTTATACTAAAAATTCACGTCAAGTTTGGTTATTATGGAATTTACCAAATCCACACCAAACTAGTTTGGTATTTACCGAATTGAGCTAGTAATATATGTTTAGATACCTATGTTTGGTTATTATGGCATTCACGTTCGTTGGATACCTATGTTTTTGCTTTCTAAGTTTAGACACACTAGTTATGTGCAAGTCATGAAACACAAGCAATCTAAGTCATGGTGATGTCGTGTGCAGCGAATTAGCATCCTGCTGCACAATTTTTTTGTATGTTGTCCAGTGGATGTGTATGTTTTTTCTAAGTTGAAATAGCACACAATATATAAGTCATGTGTGGTTTATGAAACTGACAAGAGCCGCTGTGAATTCTTGCGGTCTGGTTCCTCTGAGCTATCCAGAATCTCATGATGAGGTTTTATTAGCACTAATCTATCTGGTTTGTGCCTGACCTCTCTCTCTCTCTTCTCTCCAGGTTCTTCAGGTTGTGTTACGTATGTACTCCGTAACAGGGCACTTGTGTACTCAAGTTTTTGTTATTGTTGACAAGGTAGGACAAATATTGTTTCCTCCTTTCGATTTGTTGTGTCTTGATGCCTTCATGCCCAACATGCCTTTGTTTCATGGCATTCTTCATTCATCAAAACAATGAGTGATGGTGTGATTTGGAAGTTTTGCTCCCAACCTTTTCCGTTGGTATGTTACAACTAAAGCAGGTCCATGTTCACCTCCTTGCACAGCTCATTAGAGAAACATGATAAGTTCTTTATGCTTTTCTTTTTGTTTCTTCACACTTTCTCCTTAGCTATGTTGTCCAGTTGGAGACCTATGATAAGATCGCTAAAAGAAACAAGATGGTGATTTTTGTTGGACATGTGCACAAAGTTTCCTTACATATGTGCTCTATGTAGAGATGTAGAAAATGACCAGCAAACTAAGTATTCTTTGTGTCATTTAGTACTTGATAGGTACTCCCTCTGTAAACTAATATAAGAGCGTTTAGATCACTATTTTAGTATTCTAAACACTCTTATATTAGTTTATGGAGGGAGTAATACATATCACATGGGCCAATGTCCCCATGCTTGTTTCTCAATTTGTGATTAAAATATGTTTTCGTATACTAATCCTCTGTATTATAAATTAAATAACCAGTAGAATATTAATTACAAAAACACAATCCTATTGTCCACTGACTAAAATTGAGCATATCATAGTTGTTTCTGCGTTTACTTATGAAACTGAACTCACTCATTTTGCCCTCTGGTCTATCATGTGACAGGGTTTAGTTCCACGCCCAATTGCTAGGATATGTGTGACATTCACTTCAGTAGCTCATGGGATGCAAGGCACACCACACCATGCTTTCAAGCTTGCTCTTTCCCGGTATGGAATTTCACTTCGCTCCCTAATTTAGTGGTACCTGGTAGTGAATGATATGTGATGGATCGAGATAGATTGGACTCCATGTTGAAACATATTATCTCTGTCCTTGCATGTGTAGTGTACCTGCTCAATTGTTCATCATGATGGGATTAGTGAATGAAAGAATTGTTTTGCTTCTCTACAAAATAATACGGGATAGTCTACATTGGTTAGTCATTTTACAGTTTGAATAAATCAAAATGATTGCATTTGTCAGGACCCCGATCCTAAGTCACACCGATCTAGCTTGTAACATATCATATCACTTTGCGGCCTCACGCACGGTATCCCCACGGGTGCCACCTTACCTGGCCCGGGACCGTTTGCGCATTTTGGCAGACGTATATGATAGTGTCGCTAGCATCCATATGACAGAGAACCCGGGCCAACATGGCTTGTTATAAACCAAAAGTGGCACTAAATTACAGAGACAAGCATCCATGACCCAGCAACGAACGTGTCGGTCAACAACGTATGAACCCAAGTCGTAGCAAGCTACATGGACTTAAAGGAACAACGCGTGACATTTCCCCTAAGGGACAGACACGGGAACGAAGAAGGACACATGCCGGCCAGCCTATGTGTTCTGGAGCAGTAGCAAGCTACCAAGGCTCAGTGGAAGCACTAGGAGGCATTTTCCTGTAAGATAGGCTACCAAAGGTAAACAACTAGGTGTCGGATCCCACACATATCAAGCATTTCAAAACATACACACAACATGCTCAATATGTGCAAATACAACATTGCATAACAACAGAAATCTATGACTCAAAGTACTTTATTTAAGAGGCTCCGAAGAGCCATACATAACATATCCATAAAGATAGGTGTCACATGACCCAACACTCAAGTCAAACAAGCATACAAGCACAAGCAGAAGCTAACTTGTCTGGGTACAGACAACTTTGAAATAAAACAGGCTTGGTGTAGCCTGACTATCTACAAGGCCCTTCACAAGCTCAGGATCTCCTTCTGGGTAGCAAGCCACTTGTCGACGTCAACATCTATGTAGAACCCATTAGAAGGGGCAGGGTTCTCCTCTGCAACAATTATTAAGCAAACATGAGTACAAAGGTACTCAGCAAGACTTACAACAGAACCTATCATACATGCATCATTATCAACAAGGGTAGTGGAGTTCATAGCAGCAAGCCAGCTTTGACTCTTGGCTAACCTATTCTACAACTCTCAGCAGATTGCAGGATGAGACTACGTACACGAGTCCTCTACTCACCACAACAATACACTACCGTGGATCCTCTTCCTTCATCCTATGGAAGGGCCATCCACGGCACTCACACTTGTCTTGAGACTTTTAGGAGTAACCATCAACTTGTCTATGAACTGTATAAGCAACCAAGTGGTCCTTAACCACGAACAACGGCTATTTGAATAGATTGGCAACCCTATAGGGGTGTACTTCTTCACACACGCTTCCACCACTTATCGCCGTTTACTCGACATGTACTGGGCAACCTTCAAGCGGAAGCCCAGCGAGGGTGTCGGCCACGACCTGACTAACCACACAAGTCCCTAGTTCAGGTTTATCGCCTATTTGGGTTCCATCCGTGGGGAGATCCAGTCGGGGTGTCGCTCACGGCCCCAAACGATGTGTACAGGGTTCCCGAGTCACCAAACGGGCGACCGGTACACCATGCATTGTACCTGCCACATCACAGCCCACCCCGAGGGTCAGCCCTGCGCACGACCACCAGTAAAGAACAAACACCAGAAACTAGTTGCAACTCCTAGACAGAGGACAAGGGCAGTTAATAAGCCGAGAGGGTCCATTGGTTTCAGGCCCAATGCATGGTAGTAGATGAATCTTAAATCACACATACAAATCTCAGGTCCTTTGGACGGTTCCAATGAAACAACCCACCATGTACTCCTACATGGCCTTTCATCGATACCTTTACCAAGCATGTTCCACACTTCACTCTATTTACCGGACATGATCATTTCACTCTGATCCATCACCCAGATGAACCAGACCTGACACAACTCTAAGCATAGCATGCAGCATAAACAAATAGCATGGTAGGAAACACATCACATGGCTCAATCAACTCCTACACATACTAGTGGGTTTCAACTATTTACTGTGGCAATGATAGGTCATGCAAAGGAATGGGGTTCAACTACCGCAGCAAGTAGCAGTTCACACGATGTTGCCTTAATGTAGTAAAAGAGAGCAGGAGCGGGAAGATGGGTTTGTATCGGAATGATCATTGGGTTGATTGCGTGACAAATTGGTTGTCGGGTACTGCCCTTCAGTTGGATACGCAGATGTATCCTCGGGAGCAGGACCTACCACGGAGAACACCGACGATACAATCAATACACAAACAAATGCAACAATATGATGCATGCTCATGACATCACAAGATGAATGTGTTTTGGGCTAATGCAACTATAAACAGAAAGGTTTGAGCTCATTTGAATCAAAGATTCAAATTTATACTCAAACTATTAATATTGAAATCGCATTATCATGTTTTGAAGTGAACAGCAAGGTTAACTTGCTTAAACATGCATGAAACCAGCACCAATGGAAAGATTGGATTTTTCTGATCAATTTTCATATATAAAACTTTTCCATCTGAGCTACTCTTGAATTTATATGATTTTTAGAAGTTTAAAGTATTTTCTGGAATTTCCTGAATTGTTTTAGAACAAATAATTCCAGAAAAGCCTTTACTGCATCAACATGACATCATGTGACGTCAGCAGGTCAACAGACCTGGTCTAGGTCAAACCTGACAGTGGGTCCCGCGTGTCAGTGTCATAAACTTAACTAATTAAAATTAGTGCTAATCCTAACTTAATTAGCCGGCTGGCCCCACCTGTCATTTACTCCAGGGGGTCAAACTGGGCCTACCCTTGGTCAAAGGGAGTCGAACTGGCCGGCGTTTAGCCGCCGGCGAGGCCAGACGCGGAGGTGCGGTGCGGGATTCGTGCTCCGGCGACCAAAGCGACGGCGGAGCACATCTACGTGATGTGGGGAGTGACCCGCATCCAATGGTGGTGGTGGTTGGCCTCGGGGTCGCCGGAAACGGCGCCGACGACGACCTTGGCGGCTGCCGGAGCTCGGGTGAGCTCAAGCTCGTCGCTAGGAGGCATGCCGAGGCTCGTGGAGAGGTGCGTTGGGCTCCTGGGAGTGCAGTGGAGCTAGTGGACAGGGTGGCGCGGCCGTTGGGTGGCCGGAGTCTCATCGACGACGAGCTCCGCGGCGGCGCGTGCGGGTGAGATTCGTGCTGACGTTATAGAGCTCGAGAGGGAGAACGGAGTGGATGGGGAGGTGGCCAAGCTCACGGTGGTTGCGACGGAGCTGACGGCGAGGTCGGGGACGAGCTGGAGACGACGTGAGGTCGCCGGCAATCTCGGCGGCTGAAGGAGGAAGAAGAGCTCAGGGACGGCGCGTTGGGGCTTCCGGCGATGCGTGGCTCGTCGGGAAGATGTAGGAGACGGTGGCGGAGCTTCCAGACACGGAGGGTAGGCGAGGGGAGCACGGCAGCTGTGGTGGTTACGGCGGCGAGCTCGCGAGCGCTGCGGCCTTGGCGAGGAGAGGGTGAGGGAGAGAGGCGGCGGGAGTGGACGTGTCCAGAGGCTTCAGGGCGCGATGTGGAGGTCGTCCAGCCCGTTCCCGCGGTGAAGCGGCAAGCAGGTGGCGTCGTGGCGAGCTCGCGCTCGTCGGCGTCACCTCCCTGCCTGCCTGGCGGGGACAAAGCAGCTGGCTGGCTTGGGCCAGCACAGTGCTGGGCCGCCAGGTGGGCCGGGGTGGTCCAGGTAAGTGGGTTGTGGCCTTCTCTCTCTCTCTCTCTCTCTCTCTCTCTCTCTCTTTTCTATTCTGTTTTCTGTTTTGTTTCTTTTTCAACTTTGTTGAGTTAATAAAAATGCAAAAGCACTTTCATAAATCATGAAACTACTCATGCCCACTGTATATAATATGAACAGCATGGAACATTTTAGTTTATGATTATTTGGGCACTTGAAATATTCTATAGCATTTAAATGCCCAAATGCAAATACAATATGAATTAATCTAGTGACCTTTGGATGTCCTAGAAAATTGTGCACCATTTTTGTCAGAGGTTTAAGACCAAGGCAAAGATGATGAACATTTTTGAAGGGTATTTTGGGTACATTGGAAAAGATTTTATTAAACCCTAGTTGTTAGAAGAGGGGTGCTGGGGTTTCTGTCATCCCCATTTCAAGTTTCTGCAAAAAGTAAACATGATGCACACTCTAGCTAGTTCTAATGCATGCACTGACTAGGGATGTGACAACTCACCCTCACTCAAAAGGATCTCGTCCCGAGATTCAGGTTCCTCCGGAAAAAGGGTGGGGTACTCAAGTCGAAGACGATCCTCCCTTTCCCAAGTAGCTTCGTTCTCGGAATGGTGTGACCATTGAACCTTGAGAAACTTGATATTATGACGTCGAGTGGTACGCTTGGTTTGATCAAGAATACGAAATGGGTATTCTCGATACGTGAGATTATCCTGGAGATCAAGCGTTTTGTGGTCCACTCCGTGGATAGAATCCGAGAAGCAACGCCTGAGTTGAGAGACGTGGAAGACATCATGAACTCTAGAAAGGTGCGGAGGTAGTTCCAATTGGTAGGCAACTTCTCCTTGTTTGGCAAGAATGCCAAAAGGACCGATGTAACGAGGAGCCAATTTGCCTTTGATACCGAAGTGATGGGTTCCCTTAAGAGGAGTAACCCGAAGGTAAGCCTTATCGTCGACTTCATAAGTCACAACCTTATGATAACTATCATATTGGCTCTTCTGGCGAGACTGGGCTGTTTTCAGTTTCTCACGAACGATGCGAACTTGCTCTTCTGCTTACTGGATCATATCCGGACCAAAGAATTGTCTTTCCCCGGTTTCTGACCAGTTAAGAGGCGTTTGACACCTTCGTCCATACAGAACTTCGAAGGTAGCCTTGCCCAAGCTAGCTTGATAACTATTGTTATAAGCGAATTCGGCGAATGGAAGACACTTCTCCCAATCCATATCAAATGAGATGACAGAGGCTCGGAGCATATCCTCCAGAATTTGATTGACTCATTCTACTTGACCACTTGACTCAGGATGAAAGGCGGTGCTAAAAGAGAGACGAGTCCCCATAGCATTTTGGAAACTTTCCCAAAATCGAGAGGTGAAAAGACTTCCACGGTCTGAGTTAATCTCCAATGGCACACCATGAAGAGATACTATTTGAGAGATATACAAGTCTGCTAGCTGGCTAGCGGTTATACTCTCTCGAACAGGCAGCAAGTGAGCTACCTTGGAGAGGCCGTCGATAACGACGAAGATAGCATTATTCCCTTTCCTGGTCCTGGGAAACCCGGTAATGAAGTCCATACCAATCTTATCCCATTTCCATTCAGGAATGGCTAAAGGTTGAAGGGTGCCAGCGGGCCGTTGATGCTCTGCTTTAACTCGACGGCAAACGTCGCAGTTAGCAATGAACTGAGCGATTTCTCTCTTCATCCTAGTCCACCAGAACCTTTGGCGTAGATCCTGATACATTTTGGTACTACCGGGATGAATCATGAGAGGAGATTCATGAGCCTCCTTAAGGATCAGCCGTCTCAGGTTTCGTACCTTAGGAACCACTAAGCGGTTTCCAAAGAACACGACACCTTGATCATCAATTGAGAAACATCCCTCGACTCCTTTCTTGATGTCCCTCTTGATATGGGAGATTCTCGGATCAACCTTCCGTGCTTGCATGATCTGATCCATAAGGGTAGGTTTCGCCGCCAAGGTGGAAAGGAATCCTCGACGAACAATGTGAAGGTTAAGCTTACGAAATTCCTCGTGGAGAAGTGGTTGCCCTTGTTGTAACATCATATTGTTACAATATGACTTACGACTTAGTGCGTCAGCCATGACATTGGCCTTCCCAGGGGTGTAAGTGATTCCTAAGTCGTAATCTGTGAGCAACTCAACCCAACGTCTTTGCCTGAGATTCAAATCCGGTTGGGTGAAGATGCATTTCAGACTTTGGTGATCCGTGAAGATTTCACAGCGATTACCAAGAAGGTAATATCGCCATGTTTTCAGTGCGAGGACTACAGCTGCACGCTCTAGATCATGTGTAGGATAGTTATCCTCATGTGGACGCAACTGTCGAGATGCGTAGGCAATCACTTGACGATCTTGCATGAGTATGCAACCTAGTCCTAGTCGCGAGGCGTCGCAATAGATAATAAAGTCCTTGGAAAAGTCTGGTGGTACCAGTACGGGAGCAGATGTCAGACGTCTTTTCAATTCCTGAAAGCCGAACTCGCACTGTGGGGTCCACTCAAACTTTTTATCTTTCTTGAGGAGTTCAGTTAGAGGTTTAGCAACCTTGGAGAAATTCTCGATGAAGCGTCGGAAATAGCTCGCTAAGCCAAGGAAACTCCTAACTTGCTTAACCGATTCAGGTGGAGTCCAATCAAGGACGGCCTGAACTCACTCGGGATTGACAGCAATACCCTTACCAGAGATTACATGGCCTAGATAGGTCACTTCTGGCAACCAGAATTCACACTTGGAGAATTTGGCATAAAGGCGGTGCTCTCGAAGTTTCGTCAATACCAGCCTTAGATGCTCGGCATGATCTTCCTTGTTCTTGGAGTAAATGAGTATATCATCGAGGTATACTACGACGAATTTATCCAAGTACTCCATGAATATAGAATTCATTAGCCGGGAGAAAGTGGCTGGGGCATTGGTTAACCCGAAGGACATGACGGTGTACTCGTATTGGCCATAACGAGTAACAAAGGCCGTCTTGGGAATGTCCCCGTTCTTAATTTTGATTTGATGGTAGCCCAACCTCAAATCCATTTTGGAAAAGACTGAGGATCCAGCGAGCTGATCATACAGGTCGTTGATCCTGGGGAGCGGATACTTGTTCTTTATGGTGACCAGATTGATAGGTCGATAATCTACAACCATCCGTTCCGTTCCATCCTTCTTCTTGACGAAGAGGACGGGACAAGCCCAAGGAGAAGAACTAGGACGGATGAAACCCTTTTTCAAGGACTCATCGAGTTTTTTCTTAAGCTCAGCTAGTTCTAAGGGTGCCATCTTATAGGGTCTCCTAGAGATTGGGACATTTCCTGGAACAAGATCTATGACGAACTCGACATCTCTGTCAGGTGGAACACCTGGCAGTTCTTCTGGAAAGACATCCGGAAAGTCACAGACTACTGGGATATCTTCGAGTTCTGGTAGAGGGCTGGCATTAAGGGAGTAGAGCTGACGCTCAGCCATTCGGGCCAAAACATTAACTGTCTTGCCGGATGGATGTGTAAGTTGAACAGTCCTAGTGTAGCAATTAATCTTGGCGTAATGAGCTGTCATCCAGTCCATACCCAAGATGATGTTTATGTCCGAGGACTTGAGAGCTATTAGTGATGCAAGGAAAACAAGTCTATCGACAAGGATTTCATTCCCATGGCTTACCCTAGAGGTTTGCCATCTAGAGCCAGGAGTTTGAATTTCCATGGTGGTGGGCATGTCACAAAAAGTCATGTTGTGCATTCGAGCATAGCTCTCAGATATGAACGAATGAGATGCTCCAGTATCGAAAAGAACGGATGCTGGATGGCAATTAACAAGAAGCAAACCAAGGACGACGTTAGGATCCTCATAAGCTTCCTCAGCAGAGACATAGTTGACATGACCACGAGCAGTGGGGATTGGCTTGACATAGTTCACCATGCATGTTGGCTTACCACGGCCAACGGACCTTCCTGGTTGGTTCTGAGGACACTCACGCATGTAGTGCCCTGGTTCTCCGCACTTAAAGCATGTCACAGTGCCAGTGCGTGGAGCAAAGTTGGCAGGTGGTCCTCCATAAGTCTTGGCCAGTGCATACTGCTGGGTTGGGCGAGGCGCCTCATAGGATGGCATCGGAGTGAACCTGGGTGGCAGGGCTATCTTTGGAACCCACACACGGCGCTTGTGAGAGCTAGAGCCGGATGAGGAACCAAAGTCACGAGGATGCTTGCGTGTGGCTTCGAAATCAGTCTGACCCGTCTCAGCACTGATGGCTTTTTTCACTAACTTCTGGAAGGAGGTGCACTCGTGCAGACGTAGATCTCGGCGAAGTTCATGGCTGAGTCCCTTGCGGAACCTCGCCTGCTTCTTGGCGTCGGTGGACACTTCCTCGGGAGCATAGCGTGCCAAGTTGCCAAACTCACGACTATAGCCTTCCACGCTTAGCCTTCCCTGGGTGAAATTGCAAAATTCCTCCCTCTTGCGATCCATGAGACCTTCCGGAATGTGATGTTCATGGAATGCCTCGCTGAACTCTGCCCAAGTAGTGAGTTGGCCAGCAGGACGCATAGCCTCAAAGTTTTCCCACCAGAGGCTAGCAGGGCCCTCAAGATGGTAGGCGGCGTAAGTAACCTTGTCAGCTTCGGCCACACGGGCAGAGTGTAGCTTGTGGGTGATACTGCAAAGCCAGTCATCCGCATCAAGAGGTTCGGCGGAATGATGGAACTTTGGTGGACACATCTTGATAAAGTCATTAATTGACACCACGTCATTCCTCTGGCGTAAGGTAGTATTCTGCTCTATGCGTTCCAGCAGACGGTTGGTCTCTCTCTTGTTCCTTTCTGCCTCCAGCATTAGTTCAGCCAAGGAGGGTGGTTGGGGCAGATTCTCATCTCTAGCCCCACTGGCCTCACCCTGCTCCTGAGCAGCAGGAGTGCTGCGAGTGTTGACCATCCTAGGAAAACAAAATAACGGTTTAGACAAGGATGGAAAAACTTTGACATAGGAGTGAAGAATGTAATGGATGATACGGGATGCAGAGATGTTCATCTGTACGACATGGTAATATAGAAACTGCCATATATACACCATTGGTCATACACACCATACATAGTTTAGTACAAGCCAAGGCTAAAGTACAACTGCGGTTAATGAGATACATCTCATCAGAGGCACTCCAAGCTCCTATACATTATTTATCTACGCCTCCGGAACTCAGTACACACTAAGTCATATTCCACAAGACACGCAGGACTGTGGAGATACAACTACTACGATACTACTACTGCCACGGCCTAACTCAGACATTTCCGTAGTAATCTTCGTATAGATTACCCCCATAGCTTGGAAGTGGAACATGTGGATCTGGAAACTCTCGAGCACTCAAAGGCTGTGGACCATAGGGACACGGATGCGGTCTCGGTCCCGCTGCTGGTGGTAACCTACGCCCACGTGGAGGTGTAATACCCCAAACGTCACGCCAATCCATACGATCGGGTAGACGAGTCCACACGGGGTACAAATCCCGCATATCCAGATATCCGGCCTGCACAGCAGGTGCAAGCCATGTCAGAGTGGTCCACTGGGCGGCTCGAGTTTTATATAGCTCCATCCGGAGGGCATGGGACCTCACGGTCCCTATCCTCCAGCATCTGAGTGGTAGTCTGAAGTAGTGGCTCCTCATGAGCGGCATCAGTATACAGACCAGTGTAGTAGCCTTCCTCTCCAGGAAGTGAGGCTGGCATGTAGCAGAACTCAGTGTTTAGCAGCAGGGCATGCCTAGCCCGGATGATGGTCATCATCGAGTAAGCGGCATCCTGCACTGCCATCTCGATGGTAACCCCGAGTCCATACGACCAATGGATAGGGTCGGTAGCTCCGGGATACGAAGGGTATATCCGGAGTGTGCAGAAATAGTGACTCTGGTTGAAATCTCGGTACTGCTCCTCCATAGTGTACTCAGGATACCAACAGTAGCTCGTCTTGGTCAAGACACGGACCAACATGGCCGTGTGACCTGGCACATTAATGCACCGGGTCAAATGGACCACCTGATGAGGTGTGCGATTAGACATCTGAAACATGAAATAATGCAAAGGCATTAGAATTTCTAGAAGAAATCGGGCAGCATAACAATTGTAAATGCTCAAAAAATATTTTGAGACATCATACAAATGATAGCATAGCCACTCAACAACATCATATCAAGGTTATGGGTTCAACTAATCAACATACTGCAAAGGTAGAGACTGAACTGAGGCGTGAAGCCAACAATCCTAAGATTCTACGGATTAGTAACACGTGAACCTAGGAAAGATGAGAGGCCTAGTCCTAAACCCTCGTAGAAAGAATAGGCTGACTCAGATCAGAAGGGAATAAGGTAAAGGTGTAAAAGGATCCTTACGGTCCCTGCCACAATCAATTCCCCTACATATAACTAAGAATTTCCTAGACTCAACGTCGACCAGTTTGGCTTGAAGAACCTACAGGCAATCCAGCTCTGATGCCAACGCTGTCAGGACCCCGTTCCTAAGTCACACCGATCTAGCTTGTAACACATCATATCACTTTGCGGCCTCACGCACGGTATCCCCACGGGTGCCACCTTACCTGGCCCGGGACCGTTTGCGCATTTTGGCACACGTATATGATAGTGTCGCTAGCATCCATATGACAGAGAACACTGGCTGACATGGCTAGTTATAAACCAAAAGTGGCACTAAATTACAGAGACAGGCATCCATGACCCAGCAACGAACGAGTCGGTCAACAACGTATGAACCCAAGTCGTAGCAAGCTACATGGACTTAAAGGAACAATGCGTGACATTTCCCCTAAGGGATAGACACAGGAACGAAGAAGGACACATGTCGGCCAGCCTATGAGTTCCGGAGCAGTAGCAAGCTACCAAGGCTCAGTGGAAGCACTAGGAGGCATTTCCCTGTAAGATAGGCTACCAAAGGTAAACAACTAGGTGTCGGATCCCACACATATCAAGCATTTCAAAACATACACATAATATGCTCAGTATGTGCAAATACAACATTGCATCACAACAAAACTCTATGACTCAAAGTACTTTATTTAAGAGGCTCTGAAGAGCCATACATAACATATCCATACAGATAGGGGTCACATGACCCAACACTCAAGTCATACAAGCATACAAGCACAAGCGGAAGCTAACTTGTCCGGGTACACACAACTTGGAAATAAAATAGGCTTGGTGTAGCCTGACTATCTACAAGGCCCTTCACAAGCTCAGGATCTCCGTCTGGGTAGCAAGCTACTCGTCGACGTCAACATCTATGTTGAACCCATTAGAAGGGGCAGGGTTCTCCTCTGCAACAGTTATTAAGCAAACATGAGTACAAAGGTACTCAGCAAGACTTACAACAAACCTATCATACATGCATCATTATCAACAAGGGTAGTGGAGTTCATAGCAGCAAGCCAACTTTGACTCTTGGCTAACCTATTCTACAACTCTCAGCAGATTGCAAGATGAGACAACGTACACGAGTCCTCTACTCACCACAACAATACACTACCGTGGATCCTCTTCCGTCATCCTAAGGAAGGGCCATCCACGGCACTCACACTTGTCTTGAGAGACTTTTAGGAGTAACCATCAACTTGTCTATGAACTGTATAAGCAACCAAGTGGTCCTTAACCGCGAACAATGACATTTCGAATAGATTGGCAACCCTGCAGGGGTGTACTTCTTCACACACGCTTCCACCGCTTATCGCCGTTTACTCGACATGTACTCGGCAACCTTCAAGCGGAAGCCCAGCGAGGGTGTCGGCCACGACCTGACTAACCACACAAGTCCCTAGTTCAGGTTTATCGCCTATTTGGGTTCCATCCGTGGGGAGATCGGGCCGGGGTGTCGCTCACGGCCCCAAACGATGTGTACAGGGTTCCCGAGCCACCAAACGGGCGACCGGTACACCGTGCCACATACCTGCCGCATCATGGCCCACCCCGAGGTTCAGCGCTGCGCACGACCACCAGTAAACTACAAACACCAGAAACTAGTTGCAATTCCTGGACAGAGGACAAGGGCAGTTAATAAGCCGTGAGGGTCCATTGGTTTCGGGCCCAATGCATGGTAGTAGATGAATCTTAAATCACACATACAGATCTCAAGTCCTATGGACAGTTCCAATGAAACAACCCACCATGTACTCCTACATGGCCTTACATCGATACCTTTACCAAGCATGTTCCATACTTCACTCTCTTTACCTGACATGATCATTTCACTCTGATCCATCACCCAGATGAACCAGACCTGACTCAACTCTAAGCATAGCAGGCAGCATAAACAAATAGCATGGTAGGAAACACATCACATGGCTCAATCAACTCCTACACATACTAGTGGGTTTCAACTATTTACTATGGCAATGACAGGTCATGCAAAGGAATGGGGTTCAACTACCGCAGCAAGTAGCAGTTCACACGCTGTTGCCTTAATGCAGTAAAAGAGAGCAGGAGCGGCAAGATGGGTTTGTATCAGAATGATCAATGGGTTGCTTGCCTGACAGATTGATTGTCGGGTACTGCTCTTCAGTTGGATACGCAGATGTATCCTCGGGAGCAGGACCTACCACGGAGAACACCGACGATACAATCAATACACAAACAAATGCAACAATATGATGCATGCTCATGACATGGCAAGATGAATGTGTTTTGGGCTAATGCAACTATAAACAGAAATGTTTGAGCTCATTTGAATCAAAGATTCAAATTTATACTCAAACTATTAATATTTAAATTGCATTATCATGTTTTGATGTGAACATCAAGGTTAACTTGTTTAAACATGCATGAAACCAGCACCAATGGAAATATTGGATTTTTTTTATCAATTTTCATATATAAAACTTTTCCATCTGAGCTACTGTAGAATTTATATGATTTTTAGAAGTTTAAAGCATTTTTTGGAATTTACTGAATTGTTTTAAATCAAATAATTCCAGAAAAGCCTTTACTGCATCAGCATGACATCATGCTGACGTCAGTAGGTCAACAGACCTGGTCCAGGTCAAACCTAACAGTGGGTCCCGCGTGTCAGTGTCATAAACTTAACTGATTAAAATTAGTGCTAATCCTAACTTAATTAGCCGGCTGGGCCCCACCTGTCATTGACTCCAGGGGTCAAACTGGGCCCACCCGTCGTCAAAGGGGGTCAAACTGGCCGGCATTTAGCTGCCGGCGAGGCCAGACGCAGCGGTGCGGTGCGGGATTCCTGCTCCGGCGACCAAAGCGACGGCGGAGCACATCTACGTGATGCGGGGAGTGACCCGGATCCAGTGGTGGTGGTTGGCCTCGGGGTCGCCGGAAACGGCGCCGGTGACGACCTTGGCGGCTGTCGGAGCTCGGATGAGCTCGGGCTCGTCACTAGGAGGCACGGCGAGGCTCGTGGAGAGGTGCATTGGGCTCCTGGGGGTGCGGTGGAGCTGGTGGACAGGGTGGCGCGGCCGTTGGGTGGCCGGAGTCTCGTCGGCGACGAGCTCCACGGCGGCGCATGCGGGTGAGCTTCGTGCAGACGTTACAAAGCTCGAGAGGGAGAACGGAGAGGATGGGGAGGTGGCCAAGCTCACGGTGGTTGCGACGAAGCTTTCGGCGAGGTCGGGGACGAGCTGGAGACGACGTGAGGTCGCCGGCGATCTCGACGGCCGAAGAAGGAAGAAGAGCTCGGGGACGGCGCGTTGGGGCTTCCGGCGATGCGTGGCTCGTCGGGGAGACGTAGGAGACGGTGGCGGAGCTTCCAGACACAGAGGGGAGGCGAGGTGAGCACGTCATCTGCGGTGGGTACGGCGGCGAGCTCGCGAGCGCTGCGGCCATGGCGAGGAGACGGCGATGGAGAGAGGCAGGGGGAGTGGACGTGTCCAGAGGCTTCAGGGCGCAACGTGGATGTCGTCCAGCCCGTTCCCGCGGCGAAGCGACAAGCAGGTGGCGCCGTGGCGAGCTCGCGCTCATCGGCGTCACCTCCCTGCCTGCCTGGCGGGGACGAAGCAGCTGGCTGGCTCGGGCCAGCACAGTGCTGGGCCGCCAGGTGGGCCGGGGTGGTCCAGGTAAGTGGGCTGTGGCCTTCTCTCTCTCTCCCTTTTCTATTTTGTTTCTTTTTCAACTTTGTTGAGTTAATAAAAATGCTAAAGCACTTTCATAAATCATGAAACTACTCATGCCCACTGTATATAATATGAACACCATGGAACATTTTAATTTTTGATTATTTGGGCACTTAAAATGTTTTAGAGCATTTAAATGCCCAAATGCAAATACAATATGAATTAATCCAATGACCTTTGGATGTCCTAGAAAATTGTGCACCATTTTTGTCAGAGGTTTAAGACCAAGGCAAAGATGATGACATTTTTGAAGGGCATTTTGGGTACATTGGAAAAGATTTTATTAAACCCTAGTTGTTAGAAGGGGGGTGCTGGGGTTTCTGTCATCCCCATTTCAAGTTTCTGCAAAAAGTAAACATGAGGCACACTCTAGCTAGTTCTAATGCATGCATTGACTAGGGATGTGACAGCAATAATCTGGACAAATTCCAGGATAGCATCTATAAGGAGCATGCAATATCCATGCTCTGCTCCCTAACTGAATCTGATTCATGGTTAAGCTTTCTGTTTTTATGATTGAAGGGTAATAATCTATCGTTCAATTCACATTCCCTCTAATGCATTTTGCTCTATTGTCCTACTCTACTCAATGACTCATCTTTTCGTATATACTAGTGCTCTGTGATGATCAATGAGACAACCATGCGTGCTCTGATGTGAAAATTTCGTCAATTTCATTTTGTGTGCATATGGATGGGTGCAGAACAAGTCAGTCGTCCTTGGTTGCCTGCTAAATTTTGCTTTCATTCGTTGTCAACACGTTTGTTCTTTGCCAATACTTGACAAATCTGAAGGATATTATAGTTTTGCTAGTCGATGGATTTTACTTGTTTTCCAGTTCAGGTGTTCAAATATTTGGAGAGATCTAGTATCTTGTAACTGTATTCATGCTCTGATCATCTACTATTGTTGCTACTTATTCTTCTTTTGTTCACTTGACCATCTACTGTTGCTTTGGTCCTCTATCTACTGTTGCTGCTAGTTGATACTATTCACTCGACCATCAATTATTACTTTTGTCCTCTATTGATGCTTACCAATGTGGCTTGTGATAGAAGAGTGTAGTTTGGCATTGTAAGCAGTTATATCATATCTTTGTCTTGTCTTGTGTTCATCGAGAAACCTGACTTGGTTTCTTTGGATTTTCTTCTTACAGGAGGGATAGTATATCTATCTAAATCTAAATATAAAGAAACAAATAGCGTGGAAGTCCTGGTTGTTAGAGGCCTCCGAGGGAACTTGACACGCTCAAGGTCCACCTGGAGTTGGTTGTCAAGCTAAACTCGGTCTAATCTGTCATGTGTGGTTCCTATGAGCTATCCAGAATCTCATGATGATGGTATATTAGCACTAATCTCTCTGTTTTGTGCCTGACCTCTCTCTCTCTCTCTCTCTCTCTCTCCAGGTTGTTCAGGCCGTGTTACGTATGTAGTCTGTACCAGAGCACTTGTACTCAAGTTTTTGTTATTGTTGCCAATGTACGTCCAAATACTGTTTCCACCTTTCGATTTGTTGTGTCATGATGACTTCATGCCCATCGTACCTTTGTTTCATGGCATTCTTCATTCATCATAACAATGAGTGATGGTGTAATTTGGAAGTTTGCTCCCAACCTTTTCTGTTGGTATGCTACAACTAAAGTATGTCCATGTTCACCTCCTTGCACAGCTCACTAGAGAAACATGATAAGATCTTGATGTTTTTCTTTTTTGTCTATTCACACTTTCTCCTTATCTATGTTGTCTAGTGGAGACCTAGGATAAGATCGCTAGAAGAAACAAGATGTTGATTGTTGTTGGACATTTGCGCAGTTTATCCTTAGATATGTGCTCTATGTAGAGCTGTAGGAAATGACCAGTACTTTGTACATAATACATATCACATGGCCCAATGTCCCCATGTTTGTTTCTCAAATTGTGATTAAAATCCGTTCTCATCTACCAATCCCTTTGTATTATAAATTAAATAACCAGTAGAATAGTAATTACAAAACCACAATCATGTTGTCCACTGACTATGAAGTTGATCATATCCTAGTTGTTTATGTGATTACATATGAAACTGAACTCACTCATTTTACCCTCTGATGTCTCGTGTGACAGGGTTCAGTTCCATGACCAATTGCTAGGATATGTGTGACATTCAGTTCAGCAGCTCATGGGATGCAAGGCACGCCACACCATGCCTTCAAGCTTGCTCTTTCTCGGTATGCAATTTGGCTTTTGAGTTCAGTCCCTAATATAGTGGTACCTGGTAGTGAATGATATGTGATGGATCATGATAGATTAGACTCCACATTGCAATCATATTATCTCGGCCCTTGCATATGCCTGCTCAGTTGTTCACCATGGTGGGATTACTGAATGGAAGAATTGTTTCACTTCTCAACAAAATCACACATGACAAGCTGCACTGGTTAGTTATTTTATAGCTTGAATAGATTGAAATGATCGAATTAATCTGGACATATTCCAGGATAATTATTTTACATGTAGTTTTCATTCTCTACTCCTAACTAGATCTGATTCATGGTTAAGCCTTCTGTTTTGATCCTTCAAGGACCACAATGTATTGGAAAATTCACAAT
This sequence comes from Secale cereale, assembly GCA_902687465.1. NCBI lineage: Eukaryota > Viridiplantae > Streptophyta > Magnoliopsida > Poales > Poaceae > Secale > Secale cereale. The sequence continues at coordinate 531,234,041 of LR738712.1, read as the reverse complement.
CATTCTAATGCCTTTTCTCTGTTTGTCCTACTCAACCACTCATCATTTTGTACATACTAGTGTTGTGTGATGATCAATGAGCCAACCATGTGTGTTGTGATGTGAAAATTTTGTCCATTTCATTTTATGTGCATATGGATGGGTGTAGAACAAGTCGAGTCATCCTTTGTTGCCTGCTAATTTTTCTTTCATTTGTTCTCGACACTTTTATTCTTTGTGCAATACTAGAAAAACTTGAAGGATTTTATAGCTTTTCTAGTGTTGATAGTTTTTACTTGATATCCAGTTCAGGTCAGGGTTCAAATATTTAGAGAGCTAGCGTCTTGTAACTGTATTCATGCTCTGATCATCTACTGCTGCTTCTACTTGATCTTGTTTTGTTCACTTGACCGTCTACTGTTGCTTTCGTACTCTATCCACTGCTACTGCTAGTTGATATTGTACTGTTCACTTGAACATCCTCGGTTGTTTTGTCTTCTATTGATGCTTACCGACGCGGCTTGTTCTAGAAACGTGTAATAAGCCTTGTAAGCCGTTGTAGCATATCTTTGTCTTGTCTTGCGTTCATCGAGAAACCTGACTTGGTTTCTTTGGATATTCTTATTACGGGAGGGCGAGTATATCTATCTACATCTAAAGAAAATAATAGCCTGGAAGTTGTGGTTGTTAGAGGCCTCCAAGGGAACTTGACACGCGGCCACCTTGGGTTCGTTGTCAAGCTGAAATGGCTCTTATCGCTCTATATGGTGTGATAATCTATCATGGGCCATTGGCTGCGAGCATGGCCGGTGGTGCACCGCTAACCAAAGCATGGACATAAGGACGCTCGCAACTTGGAGCTGTCGACCTCACCATCGCCGGTAATGGATAGATACGTCTCCAATGCATCTACTTTTCCAAACCCTTTTGCCCTTGTTTTGGACTCTAACTTGCATGATTTGAATGCAACTAACCCGGACTGAAGCTGTTTTCAGCATAACTGCCATGGTGTTGTTTTTGTGCAGAAATAAAAAGTTCTCGGAATCGCCTGAAAATCAACGGAGAATTATTTTGGAAAACGTAAAAAATATCTGCAAGAAGATTCATACCAGGGGGGCCACACCCTGTCCACGAGGGTGGGGGCCGCGCCCCCTACCCAGCGCGTGCCCCCTGCCTCGTGGTCCCCATGGTGCTCCACCAACGTACCCCAGATCATATATCTGCACTTTCGGGGAGAAAAAAATCAAGGAGAAATAATTATCACATTTCACGAGACGGAGCCACCGCCAAGCCCTAATCTCTCTCGGGAGGGCTGATCTGGAGTCCGATCGGGGCTCCGGAGAGTGGAGATCGTCGCCATCGTCATCATCAACCTTCCTCCATCACCAATTTCATGATGCTCACCGTCGTGCGTGAGTAATTCCATCGTAGGCTTGCTGGACAGTGATGGGTTGGATGGGATCTATCATGTAATCGAGTTAGTTAAGTTAGGGTTTGATCCCTAGTATCCACTATGTTCTGAGATTGATGTCGCTATGACTTTGCTATGCTTAATGCTTGTCACTAGGGCTCGAGTGCCATGATTTCAGATCTGAACCTATTATGTTTTCAAGAATATATGTGTGTTCTTGATCCTATCTTGCAAGTCTATAGTCACCTACTATGTGTTATGATCCGGCAACCCCGAAGTGACAATAATCGGGACCACTCCCGGTGATGACCATAGTTTGAGGAGTTCATGTATTCACTATGTGTTAATGCTTTGGTCCGGTACTCTATTAAAAGGAGGCCTTAATATCCCTTAGTTTCCACTAGGACCCCACTGCCGTGGGAGGGTAGGACAAAAGATGCCATGCAAGTTCTTTTCCATAAGTACGTATGACTATATTCGGGATACATGCCTACATTGCATTGATGAACTAGAGCTAGTTATGTGTCACCCTAGGTTATAACTTCTACATGATGAATTGCATCCGACATAATTTCCCATCATCGATCCAATGCCTACGAGCTTTTCCTATATTGCTTGTTGCTTATTTACTTTTCCGATGCTAGTATCATAAAAACTACACAAACACTATCGTTAATTTTATTGCCGCAACCACCACTATCATATTACTTTGCTACTAAACTATGTTGCTACAGCTACTAAGTTTCCAGGTGTGGTTGACTTGACAACTCAGCTGCTAATACTTAAGAGTATTCTTTGGCTCCCCTTGTGTCGAATCAATAAATTTTGGTTGAATACTTTACCCTCGAAAACTGTTGCGACCCCCTACACTTGTGGGCTATCAAGACTATTTTCTGGCGCCGTTGCCGGCGAGCATAGCTCTATTCTTTAAGTCACTTGGGATTTATATATGTTGATCACTATTAAGAATTTGAAGGACTCAAAAACCAAGATCTTACCCTCAACTACGAGGGGAGGTAAGGAACGGCCATCTAGCTCTGCACTTGATTCTCCTTTTGTTATGAGTAAACTTGCGACACCTACTCCTGCTATTGAATCTGATATGTCGTATGTTCTTGATGATGCTACTTCTGCTATGTATGATGAAACTACTTCTATGCCTGATACTATGCCACTATGTGAATTTCTAGATGAACAAATTGCTAAGGTTAGGGAGAATGCAAATGTTGAAACTGATGATATTTATGAAAGTGATGAGGAGGCTACTCCCAATAGATATGAATTGCCTGTTGTTCCTGAGGGTTATGTTATGGATGAAGAAACTGCTAGAGACTTTCTTGCTTGCAATGATAGATATGATCTTAAGAAGTTATTAGCTAAGCTGGAAGAAAAGTCCATGAATGCTAGAACGAAACATGACCCTGCTTTTGCTACTTCACCTATCTGCGTTACTGATAAGGATTTTGAATTCTCTGTTGATCCTGAGTTAATTACTTTGGTTGAATCTGATCCTTTCCATTGCTATGAGTCTGAAACTATTGTGACACATCTTACTAAGTTGAACGATATAGCCACCATGTTTACCAACGATGAAAAGATTCGTTACTACTATATCCTTAAGCTATTTCCGTTCTCGTTAAAGGGTGATGCTAACACTTGGTTTAACTCTCTTGATCCTGGTTGTATGCGTAGTCCCCGAGATATGATGTATTACTTCTCTGCTAAATATTTTCCTGCTCATAAGAAACAAGCTGCCTTAAGGGAAATATATAACTTTGTGCAAATTGAAGAAGAGAGTCTCCCACAAGATTGAGGGAGGCTTCTCCAGTTACTTAATGCTTTGCATGATCATCCTCTTGAGATGCATGATATACTTGATGTCTCTTATAATGGACTAACCGATGCTTCCAGAGATCACATGGATAGTTGTGTTGGTTGTATTTTCAGGGAAAGGATAGTTGAACAAGCTGAATTACTATTGAATAATATGCTGGCCAATGAAAATAATTGGACACTTCCTGAACCATCCCCTAAGCCAACTCCGAAGAAAAGAGGTGTTCTATTTCTCAGTCCTGAAGATATGCAAGAGGCAAAGAAATCTATGAAAGAAAAAGGTATTAAAGCTGAAGATGTTAAGAATTTACCACCTATTGAAGAAATACATGGTCTTGATAACCCGACAGGGGTAGTAAAGGTAAATTCTGTTTATACATTTGATGAAGGTGATATTCCTCGTTATAAGTCTGCTAGCCAATGCTTAGATGAGTTTGACAATTTTATTGTGAAACAAGAAAAATTCAATTCTTATGTTGGTAGACAATTACAACACAATGCTTATATGATTGAAAGCTTGAGTGATTATCTGTCTAGAGCTAAAGGTGAACTGAAACTCATTAGTATACATGCTTCTATGGTCACCATTCAAGTAGAACAAGTACTTAAGGCTCAGAATGATTTGCTCAATGAATTAAATAGTAATAATAATGACTATGCTGTTAGAGTTGCTACTAGAGGTGGTAAAATGACTCAGGAACCTCTGTACCCTGAAAGCCACCCTAAGAGAATTGAGCAAGATTCTCAGAGAGCTAATTTTGATACACCCAGTTCTTCTAAGAAGAAGAAAAAGAAAAATGATAGGACTTTGCATGCTTCTAGTGAACCTGTCGCTGACACACCTGAGAATCCCAACGATATATCTATTTCTCATGCTGAGACATAATCTGGTAATGAACATCAACCTAGTGATAATATTAATGATGATGTTCATGATGATGCTCAACCTAGCAATGATAATGATGTAGAGATTGAACCTGATGTTGATCTTGATAACCCACAATCAAAGAATCAACGCTATGATAAGAGAGACTTTGTTGCTAGGAAGCACGGTAGGGAAAGAGAACCATGGTTTCAGAAACCCATGCCTTTTCCTCCGAAACCATCCAAGAAAAAGGATGATGAGGATTTTGAGCGCTTTGCTGAAATGATTAGACCTATCTTTTTGCGTATGCGTTTGACTGATGTGCTTAAAACAAATCCTTATGCTAAGTATATGAAATATATTATTACCAACAAACGAAAGATACCTGAAGTAGAAATCTCCACCATGCTTGACAATTACACTTTTAAGGGTGGAATGCCTAATAAATTAGGAGATCCAGGAGTACCTACTATACCTTGCTCCATTAAGAAAAACTATGTTAAAACTGCTTTGTGTGATCTTGGAGCCGGTGTTAGTGTTATGCCTCTCTATTTATATCGTAGACTTGACTTGAGTAAGCTGACACCTACTGAAATATATTTGCAAATAGCTGATAAATAAACTGCTATACCTATCGGTATTTGTGAGGATGTGCATGTTGTAGTTGCAAATGTTACTATTCTAACGGACTTTGTTATACTTGATATTCCCGAGGACGATAGTATGTCTATAATTCTTGGAAGACCCTTTTTGAATACTACAGAGGATGTTATTGATTGCAACAAAGGCAGTGTCACTTTTCATGTCAATGGTAATGAGCATATGGTACACTTTCTGAGGAAACAACCTCAGGTCCACAGTATCAATTATATTGGAAAAAAATTGTCGGGACCCCGATCCTAAGTCACACAGGTCTAGAATGTAACACATCATATCACTTTGCGACCTCACGCATGGTATCCCCACGGGTGCCACCTTACCTGGCCCGGGACCGTTTGCGCATTTTGGCACACGTATATGATAGTGTCGCTAGCATCCATATGACAGAGAACCCGGGCCGACATGACTAGTTATAAACCAAAAGTGGCGCTAAATTACAGAGATAGGCATACAGACCCAGCAACGAACGTGTCGGTCATCAACGTATGAACCCAAGTCGTAGCAAGCTACAAGGACTTAAAGGAACAACGCATGACATTTCCCCTAAGGGACAGACACAGGAACGAAGAAGGACACATGCCGGCCAACCTAAGTGTTCCGGAGTAGTAGCAAGCTACCAAGGCTCAGTGGAAGCACTAGGAGACATTTCCCTGTAAGATAGGCTACCAAGGGTAAACAAGTAGGTGTCGGATCCCACACATAGCAATCACTACACCACAACACTTGATTGGGGGCAGTTAACTGCCGGTAGAAAGACCTGTTTAAGGGCAAATGGACTGCCGGGACATGTGTTACTGCTGCTAGAAGCACGTTGCGGCAGTGAAACTGCCGGGAGAACTTTAGCCACAACGCCATCTGCACTGCCGGTACATTTCACGGCCCACTGTCTGTCGGGAGAATGAAATCTCGGCCCACAATCTGCCGGCCCATGCCGGAGACCGTCTTTGCCGCGAAACGGGAAAAGGGCCCTAATAAGCGCGCGCCAGAGGAAAAAAGCGCACGAATTTTGGCCCATACGAGAAATAATAATGCCGGCCCTCCCACGACCAGATCCAAAACCCTACCCCCAAATCCCCCTGCCTCCACCAGATCGACCGCCGCCGCCGCCCCGAAACCTAGCTACCGCGCTGGTTGATAAGCCACTCTGCTCATTTTGGTCATGTGGCACGCCCAGAACACATGTACTTCTCCATTGTGGCACTACTTCATTTTGTTGGTTAAGCATATATGTACTGTACATTTTGTGGCTGCACAACCTCCTTATATATATGTGTATGGCCGTTATATATGTTTATCGAATGAAGTTTTAAGGTACTGGATGAGGCCTGATGTTATTTTGATTGAAGTGTATGGATGAAGCATATATGTGACTTTGATTGAAGTATGTATAAATTGTACGTATGATATGTCCTAATTGCTTGAGCATATTAAATGGATATTAGATATATAGGGGGCGCCTAGACCAATTAGGTAGTGAAATCTACATCCTGGCAAAAAAACTACCGGGTCAAATGTCTTCTGCCGGCAGTTTGACTGCCAGTAACTGATGTACCACGTGTCCTGCCCAATCTTCCGGGAGAAAAGAAACTGCCGGCAAATAGATGCGCTAGGGCAGTGTAACTGCCGGGAATATTTTATCTGCCGGGAGAAGTAATCCCCGGCAGCCGTTCTTGTGGCGGTTCTATCTGCCGGGAGAAATACTGTCCCGGCAGACAGCCTGCCGCCTAAAGTGCTTTCTCACGGCAGTTTAGATGCCATTGCATGAGTGTTGTGGGGTAGTGAATACACATTACACGTACGCATAACATGCAAGTATGTGTTGTACAACATGGCATCACAACATAACTCAACAACTCATATAGATAAAGGCCCAGAAGAGCCAACATAGCATTTATTACAAACAGGGGTCACATGACCTAACATACAGAGCATACAGACAACGGAAGCATAACATGTCTGAGTACAGACAACTACAAATGAAAAGGGCTGAGAAGCTTGACTATCTACAAGTCCCTCCCAAGGTACAAGATCGTAGCCGAGGTAACAAGCTAAACGTCGAAGTCCACGCGGAACCACTAGTGAGACTGAAGTCTCTCTGCAAAAACATAAACTAAGCAAACGTGAGTACAAAGGTACTTAGCAAGACTTACATCAGAACTAGCTACATATGCATCAGTATCAACAAAGGGGTGGTGGAGTTTGACTGCAACAAGCCAGCATTGACTCGGTGGCTATCCTGAACTACGACTGCAAGTAATTCTTTGAGGTGGCGCACACGAGTCCACATATTCACCAATCAATACACCACTATGGATCCATTCCCGTGTACCTATGAGAAGGCCATCCATAGCACTCACACTTGTCTTGAGCATTTTACAGTATCCACTTTCACTTGTCTATGTACCACGTAAGCATCCAAGAAGTCCATAAACGCAGACCCGGCTATTCGAATAGATCATGTTAACCCTGCAGGGGTGTACTTCCTCACACACGCTCTCGCCACTTACCGCCATGTACACGTCGTGTATCTCGGCAACCTTCAAGCGGAAGCCTGGCGAGGGTGTCGGCCACGACCTGACTAACCACACAAGACTCTAGTCCAGGTTTATCGCCTATTCAGGTTCCATCCGTAAGGAGATCCGGCCGGGGTGTCGCTCACGGCCCCAAACGATGTGCGCAGGGTTCCCAAGCCCACCTCGACGGATGGATCTACGCTTGGTACACCGTGCCATGGTGCCTAGTCCGTTCCAAGCCCACCTGTACCGGGTGCCACTTGGTAGACTACTAACACTACCTACAAACACCAGAAACTAGTTGCAACTCCTGGAGAGAGATCGAGTTGATTAATAAATCGAGAGGGGCACTTGCATTCCAATGCGTGGTAGTAGCTAGTCATTGGAAAACTTACACAGAACTCAGTTCTTAAAGACGGTTCCAGTCAGACAACCCACCATGTACTCCTACATGGCCTCTCACCGCTACCTTTACCAAATCGTGCTCACACACTTAGCTCACACATAGTAGGACATGTTCACCACATTCCAATTCATCCCCGATGAATCAGACCTAACACAACTCTAAGCAGTAGCAGGCATAACCAGAAAGCATAAATGAGTAGGCACAACATGGCTCAAACAACTCATATTCATGCTAGTGGGTTTCAACTATTTACTGTGGCAATGATAGGTCATGCAGAGGAAAGGGGCTCAACTACCGTAGTAGGTAACAGTTGAAGCGTTGTTGTCCTAATGCAGTAAAAGAGAGCAAGAGCGAGAGAGTGGGATTGTATCGGAATGCTCAATGTGGGTTTGCTTGCCTAGCACTTCCGAAGATAGTAATACTCTTCATCGGTGTCATCGAACTCATCGTTGGAGCTACGTCCACTGAGAGGGGACAAAACCGGCAAACAGAGAAAGAACACAATCAATGCCATGCAACAATATGATGCATGATCATGACATGACAATATGCTATGGTTTAAGCTAATGCAACGAACAACAAATTAAATGAAGTTGGTTTGAATCCAATATTCAAATTCAAACTCCACATGTGTTTATTTACATGTCATTTAATTTATTTGACATGATCAGCAGGTTTAACTTGTTCAAACATGCATGAAAATGCCATAAACAGATTCCTCATATTTTTCTGATCATTTTTCATATATAAATTATTTTCATCTGAGCTACGGTTGATTTTATATGAATTTTAGAAGTTTTAGCTATTTTCTGAAATAAATAAATCATTTCTGATTTATTTAAAATCCCAGAAAACAATTACTGCATCAGTATGATGTCACTCTGGCGTGGAAATAACACGGCAGATGTCCGGTTTAACGGTCATCGAAGCCCAAGCAATACCACACCAAACTAGACCTAGGCTTTTACCTTCATCGAAGGGGCCGAACTAGTATAAACTCCCTGTGTCCTTCGCCCGCTTTAACCCCTTTAAGCTAACCCGAGCGATGGCCTCACGACTAAGTCCTTTTGCTAGGACATCTGCCATGCTAAATCCACAACAGTTGGCGCCCACCGTGGGGCTATCGCACGATGGTTTCGAGTTCTTGAAGGGCAGCTTTGAAGGGCTCAAGGGTTACGCGGTCGGCCGGATGACCAAGAGTCGCCGCGGCCGGATCTACATCAACGACGCAGGCTGGGGACCGGAGGCCGATTCAATCGAATACGGGTACCGGGTTCCCTTCGGCGGCATCCACGTCTTCATCGGCAAAATTGGCGAACCAGGACCTGAGTCGGACGTCTTCCCCAACATCGTCGAACCGGCTCAGCGTGCGAGATCGGCCCGGATTCAGCCCGCCATGAAGCACGTTTTCGTCGGGGCAGTTCACGGGGTTCAAGTCGAGGACGGATCGGATTCCGGGGGCGAGACAGTTATCTATTCCGACGATGAATCTTCATCCGGAGAGACTGAGTCTTTGTATCAGTTGCGGGACGGCCGGTCTGAGGGTGAGTCCGACGGAGACAGTATTCTGGGCCCCTTTGACCCGCCAAACCGGGTGGCTGTCTTTATGGCCGGTTCATAATCCACGCCGCAGTCGACGGTGATCGGGGCGACAGCAGAAGCTGGTGCAGGGGGGAGCGGCCAGGCCCTCTCGCCCGCTGACGTTCTATCCACCTTGGTCGAGGAGTTCATAGCCCGAGCCATGGCAGAGGTAGCTCCAGCAGACAAGGCGCAACATGATGCAGAGCTCCTTCAGCTAAAGGGCCGGATTGATCAAGCAAGGGAAAATCTGAAAACAGAGAAGGCTATGATAGCAATGAGGCAGGTAGAGCTGAATGATCAGGCTTTTCATCTAAGGATGGAGCAGGCCTCCGCACAGGGAGTAAGGAGTCGGAAGTACCAGTCTCGTCTACCGCCGGTTTACGAGGCGACGGACCTTTTCAGAACACCAGGAGCGGGGACCAGCAATGATCCGGATTTAAACCGGAGGGCACCACCAGCGAGGGATGAGCCGGTTTAGCAGCGTACTGCGGAGCAAGATCGGCGGATCACGTCTGCGCCTCACGTTCCTACCCCTCCGGGTCATTATTCAAATCCTTTGGACAACATCGTTGCTGCTGCTTCACGCTTGGCCGCTTTACCCATCGAGGGGACATCCCCTGTGGCGTTGGAGGCGCGCAGGGTCAAGGATCTGCTTAACACGGCGTTAACACAACAGCAAGCATATTCTTATAGCAGGGAGAGGCTCCATTCAACGCCACGCCACAGCCGGAGTTAAACTAGGCATTGGGAGGAACCAAAAGTGTCTAGTAGTGAACGCGGGCGACACCGTCACAGACAAAATAATCCGGCAGGCGCGGATGCACAAGTTCAGGATGTAAACCGTGTTAGATCGGTGGGTCGTGAGGAGATCCGTCAAGCAACGCCGGTTCACACAACCACAGCAGAGACAGGAGTCACAACGAGTTCCTTTGGGGTGCAATGTTTTATCCCCGCTTTACGGAGCGTGAAGCTGCCCAAGGATTTTAAAGGTCCACGTAAGGTGCCTAACTACACAGCAGATTTGGCTCCAGAAGCTTGGGTGGAGAGTTATGAGATGGCCATGGAAATGCTGGACGTGGATGAAGCGGCTTGTGTGAAATACTTTACCATGATGCTTGAACGTATAGCCCGGACCTGGCTAAAGGGTTTACCCCCTAATTCTATCGGGTCATGGGGAGAGCTACGTCGCCAGTTTATCAAGAACTTCAAGGATACATGCAAGCAGCCGATGTCGATAGTAGATCTAGCAGCCTGTGTGCAGGGAGAACAGGAGTCTACAAGTGCATGGGTGCGGCGAGTGTCAGAGATCTTGCACTCTGCGAATGGTATCAATCCCAGTACGGCAATAGTGACACTGGAAAACAATTGCCGGTTTGAGTCTCTAAAGTTAAAACTGGGACGGCTTAAACGGGATTGTAATGATATGGGAACTCTCATGAGCGCTTTGGTGAAATACGGGAACTCTGACAACAATAAGTATCCAGAAGCGGAGGGAGACAAAGCTGGAGAGGTTAATAAGCCTGGTAAACCGGCGCAGATTAACCCGGCTAGTACCAGTTTCTTGGGCAAGCGAAAAGCAGAGGGTGGCTCTGATTTCGTGGCCAATACCCAAGTTCAAGGGGGTTTTCAGCGCAATAAGGGCAAACCGCCTCCACAAACCGGCGTAGGGAATGTTAGCTGGGACCAGGAGTTAAGTCAGCCTTGTCCGAAGCATAGCACAAGGGAACGACCAGCAAACCACACTATAGGAGAATGCAAGCCTTTGATGGAAGCTGTAATGAGCCGCTTCAACTCTAACAACGGGCCTCCAAACGGCGGATCAGGCCCGGGGTTCTACGGTCCGGGTCACCAGGGGAACGGCTCCGGATCAAGATATCGTGGCAACAACAGTGGTTATAATAACCGATGCAATAATCAATATGGTTAAGGTGGTTATAATAACCAAGGCAATCAACCGCATGGTCAAGGTGGTCACAATAACCAAGGCAGCCAATAGCAGGGCCAAGGTAATCACAATAACCAAGGTAATCAGCAGCGTCAGCAACAGCAGCAGCAATCCTGATATCAGAGTAATCCAAAGGAGTTGAGTAGTGGGCAGTATCATGTGTTTACCACGAGTTTGTGTAAACGGGATCAAAAAGTATTGAAGCGGGCGGTCCACGCTGTTGAACCGGCGACGCCGCAATTCCTACGCTGGTCAGAGCAGCCCATTGTGTGGAGCAGGGAGGATCACCCGATGTGAGTTGATAATCCGGGCCACTTGGCCTTGGTGGTAGCACCACAGGTGGGTGGCTACAAGTTCACTAAAGTTCTTATGGATGGCGGCAGCAGCATCAATATCTTGTATTATGAGACTTTCCGTCGTATGGGCTTGACGGATAAAAAGCTAAGGCAGTCAAACACGGTGTTTCATGGGGTGGTACCAGGTAAATCGGCTTACCCAGTCGGGAAAATTGACCTAGAAGTTACCTTTGGAGATGAACAGGATTCCAGGTCAGAGATGATAGCTTTTGAAGTCGTCAAGATCCGGAGCCGTTATCATGCCCTGTTCGGGAGGACGGTTTATGCCAAGTTTATGGCCAGGCCGTGTTATGTTTACCTACAGCTCAAGATGCCGGGTCACAAAGGCACAATCACGGTTCATGGAAGTCGCAAGATTGCATTGGAGTGTGAAGAGGGAGACGCTGCTTACGCGGAAGCAGTGTGTGCTACGGAGGAGTTGAAGTTTTACAAGGATAATGTCGATCCGGCAGATATGACCCCGTTGAAGAAGCCAACTACGGAGCATGACCCGGTGTTGAAGTTTAAATCGGCGGAGGAGACCAAGCAAGTTGATTTTGTGCCAGGCGATTCATACAAGTAGTTCACTATCAGCGCTAACCTTGATCCCAAATAGGAAAGCGCGCTCATCGAGTTCATCCGTGAGAACCGGGATATCTTTGCATGGAAACCTTCTGACATGCCAGGTATACCGAGGGAACTCGCTGAGCACAGTCTTAATATTGATCCGAAGTTTAAACCGGTCAAGCAGTATCTACACCGTTTCAACGAAGAAAGACGCAAGGCTATAGGAGAAGAGGTGGCCAGGCTTTTAGCTGCAGGGTTCATAGTTGAAGTTTTTCATCCGGAATGGTTGGCTAATCTGGTACTGGTGTTAAAGAAGAATGGAAAGTGGAGAATGTGTGTGGACTACACAGACCTCAACAAAGCTTGTCCAACTGATCCTTTTGCTCTCCCTCGCATTGATCAGATCATCGATGCTACAGCGGGATGTGAGCGGCTAAGTTTTTTGGATGCATACTCAAGATATCACCAGATCAAGATGGCAGTTAAGGACCAGGAGAAGATAGCTTTCATAACTCCTTTTGGTGCCTTTTGCTATGTATCTATGCCTTTTGGACTCAAGAGTGCCCAAGCAACTTATCAGCGTTGCGTACAGAACTGTCTTAAGGGGCAGATAGGGAGAAATGTTCATGCTTATGTGGACGATATCGTGGTGAAGTCAAGAAAGGAGGAGACGCTGATAGAGGACCTCAGGGAGACCTTTGACAATCTTCGGGCCTATAAGATGATGCTTAATCCGGAGAAGTGTGCTTTTGGTGTTCTGGCAGGCAAGCTCCTTGGGTTCTTGGTGTCAAACAGAGGAATAGAAGCTAATCCGGAGAAGATCAAGGCAATCACATCTTTGACTAAACCGGCTTGCATTAATGATGTTCAGCGTATCGCTGGCCGGATCACAGCATTGTGCCGGTTCATTAGCCGTTTGGGGGAGAAGGCGATTCCGCTTTATCAGATGCTGAGAAAGACGGATCGGTTTATATGGAGTGATGAGGCAAATGCTGCGTTTGAAGACTTGAAGCGACAGTTGGCAATGCCACCGGTCCTGGCTGCCCCTGTTGATAATGAGCGTTTGCTGTTATATGTCGCTGCCAACGCACGGGCAGTTAGTGTGGCATTCGTGGTTGAACGCAAGGAAGCAGGGAAGGAATATCCGGTTCAGCGTCCAGTCTATTACGTCAGTGAAGTACTTATTGAGTCTAAGCAGAGGTATCCACATTGGAAGAAGCTGGTATATGGTGTGTTCATGGCAAACCGGAAGTTGAAGCATTATTTCCAAGGCCATCCAATAACTGTTGTTAGTTCAGCACCATTGGGGGATATAATCCAGAATGGGGAAGCTACATGCAGAGTTGCGAAGTGGGCCATTGAGCTCAGCCCACACAAATTGAAATATGTGCCACGCACCGCTATCAAATCTCAAGCATTGGTGGATTTCATCAATGATTGGACAGAACTACAAACACCGGAGGAGAAGCCGGATCTTACATACTGGACAATTCACTTTGACGGTTCAAGGCAGTTTGAAGGCTCGGGGGCTGGAGTTGTTTTAACTTCCCCGCGAGGTGATAAGTTTTGTTACGTCCTCCGTTTATTGTTTCCTTGTACTAATAATGCAGCAGAGTATGAAGCATTACTTCATGGCTTGCGGATGGCCAAGGAAATGAACTTGAGCCGGGTCAAGTGTTTCGGCGATTCAGATTTGGTGGCACAACAAGTATCAGGCAAGTGGGATTCAAGAGATCCTCTCATGGCAGCTTACAGACGAGAAGTGGAAGCAGTTGCTGGATTATTCAAAGGGTATCAGTGTTGGGGAACGTAGTATTTTAAAATTTTCCTACGATCACGCAAGATCTATCTACCAGATGCATAGCAACGAGAGGGAAGAGTGTGTCTACGTACCCTCGTAGACCGGGAGCGGAAGCGTCAAGTGACGCGGTTGATGTTGTCGAACTTCTTCGCGATCCAACCGATCAAGCACCGAACGTACGGCACCTCCGCGTTCAGCACACGTTCAGCTTGATGACGTCCCACGAGCTCTTGATCCAGTTGAGCTTCACGGGAGAGTTTTGTCAGCACGACGGCGTGGTGACGGATATGATGTGTTCACCGGCGCAGGGCTTCGCCTAAGCTCCGCGGCGGTATGACCGAGGTGTGATTCTGTGGAGGGGGGCACCGCACACGGCTAAAACAATTCAACTTGTGTGTCTTTGGGTGCCCCCCTGCCCCCGTATATAAAGGAGCAAGGGAGGGAGGCCGGCCAACCTCTCCTGGTGCGGCTAGGGAAGGAGTCCTACTAGGAATAGGATTGCAATCCTATTCCTAGTAGGATTCACCAAAAGGAAGAAGGGGGAAAGGAATAGGAGAGGTGGCGCCCCCCCCCCAGTCCTAGTCCAACTAGGAACCCTAGGTGGGGGCGCCGGCCAGCCCTATGGGCTGCCTCTCTCTTACCCTTTAGGCCCACTATGGACCATCCCCTCTCGTAGGGGGTTCCGGTAACCCCTTCCGGCATTCCCGATAAATCCGAAACTTTTCCGGTATACTTCCGGTGTCCGAATATAGCCGTCCAATATATCAATCTTTATGTCTCGGACATTCCGAGACTCCGCGTCATGTCCGTGATCTCATCCGGGACTCTGAACTACCTTCGGTACATCAATACTCATAAACTCATAATACCGATCGTCATCAAACGTTAAGCGTGCGGACCCTACGGGTTCGAGAACTATGTAGACATGACTGAGACTCATCTCCGGTCAATAACCAATAGCGGAACCTGGATGTTCATATTGGCTCCTACATATTCTACGAAGATCTTTTATCGGTCAGAACCGCATAACAACATACGTTGTTCCTTTTGTCAAACGGTATGTTACTTGCCCGAGATTCGATCGTTGGTATCTCTATACCTAGTTCAATCTCGTTACCGGCAAGTCTCTTTACTCGTTCCGTAACACATCATCTCGTGACTAACTCATTAGTCTTTTGCTTGCAAGGCTTATTGTGATGTGTGTTACCGAGAGGGCCCAGAGATACCTCTCCGACACTCGGAGTGACAAATCCTAATCTTGATCTACGCCAACACCACGAATACTTTCGGAGACACCTGTAGAGCATCTTTATGATCACCCAGTTACGTTGTGACGTTTGATAGCACACAAGGTGTTCCTACGGTATTCGGGAGTTGCATAATCTCATAGTCATAGGAACATGTATAAGTCATGAAGAAAGCAATAGCAGTTAAACTAAACGATCATAGTGCTATGCTAACGGATGGGTCTTGTCCATCACATCATTCTCCTAATGATGTGATCCCGTTGATCAAATGACAACTCATGTCTATGTCTAGGAAACATAACCATCTTTGATCAATGAGCTAGTCTAGTAGAGGCATACTAGGGACATATTGTTTTGTCTATGTATCCACACATGTACTAAGTTTCCGGTTAATACAATTCTAGCATGAATAAAAGACATTTATCATGATATAAGGAAATACAAATAACATCTTTATTATTGCCTCTAGGGCATATTTCCTTCAGTCTCCCACTTGAACTAGAGTCAATAATCTAGATTACAAAGTGATGATCCTCACACCCATGGAGTCTTGGTGCTGATCATGTTTTGCCCGTGGAAGAGGCTTAGTCAACGGGTCTGCAACATTTAGATCCGTATGTATTTTGCAAATCTCTATGTCTCCCTCCTTGACTAGATCGCGGATGGAATTGAAGCGTCTTTTGATGTGCTTTGTTCTCTTGTGAAACCTGGATTCCTTCGCCAAGGCTATGGCTCCAGTGTTGTCACAAAAGATTTTCATTGGGCCCGATGCACTAGGTACTACACCTAGATCGGATATGAACTCCTTCATCCAGACTCCTTCATTTGCTGCTTCCGAAGCAGCTATGTATTCCGCTTCACACGTAGATCCCGCCACGACGCTCTGCTTGGAACTGCACCAACTGACAGCTCCACCGTTCAATAAAAATACATATCCGGTTTGTGACTTTGAGTCATCCGGATCAGTGTCAAAGCTAGAATCGACGTAACCGTTTACGACGAGCTCTTTGTCACCTCCATATACGAGAAACATATCCTTTGTTCTTTTCAGATACTTTAGGATGTTTTTGACCGATGTCCAGTGATCCACTCCTGGATTACTTTGGTACCTCCCTGCTAGACTTATAGCAAGGCACACATCAGGTCTGGTACACAGCATTGCATACATGATAGATCCTATGGCTGAGGCATAGGGAATGACTTTCATTTTCTCTCTATCTTCTGCAGTGGTCGTGTTGGGGAACGTAGTATTTTAAAATTTTCCTACGATCACGCAAGATCTATCTACCAGATGCATAGCAACGAGAGGGGAGAGTGTGTCTACGTACCCTCGTAGACCGGGAGCGGAAGCGTCAAGTGACGCGGTTGATGTTGTCGAACTTCTTCGCGATCCAACCGATCAAGCACCGAACGTACGGCACCTCCGCGTTCAGCACACGTTCAGCTTGATGACGTCCCACGAGCTCTTGATCCAGTTGAGCTTCACGGGAGAGTTTCGTCAGCACGACGGCGTGGTGACAGATATGATGTGTTCACCGGCGCAGGGCTTCGCCTAAGCTCCGCGACGGTACGACCGAGGTGTGATTCTGTGGAGGGGGGCACCGCACACGGCTAAAACAATTCAACTTGTGTGTCTTTGGGTGCCCCCCTGCCCCCGTATATAAAGGAGCAGGGGAGGGAGGCCGGCCAACCTCTCCTGGTGCGGCTAGGGAGGGAGTCCTACTAGGAATAGGATTGCAATCCTATTCCTAGTAGGATTCACCGAAAGGAAGAAGGGGGAAAGGAATAGGAGAGGTGGCGCCCCCCCAATCCTAGTCCAACTAGGATTCCTAGGTGGGGGCGCCGGCCAGCCCTATGGGCTGTCTCTCTCTCACCCTTTAGGCCCACTATGGACCATCCCCTCTCGTAGGGGGTTCCGGTAACCCCCTCCGGCATTCCCGATAAATCCGAAACTTTTCCGGTATACTTCCGGTGTCCGAATATAGCCGTCCAATATATCAATCTTTATGTCTCGGGCATTCCGAGACTCCTCGTCATGTCCGTGATCTCATCCGGGACTCCGAACTACCTTCGGTACATCAATACTCAAAAACTCATAATACCGATCGTCATCAAACGTTAAGCGTGCGGACCCTACGGGTTCGAGAACTATGTAGACATGACCGAGACTCATCTCTGGTCAATAACCAATAGCGGAACCTGGATGTTCATATTGGCTCCTACATATTCTACGAAGATCTTTTATCGGTCAGAACCGCATAACAACATACGTTGTTCCTTTTGTCAAACGGTATGTTACTTGCCCGAGATTTGATCGTCGGTATGTTTATACCTAGTTCAATCTCGTTGCCGGCAAGTCTCTTTACTCGTTCCGTAACACATCATCTCGTGACTAACTCATTAGTCTTTTGCTTGCAAGGCTTATTGTGATGTGTGTTACCGAGAGGGCCCAGAGATACCTCTCCGACACTCGGAGTGACAAATCCTAATCTTGATCTATGCCAACACCACGAATACTTTCGGAGACACCTGTAGAGCATCTTTATGATCACCCAGTTACGTTGTGACGTTTGATAGCACACAAGGTGTTCCTACGGTATTCGGGAGTTGCATAATCTCATAGTCATAGGAACATGTATAAGTCATGAAGAAAGCAATAGCAGTAAAACTAAACGATCATAGTGCTATGCTAACGGATGGGTCTTGTCCATCACATCATTCTCCTAATGATGTGATCCCGTTGATCAAATGACAACTCATGTCTATGGCTAGGAAACATAACCATCTTTGATCAATGAGCTAGTCTAGTAGAGGCATACTAGGGACATACTGTTTTGTCTATGTATTCACACATGTACCAAGTTTCCGGTTAATACAATTCTAGCATGAATAAAACACATTTATCATGATATAAGGAAATACAAATAACATCTTTATTATTGCCTCTAGGGCATATTTCCTTCAGTCTCCCACTTGAACTAGAGTCAATAATCTAGCTCACATCGCCATGTGATTTAATACCGATAGTTCACATCGTTATGTGAATAACACCCATAGTTCACATCACCATGTGACCAACACCCAAAGGGTTTACTAGAGTTTATAATCTAGTTCACATCGCTATGTGATTAATACCCAAGAGTAATGGGGTGTGATCATGTTTTGCTTGTGAGAGAAGTTTAGTCAACAGGTCTGTCATATACAGATCCCTATGTATTTCGCAAATTTCTATGTCTACAATGCTCTGCATGGAGCTACTCTAGCTAATTGCTCCCACTTTCAATACACATCCAGATCGATACTTAGAGTCATCTGGATTTAGTGTCAAAGCTTGCATCGGCGTAACCCTTTACGACGAACTCTTTATCACCTCCATAATCGAGAAATATTTCCTTAGTCATCCAATTACTAAGGATAATTTTGACCGCTGTACAGTGATCTACTCCTGGATCACTATTGTACCTCCCTGTCAAACTCTTGGCAAGGTACACAACGTGTTTTGTACACAGCATGGCATACTTTATAGAACCTATGGCTGAGGCATAGGGAATGACTTTCATTCTCTCTATATTTTTCTGCCGTGGTCTGGCTTTGAGTCTTACTCAACTTCACACCTTACAAGTCAGGCAAGAACTTCTTCTTTGACTGATCCATTTTGAACTACTTCAAAATCTTATCAAGGTATGTACTCATCGAAAGTTTTATCAAGCGTCTTGATCCATCTATATAGATCTTGATGCTCAATATGTAAGCAGCTTCACCGAGGTCTTTCTTTGAAAAACTCCTTTCAAACACTCCTTTATGCTTTCCAGAAAATTCTACATCATTTCCGATTCACATATACTTATCAGAAAGGTTGTAGTGCTCCCACTCACTTCTTGTAAATACAGGCTTCTCCAAAAGTCTGTATAAAACCATATGCTTTGATCACCTCATCAAAGCGTATATTACAACTCCGAGATGCTTGCACCAGTCCATAGATGGATCGCTGGAGTTTGCATACTTTGTTAGCACCTTTTGGATCGACAAAACCTTCTGGTTGCATCATATACAACTCTTCTTTGAGATATCCATTTAGGAATGCAGTTTTGACATCCATTTGCCAGATTTCATAATCATAAAATGCGGCAATTGCTAACATGATTCGGACAGACTTAAGCATCGCTACAGGTGAGAAAGTCTCATCGTAGTCAACTCCTTGAACTTGTCGAAAACCTTTCGCAACAAGTCGAGCTTTGTAAACAGTAATATTACCGTCTGCGTCGGTCTTCCTCTTGAAGATCCATTTATTTTCGATGGCTTGCCGATCATCGGGCAAGTCAACCAAAGTCCACACATTGTTCTCATACATGGATCCCATCTCAGATTTCATGGCTTCAAGCCATTTTGCGGAATCTGGGCTCATCATCGCTTCCTCATAGTTCATAGGTTCATCATGGTCTAGTAACATGATTTCCAGAACTGGGTTGCCGTACCACTCTGGTGCGGAATGTACTCTGGTTGATCTACGACGTTCAGCAGAAACTTGATCCGAAGTTTCATGATCATTATCATTAACTTCCTCACTAATTGGTGTAGGAATCATTGGAACAATTTCCTGTGATGTACTACTTTCCAATCCGGGAGAAGGTACAATTACCTCATCAAGTTCTACTTTCCTCCCACTCACTTCTTTCGAGAGAAACTCCTTCTCTAGAAAGGATCCATTTTTAGCAACGAATATCTTGCCTTCGGATCTGTGATAGAAGGCGTACCCAACAGTCTCTTTTGGGTATCCTATGAAGATTTACTTCTCCGGTTTGGGTTCGAGCTTATCATGTTGAAACTTTTTCACATAAGCATCGCAGTCCCAAATTTTAAGAAACGACAACTTTGGTTTCTTGCCAAACCATAGTTCATAAGGTGTCGTATCAACGGATTTAGATGGTGCCCTATTTAACGTGAATGTAGCTGTCTCTAATGCATGACCCAAAACGATAGTGGTAAATCGGTAAGAGACATCATAGATCGCACCATATCCAATAAAGTACGGTTATGACGTTCGGATACACCATTATGCTGTGGTATTCCGGGTGGTGTGAGTTGTGAAACTATTCCACATTGTTTCAAATGAAGACCAAACTCTTAACTCAAATATTCTCCTCCACGATCAGATCGTAGAAACTTTATTTTGTTGTTACGATGATTCTCTACTTCACTCTGAAATTCTTTGAACTTTTCAAATGATTCAGACTTGTGATTCATTAAGTAGATATACCTATATCTGCTCAAATCATCAGTGAAGGTCAGAAAATAACGATACCCGCCGCGAGCTTCAACACTCATTGGTCCGCATACATCAGTATGTATGATTTCCAACAAATATGTTGCTCGCTCCATAGTTCCGGAGAACGGAGTTTTAGTCATCTTGCCCATGAGTCATGGTTCGCAAGCACCAAGTGATTCATAATCAAGTGATTCCAAAAATCCATCATTATGGAGTTTCTTCATGCGTTTTACACCAATATGACTTAAACGGCAGTGCCACAAATAAGTTGCACTATCATTATTAACCTTGCATCTTTTGGCTTCAATATTATGAATATGTGTATCACACGATCGAGATCCAACAAACTATTTTCATTGGGTGTATGACCATAGAAGGTTTTATTCATGTAAACAGAACAACAATTATTCTCTAACTTACATGAATAACCGTATTGCAATAAACATGATCAAATCATATTCATGCTCAACACCAAATAACACTTATTTAGGTTCAACACTAATCCCGAAAGTATAGGGAGTGTGCGATGATGATCATATCAATCTTGGAACTACTTCCAATACACATTGTCACTTCATCCTTTAACTAGTTTCTGTTCATTATGCAACTCCCATTTCGAGTTACTACTCTTTAGCAACTGAACCAATATCAAATACCGAGGGGTTGCTATGAACACTAGTAAAATACACATTAATAATCTGTATATCAAATATACCTTTGTTCACTTTGCCATCCTTCTTATCCGCCAAATATCTAGGGCAGTTCCACTTCTAGTGACCATTTCCTTTGCAGTAGAAGCACTTGTTTCAGGCTTGAGTTTAGCTTTGGGTTTCTTCGCGGGAGTGACAACTTGCTTGTCATTCTTCTTGAAGTTCCCCTTCTATCCCTTTGCCCTTTACTTGAAACAAGTGGTCTTGTTAACCATCAACACTTGATGCTTTTTCATGATTTCTACCTTCGCCTACTTCAGTATCGCGAAGAGCTGGGAATTCCTTTCGTCATCCCTTGCATATTATAGTTCATCACGAAGTTCTACTAACTTGGTGATAGTGACTAGAGAACTTTGTCAATTACTATCTTATCTGGAAGATTAACTCCCACTTGATTAAAGTAATTGTAGTACCCAGACAATCTGAGCACATGCTGACTGGTTGAGCTATTCTCCTCCATCTTGTAGGCAAAGTACTGTCAGAGGTCTTATACCTCTTGACACGGGCATGAGTATGAAATACTAATTTAAACTCTTGGAACATCTTATATGCTCCATGGCGTTCAAAACGTTTTTGAAGTCCCGGTTATAAGCCGTAATGCATGGTGCACTTAAACTATCAAGTAGTCATCATATCGAGCTTTTGTCAAAATGTTCATAACGTCTACATCTGCTCCTGCAATAGGTCTGTCACCTAGCGGTGCATCAAGGACATAATTCTTCTGTGCAGCAATGAGGATAATCCTCAGATTACGGAACAATTCCGCATCATTGCTACTAACATCTTTCAATCTTGGTTTTCTCTAGGAACATATGAAAAATAAACGGGGAGCAACATCGCGAGCTATTGATCTACAACATAGATATGCTAATACTACCAGGACTAACTTCATGATAAATTAAAGTTCAATTTAATCATATTACTTAAGAACTCCCACTTAGATAGACATCCCTCCGGTCATCTAAATGATCACGTGATCCAAATCAACTAAACCATGTCCGATCATCACGTGAGATGGAGTAGTTTCAATGGTGAACATCTTATGTTGATCATATCTACTATATGATTCACGCTCGACCTTTCGGTCTCCAGTGTTCCGAGGCCATATCTGTATATGCTAGGCTCGTCAAGTTTAACCCGAGTATTCTGCGTGTGCAAAACTGGCTTACACCCGTTGTATTTGAACGTAGAGCTTATCACACCCGATCATCACATGGTGTCTCGGCACGACGAACTTTCGCAACGGTGCATACTCAGGGAGAACACTTATAACTTGAAATTTAGTAAGGGATCATCTTATAATGCTACCGTCGTTCTAAGCAAAATAAGAAGCATAATAAGACAAACATCACATGCAATCAAAATATGTGACATGATATGGCCATCATCATCTTGTGCTTTTGATCTCCATCTCTAAAGCACCGTCATGATCACCCTCGCAAAACATGATCATCTCATACAAAAACCGTATAACTCATCATGTCTTGACCATATCACATCACAACATGCCCTGCAAAAACAAGTTAGACGTCCTCTACTTTGTTGTTGCAAGTTTTACGTGGCTGCTACGAGCTTTAGCAAGAACCGTTCTTACCTACGCATACAAAACCACAACGATGTTTCGTCAAGTATGTGATGTTTTAACCTTCACAAGGACCGGGCGTAGGCACACTTGATTTAGCTAAAGTGAGAGAGACAGACACCCGCCAGTCACCTTTAAGCAACGAGTGCTCGTAACGGTGAAACCAGTCTCGCGTAAGCATACGCGTAATGTCGGTCCGGGCCACTTCATCTCACAATACCGTCGAAGCAAAGTATGACATGCTGGTAAGCAGTATGACTAGTATTGTCCACAATCTCGTTGTGTTCTACTCGTGCATATCATCTACGCATAGACCTGGCTCTGATACCACTGTTGGGGAACGTAGTATTTTAAAATTTTCCTACGATCACGCAAGATCTATCTACCAGATGCATAGCAACGAGAGGGAAGAGTGTGTCTACGTACCCTCGTAGACCGGGAGCGGAAGCGTCAAGTGACGCGGTTGATGTTGTCGAACTTCTTCGCGATCCAACCGATCAAGCACCGAACGTACGACACCTCCGCGTTCAGCACACGTTCAGCTTGATGACGTCCCACGAGCTCTTGATCCAGTTGAGCTTCACGGGAGAGTTTCGTCATCACGACGGCGTGGTGACGGATATGATATGTTCACCGGCGCAGGGCTTCGCCTAAGCTCCGCGGCGGTATGACCGAGGTGTGATTCTGTGGAGGGGGGCACCGCACACGGCTAAAACAATTCAACTTGTGTATCTTTGGGTGCCCCCCTGCCCCCGTATATAAAGGAGCAAGGGAGGGAGGCCGGCCAACCTCTCCTGGTGCGGCTAGGGAAGGAGTCCTACTAGGAATAGGATTGCAATCCTATTCCTAGTAGGATTCACCAAAAGGAAGAAGGGGGAAAGGAATAGGAGAGGTGGCGCCCCCCCCCCCAATCCTAGTCCAACTAGGAACCCTAGGTGGGGGCGCCGGCCAGCCCTATGGGCTGCCTCTCTCTTACCCTTTAGGCCCACTATGGACCATCCCCTCTCGTAGGGGGTTCCGGTAACCCCTTCCGGCATTCCCGATAAATCCGAAACTTTTCCAGTATACTTCCGGTGTCCGAATATAGCCGTCCAATATATCAATCTTTATGTCTCGGACATTCCAAGACTCCTCGTCATGTCCGTGATCTCATCCGGGACTCCGAACTACCTTCGGTACATCAATACTCATAAACTCATAATACCGATCGTCATCAAACGTTAAGCGTGCGGACCCTACGGGTTCGAGAACTATGTAGACATGACTGAGACTCATCTCCGGTAAATAACCAATAGCAGAACCTGGATGTTCATATTGGCTCCTACATATTCTACGAAGATCTTTTATCGGTCAGAACCGCATAACAACATACGTTGTTCCTTTTGTCAAACGGTATGTTACTTGCCCGAGATTCGATCGTCGGTATCTCTATACCTAGTTCAATCTCGTTACCGGCAAGTCTCTTTACTCGTTCCGTAACACATCATCTCGTGACTAACTCATTAGTCTTTTGCTTGCAAGGCTTATTGTGATGTGTGTTACCGAGAGGGCCCAGAGATACCTCTCCGACACTCGGAGTGACAAATCCTAATCTTGATCTATGCCAACACCACGAATACTTTCGGAGACACCTGTAGAGCATTTTTATGATCACCCAGTTACGTTGTGACGTTTGATAGCACACAAGGTGTTCCTACGGTATTCGGGAGTTGCATAATCTCATAGGCATAGGAACATGTATAAGTCATGAAGAAAGCAATAGCAGTAAAACTAAACGATCATAGTGCTATGCTAACGGATGGGTCTTGTCCATCACATCATTCTCCTAATGATGTGATCCCGTTGATCAAATGACAACTCATGTCTATGGCTAGGAAACATAACCATCTTTGATCAATGAGCTAGTCTAGTAGAGGCATACTAGGGACATACTGTTTTGTCTATGTATTCACACATGTACCAAGTTTCCGATTAATACAATTCTAGCATGAATAAAAGACATTTATCATGATATAAGGAAATACAAATAACATCTTTATTATTGCCTCTAGGGCATATTTCCTTCAATCAGGTGGATCACATAGACCGGCGAAGGAATGAAGCGGCCGATGCTTTAAGCCGGCTGGGTTCACAGCGTAAACCGGTACCACCGAATACTTTTTTGGATGAGCTGCACAGTCCATCAGTTCAAGTACCGTCGGAGGAAGACTTGGCTGTTCCTGATCCGGAGGCACAACTCGTTGCGGCACTTCATGTTATTCCGGACTGGACGCTACCTTATCTGGCGTATCTAAACCGGGGAGAGCTACCGGACGACGAGATCGAGGCACGACAGATAGTCCGGCGTTCTAAGTCCATGACAATTGCAAACAGGGAGCTTCATCATCGCAGTGTTTCTGGAGCATTTCAGCGGTGTGTATCAGCTGAGGAAGGTTGTGATATTCTTCGGGAGATCCATGAAGGGGATTGTGGTCATCATGCCGGTTCAAAATCCTTGGTGGCTAAGGCTTTTCGACATGGATTCTATTGGTTGACAGCTCATGCTGATGCGGCGGATCTAGTCCGGAAGTGTGATGCTTGTCAGAAGTTTTCACGACGTGCTCTTCTTCCGGCACAGGAGCTCCGGATGATACCGATAACGTGGCCATTTGCAACTTGGGGGCTTGATATGGTCGGACCTTTTAAGCGATCCCAAGATCAAAAAACTCATCTACTGGTGGATGTGGATAAATTTACAAAGTGGATTGAGGCAGAGCCTGTGAGCAAGTGTGATGCGGCAACAGCGGTTAAATTCATCAAAAAGGTAATTTTCCGGTTTGGCTTTCCACACTGCATCATCACAGACAATGACACCAATTTATCTAAGGGTGAGATGGAAGAATTTTGTCAACGGGAACACATTCGCCTAGACGTATCTTCTGTGGCCCACCCTCAATCCAATGGTCAAGCTGAAAGAGCAAATCAGGAGATTTTGCGAGGTATCAAGCCCTGGCTTATGACTCCCTTGCAAAGAACACCTGGGTGCTGGGTTGAGGAGTTACCTTCTGTCCTTTGGAGTATCAATACTACGCCAAACCGGTCCACAGGTTACACACCCTTCTTTATGGTATATGGCGCTGAAGCGGTCCTTCCAAGTGATATCCGTCATGATTCGCCAAGGGTGACGGCCTATGTTGAAGCGGCCAACGAGCAGGCGAGACAAGACAGTTTGGACCGGCTGGATGAAGAACGCGATATAGCAGCAGCACGGTCTGTGATTTATCAACAAGGCTTGCGCAGATATCATAGCCGCCGGATCAAGACCAGGACGTTCCAGGAGGGAGATTTGGTGCTCCGGCTCATCCAAGATCAAACAGATATGCACAAGCTATCCCCACCTTGGGAAGGGCCCTTTGTAGTCAGCAAGAATCTGCACAACGGTTCATATTACCTGGTGGACGTTCGAGAACACAAGGAATCACGGACATCGGAAGAAGAGACAAAGAGGTTGTGGAACATCGCCCTCTTGCAGCCCTACTATACCTGAGCCATGAGCTCCACTGTATCCTATGTATATATTATGATTAATGAATAAACCGGCACCCTCGGTAAACCGGGGGCTCAGCCTTTCTTCCAAATACAAGTATCTTATGGTGACAACCATACATTTCTTATCATATGTCATATTTCAAAACACTTCGATCGGTTTAAACTGATTTTTGCAGGGCATATGTATTCTGGAGTAATAATTCACTGAAGAGCTTTCTATTCAAGCATAGGTCGTATCCGGACCAAGGAGGACATGGCATAAGGCCCTCTGGATGGTACCCGCATCCAGTGATTCGCTAAGTTTCATAAGGCCCTCTGGATGGTACCCGCACCCAGTGATTGGCTAAGTTTCATAAGGCCCTCTGGATGGTACCCGCATCCAGTGATTGGCTAAGTTTCATAAGGCCCTCTGGATGGTACCCGCATCTAGTGGTTGGCTAAGTTTCATAAAGGCCCTCTGGATGGTACCCGCATCCAGTGATTGGCAAAGTTCATTTCTATGGTTGTACCCGAACCATAAAGGCCCTCTAGATGGTACCCGCATCCAATGATTGGCAAAGTTTTATATGGCCAACAGGGGGCAGGATTGTACCCGAATTCTAGCTTAACCCCTGTTGGTCATATCCGGTTCCTATGGATGGTACCCGCATCCATCGACCGGCCCTCTGGATGGTACGCGCATCCATTGATTGGCTGAACCTTGCTTTGAGCCTGGCAGCTCATAAAAAGCCTCGACTACATGGTTTTATTTGCAAACTTGTATTTCTGGTGTTTATGTTTTATGGTTCTTTAATCCGAAGTGGGACAACTCCAGAGTTAACCACGTATCTTCAAAAGTCTGGGTCATGAACACCAGCATAAGTTCAAAAAGTCTGGGTCATGAACACCAGCATAAGTTCAAAAAGTCTGGGTCATGAACACCAGCATAAGTTCAAAAAGTCTGGGTCATGAACACCAGCATAAGTTCAAAAAGTCTGGGTCATGAACACCAGCATAAGTTCAAAAGTCTGGGTCATGAACACCAGCATAAGTTCAAAAGTCTGGGTCATGAACACCAGCATAAGTTCAAAATCTGGGTTATAGACACCAGCAAGGGTTAAACCGGCGTTCATCAGAACCCGGAACAATCATCAGGCAGAAGCCAAGTCAGAAAGCTAAGAGCTTCAGCAGAATCATCAGGCAGAAACAAAGTAAGAAGCCAAGCATGATCTAAACCGGTAGCTTCTATAAGACCCGGGATTATTATTGGGTCTATCAAAAGGCTCCCTTAAAAAATGATAAATTTCGCCGGATTAAGAGTATCAAGCATACTTGACCTCAGGTATAAAGTTATTTCTGATATAAAAATACACTTGTTTGGTATATTGCGAGAGCAATTTAATTTGTCCAGTGGTAAACCGCTAGGACATATTTTCAATGTTATCTATGCAGGAACATATAATATGCAGAATAAACCATATCAGATCAGATTTAAATTGGCAATGTCAGAACAAGAATTTGGAATATCCGGATCAAGACGAATAATGTTTTATACTATCCTATTACAAGGCATAGCAAGCCTGAATGGATTAAAGATTGTCCAGCAAAAGGACACTGCAATTACAAAGACATACTATGATCTACGCTTCTTCCTGCTGCGACGGCTGAGGATCAACTTGTTCCGGAGTCTCCTCCTCTTCTTGAAGCGGCTGGAAGTCAGGGACGCACCAATTGATTTTCATTAAAGCACGAAAGTACATCTCTTCATTGATGAGTTCAGACGGATCAATATCTGGGGCGAAAGTATGAGGGCGTACTGGTGGGATTAGATTGAGGGTATCATAAACCGGCCGATCCTCCCGCTCGTTCTGTAAATCATACCCCGGATGATACATGGACAAGTCTGATTCGGCAGCAAGCTTGCTAGCGAGAGGACGCATCTCCTTCGTTAAGGCGTGGAGATCTTTTGCAGTAAAAGCTGATCCGTCATCTTTAGTGTTGGGATACCCATTCAAAGCTTCTTCCGGATCAAAGTCCGGAACCCACGCTTTCGCTCTAGTAAGCGCCATGAGGGAACCGGCTCGAGCAGCAGACTTCTTAACTTCTTCCAAGCGCACTGGCAAGACAGACAGTTTTTCTAATGTACCTTGGATGGTCGTAGGGGGCGGTTTATTGAAGGATGTTGCACTTATGATCCTTTGAGCGCCAGAATACAGCTGCTCGACCAAAGTATAACACGCCTTGAGTTTTTTCCGCAAATCATCCCCAAGATGGGTGACACGGCGCCCTGTATATGATTATCATAGTTAAACCTGAACGGATTAAAATTGCAAGGATGAAAGCAGGAATACATATTAAGTACTTACCAAAGACAGCAGAAGTCATCAATTCTATTTGCCGCTTTAAGCCGGTTAACTCTTCAGTGACCGGATTAAGGGCTTCCTCAGCGTCCTTTGCCCTTTTTTCCAGATCCTTCTTCTGAACCTCAAAGGCGGTCCGCTCCTCTTCAAAGAATTTCTTCAGCTGTTCGGCAGTCTTTAAGCTCAGCGCCAAATCTTTCTTGGCCTTAGAAGCAGCAGACTCCGTTTCAGCAAGTCTGTTCCGGAGTTCAGTGATCTCTTCAGCTCTCCGGTTCAAATCAGCCTGCAATAAAAATCAAGTGGAATAAAAGCAAAAGTCAGGCAAGTCTCAAGCACATAACCAAGTTATCCACTTGACACTTGGGGGCTAATGGGAAGTTGAAGCGTCAAACAATAGCAATTCAAAGACAAGTCTCAAGCACACAAACAAGTTGTCTACTTGACACTTGGGGGCTAATGGATAGTTGAAGTATCAACGGAAAAATTCAGACAAGTCCCAGGCACATAAACCGAGTTATGCCCCTGGCACTTGGGGGCTAATGTAAGATCATTTGTTTAATCAGGAAGTACCGGTTCACCTTCTGGCCGTAGCTAAACCGGAACTTGGGGGCTACTATGATATAGATAGAAGCACATCAAAAGCAAAAATCAAAAGCAAAGGATTACCTCATACTTGTCCTTCATCAGGTTAACCAAGCCCGCTTCATAATCTCGACTGCTATGAAGCCGGTTCAAGTACCCGGAATAGAGCTCCTGAGCACTCATATCGGCAAGGCTAGACAACTCTGTACTCCATTTGCCCTTTTCTTGATGCAACTTCTCCGCTTTAGCCGTATGTTTGGCTAGGACAGTGGGCTCAGCAGGAACGGTGTAAGCTGTGCCGGTTACTTGAACTTCCGGAGAAGCAGTCGTTGGTGGTGGGGTCGCAGTGAGAATTGGCCCGGGCAGGACTTGCCGGTTCACGAACGTTCTCAATATTGGGATTCTCAGGTGCAGTGGTATGATCCATAGGAGCGGGATCTTCGAGCGGCATGGTGGGCTCGCCTTCTGGAGGGACGGTTGTATCTAGATCAACCGCCGGATCATCAGTAACAGCCTCAGCAGTTGGTTTGTTGATTCGCGGGAAGAAGATAAAGGAGTGTCATAATAATCAGGGTCAGACGGTTTAAGTGGTTTGCGTATAATCCCGGCCTTGGGGTGAAGAAGAGTTGGAGAGAGTATAACCTCAGAGCGGCGCCTCCGAGCCGGAGTAAGAGAAATTCCAGACGATTCAACTGCAAGGCCACTATGGCGGGTAGTCCGGCGAAGGGCTTCATGTTGTTGTTTCTTCAAAAGAAAATGGGGGTCCAGTTGAGCATAAGGGTGAGAAAACTGATATTTCCGGACTGTTCGACGAATTTTTTGTGGAGGTGGTTCTGAATCAGAAGAAAGAATAGTTACCTCAATTTCCGCCGGTTTATCCCCTTCAGCCAACTCCTGCGAAAAGTTACCGTTAAACACAAATATGGATAAAAAGTAAATAAGTCATAGCCGGGTTAATTCATACCTCAGAGTCCGGATCATCATCTTCAGCGTGTGAACCGGAACCAGCAGCCGCCTTTCTCTTCTTGATAGCGAAAGCTTTCCGGCGTGGCTGTTTTCCGGCCTTCTCCTGAGGTTTCCTCTTCCAAAAAGGATCATCAGCCTGTTCAAAAGGTGAAAATAATTGAAAGAACGATTTAAAGGAATGGATTACAAACATACGAAGGAAAGCAAGACTTACTGCAGGCAGCTTGTTTTTCTTGTAATATGGAGCCAATCCGGTTTGGCTACATTCTTCTAAGGTGACATTTAGCATTTCTTAGCAGATTCAGTGACTTCCGATTCAGAAAGTTTGTCCTTAGAGAAACGTTGAGGATCATCCGGTTTACCAGAATATTTATACATCAAGTTGGGGCGCGGACTCAGAGGAAGGATACTGCAAGAAAGCCAGCAGCACATAAAATCTACTCCGGTTAAGCCATTGGCCATAAAAGCTTTTAGCCTGGCAAGTTGAGAAGCAAACCGGGGCCGCTCTGAGGAGCTGAGGCGCTGCGGCAAAGGGTGATCCTCCGGAAGACGGTGCTCACGATAACCCGGCAATGGGTTTTCCCCTTCAGGTGAAGTGTCAATACAGTAAAACCAAGATTTATTCCAATCCTTGGGGTGTGTGTGGAGAGCGGCATGAGGAAAGACTGCATCTTTTCTCTTCTGAATGCTGACCCCGCCCAGTTCTTGATGAGGTCCACTAGTAAATTCAGTTCGCCGGTTCAGGTGGAAGAAGTCCCGGAACAGATCGACTGATGGTTCTTCTTGCAAATACACCTCAGAGAACACTTGAAAATCACAGATGTTGGAAACAGAGTTGGGACCTATGTCCTAAGGGTGAAGCTAGAAAGCGGCAAGCACATCCCGGGAGAACTTTGAACCGGGAGGAGTGAAACCTCGAGCAATGTGGTCGAAGAAGACAATAACTTCTCCCTCTTTGGGAGTAGGAGGGCATTCATCTCCTGGAGCCCGCCATTTTAAAACGGACTGAGGGCCTAAAGTGCTGATTGCAGCAGCATTGGCTAAATCTTCTTCCGTAATAACGGAAGGAACCCAGTTGCAGGAGACAAACTGTTTGGCCATAGCAACAGAAGAACAAGTGCTGAAAGGGTAAAGTGTAAACCCGGATTATTCAAGTATAGTGGCATAAACCGAAAGACATATGCAAAGACCATGCAACGGTTTAGACAAGGGACTAATGATATGGCTAACCCGGCAGTAAGCAGGGAAATGTATTACTGGCGGTTCATGATAATAAAAGAGAAGCTAAACTATCGTGTTTGTCATTGAATTTTTACAGAAGTAGCATATGACTGTTTAAACCGGAAGAATACTTTACAGATCTACAAAGGTGAAGAAACAAGTTTCACAGACAACTAAAGTAGAAAAGATCTGAGCGCCTAGGAAAAACAAAAACAAATATGCTGCTATTGCAAGAAGAACTAGGAGGATTATATACAGAGCAGACAAATTTAAAGTTTGAATCTAAAGGATGAGAGCTAAAGTATACGGCAGCGGAGCAGAGGCAAGTTTTAAGGGCAAGATCTAAGGGCTAAAATCACTGCGAACCTGGTGCTTAGGACGAACAGATGAAGCTTCTTTGAGGTTTAATGCCGGAGGCGCGAGAAGAACCCTAGAGTTATAGATCTACGTCGAAGAAGATGAAATACCTGGAACAGCAAGAATCGGGGGCGGAGTTTCTTTGATCGCACTCAGGTTGATGCAGCGGCCGGCGGAGACTTGAGCTCGACGGACGATGGCGGAGACTTGAGCTCGACGGACGACGGCGGAGATTTGAGCTCGGGCGACGGAGGAAGAAGAACGAACGGAAGGAGATAAAGAACAGAGGCAGCAGTATTTATAGAAGGGCAGAGTTGAAACGACAGGTGTGAGATTTGAGGAGGCAGAAGATTGGATAAAGATTCTCTGTCGCCTCGATTCTCGGGATGGCCTTTAAACAAAGCCGATAGACAGCTGGGTGCGTTAAATGCGGGAGTGATGTCATGGTCAAATTAAGTGATTTTCAAGGATGACGTCAGGGCCGGTTTACAAAAATGAGAAGACACAAGAAGGAAGATTATGCAAGACTAGGAAGATTGATGGGAACAAGTTCAAATCATTCTGGGGCCTAATGTCAGGGATATTACTAGCAGGTATGAACCGGCTAGTGTAAACCGGATTACGGTAATATATTTGTATCATTGTAATATTTAGTAGAGGCTACGGCCCATGGGATCTTAGGGCCCGTGTATAGAGTTATGGTTTGTAAACCGCCTGATCATGTAACTTGAGAGATAAGGAAGAAAGAGCAGAGACCAAGGCGGACACGAGTATGAGCCGGCCTCGGGACTCTGTAAACCGGACCGGGCGTCGCCTCTATATAAGGGGACGACCTGGCGACGGTTCAGGGACAAGCAAGAAACAACCCGTCGAGACACAGGCAAGCGATCCGCTCCCTGTTCATCGACGCCCAAGCAATACTAAACCAAACTAGACGTAGGCTTTTACCTTCATCGAAGGGGCCGAACTAGTATAAAATCATTTGTGTCCTTTGTGTGCCTTTAACCCCTTCAAGCTAACCCGTGCGATGGTTCCATCTCTAAGTCCGTTAAACCGGACATCTGCCGTGTTATTTCCATGACAGGTACTCTATTAAAAGGAGGCCTTAATATCCCTTAGTTTCCACTAGGACCCCGCTGCCACGGGAGGGTAGGACAAAAGATGGCATGCAAGTTCTTTTCCATAAGCACGTATGACTATATTCGGAATACATGCCTACATTGCATTGATGAACTTGAGCTAGTTCTGTGTCACCCTAGGTTATAACTTCTACATGATGAATTGCATCCGACATAATTTCCCATCACCGATCCAATGCCTACGAGCTTTTCCTATATTTCTTGTTGCTTATTTACTTTTTCGTTGCTACTATCGTAGAAACTACAAAAACACTATCGTTACTTTTATTGCCGCTGCCGCCACTATCATATTACTTTGCTACAAAACTATCTTGCTGTAGATACTAAGTTTCCAGGTGTGGTTGAATTGACAACTCAGCTGCTAATACTTAAGACTATTCTTTGGCTCCCCTTGTGTCGAATCAATAAATTTGGGTTGAATACTTTACCCTCGAAAACTATTGCGATCCCCTACACTTGTGGGTTATCATGGCTCCCTGTAGGTGGCAACTCATCTCCCTCTCCCTCCGCTCACGTGTTGATTTCCCTACACCATCAAACCAACTACTGTACGATGGATGCCTCCGAACCACTCACTCGCCAAATTAACTAATGTTGTATGATGGAATAATGAGTCAACCAGCCGGCCATGTGTGATGTGATTTGAAAATTCTACTAATGTAATATCAATACACATCACATTTTGGTTCATTTCAGTATTGATCTAAAGAAAAAAATCATGAGCAACCAAGCGGCACAAGGCTATACCGATCTATTGAATCAATATATATATTCTTATGTGTAATAACTTTGGCATCCTTCAACATCCTTTCTACGAGCATCATCTAATCCATGCCAATTAGATCCTTGTGTGATTGGTTCCTAATTAGGATTGTTCACATATACCACTTGTTCTTTTTGTTAATTTACGTGCAATCCTATGTTCTTGTTAACCAATTGAGTTTTCATTATTCATTGTTTTGCCAGAATAGTTTCTACGAAATGCAACTATCCATGATTCTGCTTGATGCCCAGGACCACGACGCCAATGTATGGTGTGCACCAGAAGGCGAACTCATGTGGCTCGGGGTTCCCTAATGGTTGTGATGATCTATCTGGGTTGTCCATGAAAATCCCAGTTTAACTGGTCACCCCCACGAGTGAAGAGTGGATCTTCAGTACTTATTGGAAACAATGGAAGTGGTGTGTTGTAATGTTTCCCCTTGGTGATCGCCTCCTTGAAGGGCATTATCACGCTTGTCTTTTGTTCCATTATTTGTTCTTTTTTATTTATACCTTGTTATGGACATGTGGATAAATCTAAATGTCTGCCAATGGATATACGTTTAAGGTTGATCAGAATTATGATCTTCCATGCAATATTGCTATGTCTTTAAAAGACGCAAGAAAACCAAATGTTTTTAGTTGATGATGAGGAGGACTTGCTGATAGCTGTTACTTTGAGGATTCGTGCCTCTGGATGGACATATATGTTACCAGACCCATTTGAGGATCTTCTAGCGCATACTTGCTTGTGAAATACTCCCTCCGTCCCAAAATAAGTGTCTCAGCCTTAGTATAATTTTGTACTAAAGTTAGTACAAAATTGAGACACTTATTTTGGGACAGAGGGAGTACTTATTAGAGAAGACTGCCTTGCCCATCAACATAAAAAAAGGCATGAACATTAGAAACATAGACCCATTTGAGGATCTGCTAGCATATACTTGCTTCTGAAGTATTAGAGAAGACTGTCTTGCTCATCAACATAAAAAAGGCTTGAACATTAGAAATATAAATAACAAACTCAAGAACAATTAAGCTTGTCTTTTTTCGACATCCTGAAAGAAACCAGAATAGCTTGATCGACATGGAAAGTTTGCTAAAAAAACATTACGAAAAAACTGAACTTGAGCTCGGTACAACAATCTTGATATTCTTGAGATTGTAAAAGTCACATCAAATTTCTTTTCCTCGAATTGGGCCATCATCATCATTGTCATGAAACATTCTAGGGATGCCCATCGGCCATCCAAGGGACTGGCTTCTGCCACCTCACTTATGCGCGGCACCGCGGTCTCCTCATTCTCTCCACCGTGTCTTCTTTTAAGACCATCTCTATCTCTATATATACTAGAGAAGGTCACCCATCCGCGTGCGGGATGCGCATGCAACTTAGGACTTTGGGCAATGGCGATGAAAGAGGTCCCTCTTAGGTAGGCTGCCGGCGAACAGCAGGAGCCCGTCGAGCATGGTCATCGTTGCTCCTTCTTTGGCGACGAGCCTGACATTGACGACGCGGATGAGGAGCCCCTTCGCACTTGTTGGTAAAATATCGTACTTGGGCTATGTGTCGTCTCTCGAGATTGTGGCACCCCCGATTGCGATTGGAGCAAAACATGCTTGACCAAATCTAGCATATGAGTGGACCGCTCACTGTCTGTCAGCAAAGCTTTTGAAGTCCTTGATCTCCATGACAAGGCTAAGAAAATTACTTTACTCATTCAGCAGATCAAGCGAGTGGCAGTTTAAATCGGTATGTATATGTTGTTCCCTGTTCAGTAAAGGTACTAGTACATCTTTTTTGCTCTCTTTTTTGCGGTGAGTACATCTTTTGTGTAGTGGTCAACAAACTCAGGTATACAACCGAAATGAAATGAATTAAGTAACTTTGGTCGAACTTACAAAATGAAACTCATCTGCTATACTGTGACACCCCGAGACCGATGCGCCAGGTGTCAGCCAGGTATTCATCGTCGTTGCCATGTCATTTGCTTGCGTGTTGCATGTTTCTATGTCATCATGTGCACTGCATCCTCATGTTTTCAAAACTTACATCCATTCGAGTCCGCCCGTCCTCTCCGTTGTCCGCTCTGAGTCCAGACACACTCACACGCGCCCGCGGCACCTCCAAATATTTATTTTATGAGTGGCCGAAAAATGTTCTCGGAATGGGATTAAACTTGGCGTGTGGTCTTATTATAGCATAGCTAGACCGCCTGTCAAATTTCGTCGCATTCGGAGTTCGTTTGATAGCCCATCGGTTAACCGCGTTAACCGCCGGAAGCCATTTCTCTTTTGGCCCAACACCCTTTCACAATAGCCCACTAGCCCATTCCAATCACCTCCATGCTCTCGGTCGTTGGATCATGATCGCGTGGCCGAAAACCGCACCTCATTTGGACAATCCTAGCTCCCTCTACCTATATATTTGCCTCCCCCTTCTCAAATCACGGGTCAAACCCTAACCCCTCTCCCTCTAGCGTCGACGGACATGTCCATCCGTGCCGTACATGTCCACCGCCTCCAGCCACGCGTCCCAGCCAATCAGAGGCTGCCACCTCACCACGCCGCTGCTTCCCAGCCTACCCCAAGCCTCCACATGTCCCCTGCCTCCCCACTTCGCCGCTGGCCCGCGGGGCCGGAGTTGGGCCCGCGCGAGCCCGTTCGTCCGCCGCCGCTAGCCCGAGTCCCTCGTCGCCCGCGCAGCTCTCCACCTCGCCACCTCCTCTGTCCGGCGTACCGCCCCGATGCAGGAGCTCGCTGGAGCCCACGCCGGCCGGTCCCGCCGCCTCCTGCCGGACCCCGAGCCACCGCGCCATGCTCCGCCGCCTCCCCACTCGACCTCGTCGCCAGAAGCCCCACCGACGCCTGGGTTCCACCGGCGCCGCCCCTCCTCGCTAGATCCGGTGGCCTCGAGGCCGGATCCGGCCGGTTCCGCCCCGATCCCGGCCATCGGCGCCGTCCCCAGCCCCCTTGGCCCCTCTGCATGCTTGTCGGACAGCCGCCATGGCTTCCTGCTCACCAGGAGCATAGGAGGACGACGCCTCCATCCTGGGCCGACCCCTCCTCGCTCATGGGCCACCGCTCGGCCTTCGAGGCCCAATCGTCGGCCCGGCTCCGCCTCTGCCGGCCCACCCCAGCGTCTCCACCGATTGGGCCTTGGACCATGGTGAGCTTCCGTTAAGTCCCGCTCGTGCAATGTTTAGCTATACTACGCTGAGTTTTTTTCTCTAGAAAATGGCTAAGTCCCCAGTTCCGTAATAAATGTGTGCATGTTATGATGCTTGTAACTTTTTGTGTGGTGATCCAAATGAAGCATATGATATGTCAAAATGTTCGTCTCGTGATGCTCTTCATATTGTTGTATTGTGGCATGCTTGTTTGAGTTCATCTTGATGCCCTAATTATCATTGCAAAAGTGCTAAATGTTTTAAACTGCTGATAACTGTTATTATGTTAGCATGTTTGAGAGATCACATCTTTGTGCATGTTGGTCCAAATGGAGTGAATGATATGTCAAAATGTTTATTGTGAAGTGTTCTACATGATGGTAGAAGTAGCATTCATGTTAGGTGCCATATTGCCATGTTTGTCTCTATTGAAAAAGTGCATGTGGCTGTTAACTGCTGAAACTTGTTACGAGATGCTGATTTGTCATTTTTTTAATCTTTATGTGTGATTTTTGTATGAGCTACATGTCAATATGTTTTAGAATCTCAATCATGTCTTCTTTGCTGTGGTGTAATTAGTTTTCCATGTTATGCCTTCCGGTGTTTGCAACAAGCTTGTAAAGTAGCTTACTCGTTGTTGCTGATTTATATGACTTGTTGAAAACTGCTAAGTTTGAAACTGTTATAACCTGATGCCTTGTTTGCTTGATGCCCCACTCAAATCCATGAATTTTTTGGGTTGTCCAATGATCATGTCTTGTTGTCCATGTTATGCTCTATCCATCCATGTCCTTGTTTGCCATTGTAGCCTGTTGTAGATTGGTTATTTCTTGCTCTCAAGTTGCTATAAAATGTTTCTGTCAGCATGTTATCAGCAAGTTCAGTTTTGCCATGTGAATAGCTAGTGTTCTATGCATCCTATGACCATGTTCTTGCCATGAGTAGCTTCATAAACAAGTCTTCTTGCTGTTGGTTATCTTCACATGCCATGATATGCTTTGAGATGAGTTGCACAAGCTTGCAAACATGCCTACTTGTCGTTGTTGTTGTCATATCTAGTTTATTTTCACTTAGTCTGTGAAACTGTTATCTTTTGCAATCTTGCCATGATGTTTTTAGCATGTTCTTGTGGTGTTTGGTAGTATCTCATAGGTCATGCTTGTAGTGCTGGACATGTACATGCTTGACATGCCCTTTGATGCCATGAAGTGTTATTGTATCATGTTGTTTTGATGTCAACTAAGTGTCATGTTGCTGTTTTCGGACAGCTTGTTGTTATATCTTGTTTTCTGTGTATGTGTTGAACCGTTGCTCTGTTTCGAGTGTGCTTTATATGAAACTTGTGTGTTTTTGCATATATATGCATAATAACATGTTGAATACCTGTTTGGAGTGTGTTTATTTGATGTTTGGAGGCGTTTTGCATCAATGTCATGCTTGTCTTGTTTTGCTCATATCTTCTAGGCCGTAGCTCCGAATTAAATAAACTTTATATGAAACTTGACTAGAATTTCGAGTAGATCATCATGGTGCATGTTAACCTGCTGTTTAACAACTTTAACTTAAGGTTTGTTCAGATCTGGACCAATTTCGAAAATTGCATATGAGGACCTACCGGGATTGTTATATGTTGTTTCCGGCCTCATTTAAACTTGCTTTGTGTGATGTTCTTGTGTGCTTCATCCCTTGCCATGTTTTGCATCATATAGACTTGTCTTGCATCATACTTGGTTGAGCATTATGTCGTGTTCTTGTGTGGTGTGTTTACCGTGTTACTTGCTTCTTCTCGCTAGTTCTTATTCCATTGCGATCATGAGAATTCATTCGACTTCACTTGGTTCGTCTACGTGGCTTCTTCTTCGTCTTCTTCATGGACTCATTCTTCTTCCTTGCGGAATCTCAGGCAAGATGACCATCACCTTGGATACCTTTACTACCATTACTATGCTAGTTGTCTCGATGCTATCGCTATATGTCGCGCTACCTATCTATTTTTCAGCCTCTCCTTGTTGCCCTGAAACCTCTAACCTTTGACACCTTCCCAGCAAACCGTTGGTTGGCTATGTTACCCGCTTGCTCAGCCCCTCTTATAGTATTGCTAGTGACAGGTGAAGATGAAGATTGCTCCATGTCGGATCTTGGTGTTGGAATATCACAATATCTATTAATTATATTAACACACATATATACTTGGCAATGGGTGGAAGGCTTGGCCTTTTGCTCGGTGTTTTGTTCCACTCATGCCGCCGTAAGAACCGATGGACCGATGTTATGTTCCTTGATTTTGCATTCCTAACACGGTTGGGGTTTATGGGCCCCTTTTGATAATTCACACTGCTTAAAGCTTTTCCAGCAAGACCCAACTTTGGTTTTACATTTGCCTAATAACTAAAATTTTCATAGGGACTAGCTACCCCGAGGACTTAATCAACAACCCGGGCCAGTGCTCCTCTTGAGTGTTGGTCCAAACTGGGGGTCCTGCAGGGCCACCACGGGGAAACTCGAGGATTGGTTCATGTAGCATAACCCATCCGGTCGTGGACTGAGACGAGATACGCGCGGCTACTATCGGGGTGTCGGCACGCCGGGAGGTCTTGCTGGATTAGTTTTACCTTTGTCAAAATATCTTGAGCACGGGATTCCAAGGATATTCGGGTCTTCCCACTTTGGAGCTACGACTCTACAGATCGTGAGCTTGTGATGGGCTAAGTTGGGACAACCCTGCAGGGTTTGATCTTTCAAAACTTGTGCCCGCGATTATGTGGCAGATGGGAATTTGTTAATGTCCGGTTGTAGAAAACTTGACAGAGGATCCGAGATAAAATACATGAACCGCGTGAGTAACCGTGATTGTCTCTTTTCATTTTGAGAAGAGAACACGGTGGGGCTATGTTTGACTTGCATGTAGTTCAGGATCTTTAGCGATCATTACTAGTTTGC
The DNA here is from genome assembly GCA_902687465.1 of Secale cereale. NCBI lineage: Eukaryota > Viridiplantae > Streptophyta > Magnoliopsida > Poales > Poaceae > Secale > Secale cereale. The sequence goes on along the minus strand of LR738712.1, from coordinate 531,194,336 downwards.
GACCTTTTGCGTAGATGCTCATCTTATTCTTGTACTCGTAAGTTAGCCACCATACTTTTGCTTAGCCCCTGCTGCAACCTCACCACTATCATGTCCATACCCAATAAAGCTTTGCTAGTCTTCATACCCATGGTTATGGGATTTGCTGAGTCCCCGTGGCTCACAGATACTACAACAATAGGTGCAGGTGCAGGTTTCCGATGACTTGACGTGAGAGCGATGTACTTGTGTTGGAGTTCTTTCTTCTTCTGCTTTGTCAGTCTTGGGTTAGGTTCCTGGTCGGCAGCCTGGGATAGCAGGATGGATGTCGTTGTGCTTTTCATGTTTGCATCCGTAGTCGGATGTCTTGTATTGATTTTGTTGTATTCATGTGACTTGTATGAATTGTTGTATCCCCATGTATGTATGTAATGGTACGATGTAATGTTATCCATCTTGCTTATCGCTTGAAATGCGGTTGTGCCTCAATCACAAGTTTTTATCTAGTGATCGAGATAGAATCGCATCTTGGGCGTGACAAGTTGGTATCAGAGCCTCGACCGACCATAGGAGCCCCCTTGATTGATCGTAGTTTGGCCGTTGTCGAGTCTAGAAGAAAACTTTTTCGGAGTCTAGTTATATCAGAGAGTAGGATTTCTTTTTACTCCTCAGTCCCTTCGTCGCTCTGGTGAGGAATCTTGACATAGGTGTTTTGAATTACTCCTCTTCCCCTTCAATTTTTTTAGGATCACATGGTTAGTTCTCGTTCGTTGCGATGTCTGCTCTTTTCACCTGGCGCATCTCTCGTCAAGTCGATTTGACCCCCTTGTCTTTTCTTTCAATTCTCGGTTCTTTCCAACCAATGTTGTTTTCCCGTAAGAATTGGTCTTTCTTTTTCCCACCCTCCCACCCTTTTGCTTCTCGGAGCTGAAGTCCTTAATCGGGTATCCATTCTACTCATGCAAAGTCTTTGCTTTCTTTCCTCAATTATTTCAACTGGTGATTCTCGTCTAGTTCATCATTCTTCATCTCATTTTCTTCTCCGGTGAATTCAATTCAAGTTTTTGGTGTTGATCTTATTCTTTTCCATTGCTCAAGTGTTTTCCCCTTCTGTTATTCGCCTCTCGCCATTTAATTATTCCAGTGTTCCAAAGACATTCCAGGAGATTCGCCTGTGTTCCAATTTAGTCGAGGTTGTCACCTCATTCGAGTCTTTCAAACGTTCTGATGCATCGTTTCTCACTCGAATAATCCTTTTCAACTGTGTTTTCTCTTCGGTGAACTCATAACCCAGAGGTCTTTTCCCAGGATCTTACTTGACTCTTCTAATTTCCCGGAGTGCCCTCAAATTCTTTTCAAAGTGTGACGTAAAAATGGATTTCATCAGTCATCTGCCTTCTCCAAGATCGTTTTCAAGTTCTTTTCAATGTTGGTTCAACCTTTCCTATTTTCATTCTTCCGGAGTGTCTCAACAATTTTGGTGGTGTATCTCGTCGTCATTCGCAACATTTGAAGATCGAGGAAGAATTCCTCCAAATCTTGTCTGTTCTCTCAAAGATTTTTGATGCTAGCATGATGCTATCCTTTTACTTGTTCCGATCGTGTCAAATTCTTTCCTCAACCATTCGGTGTAGTTCATGAATTCTTTTCATTGTGTTCCTCCGAAGGCCATCATTTCAGAAGATTTCTTCGTTCTCAGTTTTCAATTTCGTCCTCCAAATATTCTTCATTGATGCCTCTTTGTTCGTCTCACATTCATCCGGTGCTTCCTTCAAGCATTCTTTAATCAGTTCGTGATCTCTTCGTTCTCTTGTACCTAAATTCCCCAAGTGCCTTATTCTTCCCAGCAATTCATTCTCTTGTTGTCACTCGATTTCAATTCTTCTCGATGGCTTGTTCTCTTTCATCACTCGATTTTAATTCTTCTCGGTGGTTCGTTCCTTTTCTTCACTCGGCTTCAATTCTTACGATGGTTCGCTCAAGAGTTCTTTTCCGGTGTTATCATATCAATCCATTCATTTTTATTCCAATCCTACCGGTGTTTCATGAAGATTTTCGCAAGTTCGCGATATATCCCGCTTTAATCATTTCAACGCGAATAAGTGATATGCAAATCTATTGCTGCTCATCAATTTAATTGATGGAGGATAAGCATAACATAATTCTTATTCATTCTCGTCAAGTTGATTAATCCCTTCCTTCAGAGTTTATTCTTGATGAATAAATTCTAGTTCCAAACGCCTTAATTTTTTCTTCCGGAGTTCAAGCTTCTCGGCTATCTCGTCGGAACCCCCATCTAAATCATCGATTTGCTTTAATCTTATTCTCTTCATCCGTCATCATCATCCTTTTGTTACCGGAGTTCTTCATGGTGGATCATAGTGATTCAAATCATTTTTTAAATGTTCATCAAATTCTTCTGGAGCAGCTCAAGTATTCTTATTCTTCTTGCACCTCGAGATGCAAATAATTCTCCGTACTCTTTTGAAGTGGAGTTTTTCATTTCTTCGTTCTTCTCATCTATTCAATCTTTTGGTTGAGGCATAATTCACCTCAAAGTTTTGGGATGATTTCCATAAGTCCACAACAAGCTTATTCTTTTGTTGTTGATTTTATCAACAACTCCATTCAATCCTTCCTTCTAAGGATGCCTCCAAATTCATTTTGCTAGAAGATGTGTTGTTTCCCATTTTGTTCTTATGCCATCCTTTAATTCTTCCGGAGGCATTTTCTTGTTCATCTTGTCAAGTATTATTCCATCTTCTCGAGGTTATGTTCTAGAGCAGTTTTAGCATGGTCCCTCTTACCCCCTCTTTTCACATGAGAGGTAAGAGTATGTAGTTGATCTGAGCCGTTGATCACATTAATTAGTGGTCAGATTAACTCTTACCTTCTTACCTCATATGTAAAAATAAGGGGTAAGAGGGAGCATGTTAAAATTTGCATATGTTCTATTCCTTCCACTTTCAGCTGGAGTGCTGCCTAAATCCATTCGTTCGAATTTATTTTCTATCACTGTTAACCGGAGTGGTTTCATTGTCTATTTTGTCACTTAAGCTCTTGGTTCTCGTCGTATGCCCTGTTTCCTCAATTTACCGAAGCTTCTCAATCTCATTCATCTCTGTTGTATTCTTCCTTTCGAGTGGCTCAACCTCTCAAGGTCCTTTGGTTTCACCTTCTTCCTTTTTCCCTTCCGTCTCGTTCCTAAAATCTCGGCACGAGATCTCTTGTTAGTAGGGGAGTGTTGTGACACCCCGAGACCGATGCCCCAGGTGTCAGCCAGTTATTCGCCGTCGTTGCCATATCATTTTCTTGCGTGTTGCATGTTGTCATGTCATCATGTGCATTGCATCCTCATGTTTTCAAAACTTGCATCCGTCCGAGTCTGCCTGTCCTCTTTGTTGTCCGTTCTGAGTCCAGACACACTCACACGCGCTCGCGGCGCCTCCGAATATTTATTTTATGAGTGGCTGAAAAATGTTCTCAAAATGGGATGAAACTTGGTGTGTGGTCTTATTATAGCATAGGTAGACCGCCTGTCAAATCTCGTCGCATTCGGAGTTCGTTTGATAGCCCATCGGTTAACCGCGTTAACCACCGGAAGCCTTTTCTCTGTTGGCCCAGCACCCTTTCACAACAGCCCACTAGCCCATCCCAATCACCTCCATGCTCTCGGTCGTTGGATCGTGATCGCGTGGCCGAAACCCACACCTCATTGGGACTCTCCTAGCTCCCTCTACCTATATATTTGCCTCCCCCTTCTCAAATCACGTGTCAAACCCTAACCCCTCTCACTCTAGCACCGACGGACATGTCCATCCGCGCCGAACATGTCCACCGCCTCCAACCATGCTTCCCGGCCAATCAGAGGCCGCCACCTCACTGCGCCGCCAATTCCTAGCCAACCCCAAGCCTCCACATGTCCCCTGCCTCCCCACTTCACCGCCGGCCCGCGGGGCCTGAGTTGGGCCCACGCGAGCCCATTCATCCGCCGCCGCCAGCCCTAGTCCCTCGTCACACGCGCAGCTCTCTGTAAGTGCATCTAGTGCCACCCCTAGTTGGTTTTGGAGTATTGACGACAAACCTGGTTGAGGGACTAATGTGTTTGTGAGAATTGCAGGATAACATAGGTAGTAGTCCCTCATTGATTCGGTTTACCTACCAGAGATGACACCTAAAAATGTATGAAGACATTGACATCAGTGGTGGTATATGAAGATAATCCTATCGAAGACTATGACAAGAGAAGACATTGTGTGAAGAGTATGGAGAGCGAAGACTTAGACATTTCGTTGTTTCCTTTTCTTCTTTGTTAAGTCATAGGAACCACTGTACTATTAAGTGGGGTCCAAGTGATCTTAGTCAGAGTGACTGAAGTGATGCTCAACCAAATACTATGTCTTCGAGCGAAGACAATGAGAGCAAATCTTATCTAGAGTTGGATGAGTCAGCTTTACTTGTAGCCCAAGTAAAGTTGTCATGTGAGTGTTTGAAATCTGACCGTTGGAACACGTGTCAGTTCCTTAGTGACCCAGGGTCACTTCGAACAAATCAGGTCGGGTTGCCCAGTGGCTATAAATAGCCCACCCCCTACACCATAAATTGGTGGCTGCTCAGAGTTATTACACGGCTTTTGTCGTTTGAGAGCAACCCACCTCCGAAGCTTTTGAGAGAGAAATCCTTGCGAGGACAAAGCCAAAACACCCAGAGCCAAAGAGTGTTAGGCATCACTGAAGTCTTTCTGTCTGTGTGACCTGAAGACTTTTTACACTTGAGGACTGTGTTTCCTCCAGCCGGTTAGGCGTCGCGTTCTGAGAATCCAAGAGTCATTGTGGATCACCGATGAACGAAGTTTGTGAAGGTTTGGAAGTCTACCTTGAAGACTTACCAGAGTGATTGGGCGAGGACTAGGTGTCCTTAGCTCAAGGGGAATAAGGTGAAGACACGGTCTTCTGAGTTAAATCTCAGCCTCCCTAACCAGACGTACAGTTGTCACAGCAACTGGAACTGGTCTAACAAATCACTGTCCTCCCCAAGCTACTGGTTCTATCCTTTCCTTCCCTTTACTTACTGTCTTATGTTGTGAAGTCATTGCCTGCTTGACTTATCTAATTGACTTCATTGAGTATCTACTTGTTTTGATTGGCTTCATTCCTTCTTCCATCTTGATCCATACTTCCTAGCTGCTATTTGTCTTCGTGCATTCACTTCATTGAATGCATGACTATGGCCTGTCTAGTGTAGTCTACTTTCCGCTGCATACTAATAGGATAGGATTTATCTTTTGTCTTCAAAACTACCATGTTTTGAAGCATTTCATAAAAATCGCCTATTCACCCCCCCTCTAGTCGATATACTGCACTTTCAATTGGTATCAGAGCGAGGTACTCCCTTGTTCTGTGTGATTCAGTTTAACCACCTGGAGTTTTAGCTATGTCGACTGCAGGGATAATTAAAGTCTCCGCTGCGTGCCCCGTCTTCGATGGCACCGAATATCCCTACTGGAAGAACAAGATGCGCATGCACCTTGAAGCCATTGACGTGGACCTCTGGTTTGTCGTCAAGAACGGCGTTCCCAAGACTGGTGAAGGTATCACCCATGCTGATGTTAAGAGGCTCATTCAACTGGATTCAACGGCCAAGAACATCATGTGTGGTCATCTGACCAAACGACAGTATGGTCGTGTAAGTGCTCTTGAAACGTCAAAGGAAGTCTGGGACTGGCTCTCAAAGGTCAACGAAGGAGTCTCAACCCAGAGAGATCAAAGGATCAGCGTCCTTCGCAATCTCTTCAATTGCTTCAAGAGACATGACAATGAGAATGTCCAGCACACATTTGATCGTCTCACTGACATCATTTGGCGCCACTAAGATCACCAAGCATGAAATCGTCAAGACCCTCCTGAGATCACTCGACATCTCATTTGATATCCTTGCCCTGATGATTCAAGAATGCCCTGACTTCATGACTCTCGATCCGTCAAACATACTTGAGAGGCTAAACACACATGAGTTCCAGCTATCTGAGAAACGTGACATCTATGGTCCCAACTATGGCCGATCTCGCGCCTTAAAGGGAAAGGCTATTTCTTCATCTGAAGAAGAATCTGACTGTAGTTCTGATGATCCTGAAGACATTGGAAAGGAGCTTGCCATGCTTGTGAAGAAGTTCCAGAAATTCACTAGGAAGAAAGGCTTCAAAAAGTCATCACGATCCAGCTCAAGAAATGATGAAGCTTCTACCCGTGACTACAAGAAGAGAACGTGTCATAAGTGCAAGAAACCTGGTCACTACATCTCTGAGTGTCCTCAATGGGACAATGAGAAGAAGAAGAAGAAGAGCAAGGAATATGATTCTGATGACAAGAAAAAGAAGAAATACTCAAAGTCTTCTTCCAAGTCTTCATCAAAGTATTCATCACACAAGAAGAATTCATCTGGCAAGGCTCGCGCGTTTGTTGGTAAGGAGATGGATTCAGAGGAGGAGTCTGCTTCTGAAGAGGCGGAGGTGGAGTCTGAGGAGGATTCTGATTCTGGTGCTGCGAGTCTGGCTCTAGCCACTGCCTACGTTGCCAAGTCCATCTTCAACACTGAAGACAATGGGCTCGTCCCCAACATTGATGATAAGGACGACGACTCTGCTCCCACCTACTGCAGTATGGCACGCGGTGCCAAGGTAAAATCATGCGATGCTTACTTTCAAACATCTAGTGAAGATGACTCTGATTGTGAATCAAAACCTAGTTACAAAATACTTGCTAAAATTGCCACTGAACAGCAGAAAGCCATGGAACATATTCAAAAATTGTTAGACAAAAGCGATGACCTATTGGACGTGGAAATGACCCGTTCTCAGTCCTTAATTGAAGACATAAAAAATCTTCATGTTAAGTACAAGAAACTTGAAGGCCTTTATGAATCGCTCTCAAAAACTCATGAAAAGCTTTCCCACGATTACATTCAAAGGAAGCGAGAACTTGAGAAATTGAAAGCGGCTCATGAAGATCTTCAAAAAGAAAATGAGTCACTCCACGCACAACTGATCAGCTCCACTCACGGAGAGTATGAACCACCATGTCTAAAATCCATTGAGCGTGATAAGGCGACATCTGTTGCTGAATGTTCTACTGCTACCACTGTTGCAATATCTTCAACTACTGATGTGGTAACTAACCCCTCTGCTGAGGATACCACTACTATTCCTGATGAAAATGCTAGGTTGAAGACTTTGCTTGAAACAGGGATGTACAAAAGCCTCAAAGGGCATCAGACTCTATGTGATGTCCTCAAAAAGCAGATACTGAACCGAAACCCTAGGAAAGAGGGTGTTGGGTTCGATAGGAAAATGAATGTTGATGGTTCATACTGGAAGCCTGAGCAGTATCCCGAAACCACATGGGTTGCTGTAAAGGAACCTTCAGTGGATCCATCTACCCTATCTAGCTTCACTTGTGCTAATCCTCTTATCATTGATGAATCCTTTGATGCAAACTATAAACTGTTTAAGAATCAAAATGGTGAAGTGTTTGCCAGGTACATTGGTACTAACTGCAGGAACGGGCCACCTATGAAGAAGATATGGGTACCCAAAGGTTGTCTTGAGAAACTTCCAGCAAACGTCATCATGAGACCTCTTGGGAAGAAGACAAACCCCAGACCAAAGGCTTCATATGGTCCTAAGGCTGCATACAGACAAAGGACTCACCTGAGTCACCCTAACGCCAATGTTTTGCAGGGAAATCATACTCAGACCCATGAATATGAGAATGTTTCTTCAAACCGCTATATTCATAAAACAAAGAATTTTTCTGCCTATTCTTATGAGTATTATTCTCCTCCTGCAAGATTATTTGCTAGGGCTCCAAAGCCAAAATTCTCAGATGCTGCTCTTAGACTCATTGCTTCTAAGCCACCCCTGAAGATGTGGGTGGTTAAGAAGAACTAACTTTCTCTTACAGGGAAAGGTCTCCAGCCGAAAATCAAAGGCGTCTGATGCTATTGCTGGGGACCTAAAACACTTGTAGGGCACAAGATCAAATGCCCAAAATGACTTACTGCTCATACTGCTCGTGAATCACTTGCTAATCATCTTATCAGTCCAAACTTGGGTCTAAGCTTTCATAATCCACTTATACGTCAAATGTTTATGCTTCATAATGGCTTTTGGTGAAGCCTATCCTCCTAACTGCATTGTAGGGAGTGACACCAAAGTCTTCAGAATGGATTATGAACAGCGGATGCACAAATCATATGACTGGGGATCGAAATCTTCTCATGGACTCAACCTTACGTCCATCTAACAAGAGTCACATCACATTTGCTGATACTGGTAAAAGCAAAGTGTTGGGTCTAGGTAGAGTTGCAATCTCAAGAGGTCAGCACATGGATAAAGTCATGCTTGTTGAATCTCTTGGTTTCAACTTAATGTCTGTCTCAATGCTTTATGACTTAAACATGATTGTGATCTTTGGTAAATTCCGTTGCCTTGTACTAATGGAATCTGACAAGTCTTTAGTATTTGAAGGATACAGAAAAGGTGATCTGTATATGGTAGATTTCTCAGCTGGACCGCTGATGGCCATATGTCTTCTAGCAAAAGCTTCAGAGTGCTGGCTCTGGCATCGGAGGCTAGGACATGCCGACATGAGGAACTTGCACACTCTCGCAAAGAAGAAGCATGTCGTAGGCATCGAGGAAGTCAAGTTCAAGAAAGATCATCTAGGTGGTGCCTGTGAAGCTGGGAAGATGACTAGGGCCAAGCATCCCTCGAAGAAAATCATGACGACATCCAAACCCTTCGAGCTGCTTCACATGGACTTATTTGGCCCTACTCACTACTCCACGTTCTCTACCACAGCCTGTCTCTATGGCTTCGTCATTGTTGATGATTATTCAAGATACACATGGTTGCACATAATACTCTACAAGACTGAAGTGCAAGATGTCTTCAGACGCTTCGCCAACCGTGCAATGAACAACTATGGCGTCAAGATCAAGCATATTAGAAGTGACAATGGCACTGAGTTCAAGATACACATGGGTGCACATAATACTCTACAAGACTGAAGTGCAAGATGTCTTCAGACGCTTCGCCAACCGTGCAATGAACAACTATGGCGTCAAGATCAAGCATATTAGAAGTGACAATGGCACTGAGTTCAAGAACACTGGCCTTGATCTTTATTTGGATACAATGGGAATCACTCATGAATTCTCAGCCCCGTATACACCTCAGCAAAATGGGATCGTTGAGCGCAAGAACAGAACTCTAATTGAGATGGCTCGAACGATGCTCGATTACACCAAGAAGGTTCTGGCCCGAAGCTATTGATACTGCATGCCATATCATGAACCGTGTTTATCTTCACAAGCTTCTGAAGAAAACGTCCTATGAACTCCTCACTGGAAAGAATCCTAACTTAAGTTACTACAGAGTATTTGGAGCTAAGTGCTGGATCAAGGATCCACATCACAAGTCAAAGTTTGCACCGAAAGCACATGAAGGCTTCATGATCGGATATGGAAAGGACTCACACTCCTACAGAGTCTTCAACATCTTTCTCTATAAAGTAGTTGAAACTGTGGATGTGCGGTTTGATGAAACAAATGGTTCACAAAGAGAGACCCTACCAAATGTGGTAGATGAGGCTTCACCAAATGAATCTATCAAGCTAATGGGAACCGGTGAGATCATGCCTTCTGAAGCACAACCTGATGAGGAACTCATCATTTCTGCTCCAAATCAACCTAACGACAACGCTCAGCCTGAAGACAACCCTCCTGACGATGACAATGAACAGCAAGAGCAAAATCTTCGTCCAGCTCATCCTCGTGTTGCAAATGAAGTACAAGTTGAGAAGATAATTGACAACATAAATGCTCCTGGTCCACTTACTCGTTCGAGAGCAACACAAGTTGCAAATTTCTGTGGGCACTTTGCATTTGTCTCAATATCTAAACCCAAGAAAGTTGTTGAAGCTTTTATGGAAACCGAATGGATTCAAGCAATGCAAGAAGAGCTTCAACAGTTTGAGCTGAACAACGTGTGGGAACTTGTCAAGCGTCCTGACCCTCGCAAGCACAACATAATAGGCACAAAATGGATCTATCGCAACAAGCAAGATGAGCATGGTCAAGTGGTCAGAAACAAAGCTCGTCTCGTTGCTCAAGGATACACTCAAGTCGAAGGGATTGACTTCGATGAAACATTTGCTCATGTGGCTAGACTTGAAGCTATTCGTATACTGCTAGCCTATGCAAATCATCACAACATTCTTCTATATCAAATGGATGTAAAGAGTGTCTTTCTCAATGGAAGGATTGAAGAAGAAGTGTATGTTGCACAACCACCTGGCTTTGAAGATCAAAAACGTCCTGATATGGTATACAAACTCAACAAGGCACTGTATGGCCTCAAACAAGCGCCTCGTGCTTGGTATGACACACTCGAAGACTTCCTGAAGAGCAAAGGCTTCAAACCTGGATCCCTAGATCCCACACTCTTCACTAAGACATATGATGATGATCTATTTGTCTTCCAAATCTATGTGGACGACATTATCTTCGGCTGCACTGACAAAAGATACAGTGATGAGTTTGGTCACATGATGCAAGAGCAATATCAGATGTCCATGATGGGTGAGCTGAAGTTCTTCCTTGGTCTTCAAATTCGTTAGCAAAGCAACGGCATCTTCATATCTCAAGAGAAGTACCTTAAAGACTGCATGAAGAAGTTTGGAATGCAAGACTGCAAAGGGTACTCGACGCCTATGCCTGCTAAACACCATCTGGGTCCCGACGCCAATGGTAAAGAGTTTGATCAACAGGTATACCGCTCCATGATTGGTTCTTTGCTTTATTTATGTGCATCTAGGCCAGATATTATTCTTAGTGTTTGCATGTGTGCTCGATATCAAGCGGCACCAAAGGAGTCGCATCACTTAGGTGTGAAGCGAATACTTCGATATTTGGCTTACATCCCAACACTAGGATTATGGTATCCAAAGGGCTCAGAGTTTGATCTAGTTGGACTCTCAGATGCTGATTATGCTAGTGACAAAGTTGATCGCAAGTCTACATCAGGCACATGTCACTTTCTAGGACGATCTCTTGTCTGTTGGTCTTCAAAGAAGCAGAACTGTGTATCACTCTCCACTGCTGAATCTGAATACATTGCTGCTGGATCTTGCTGCGCTCAGCTTCTCTGGATGAAGCAAACGCTCAAGGACTATGGTGTCCATCTGAAGCATGTGCCACTCTACTGCGATAATGAAAGCGCTATCAAGATTGCCAACAACCTAGTTCAGCACTCGAAGACAAAGCACATTGAAATTCATCATCACTTTCTCAGAGATCATGTCATGAAGGAAGATATTGATATCATACACATCAACACTGAAGAGCAATTGGCAGATATCTTCACAAAGCCCTTGGATGAGAAAAGGTTTTGCAAGTTGCGGTGTGAGCTAAATATCTTAGAATCCTCAAATGTCCTGTAATCAGGCACACATCCTAACACATATGCAAATTGATGACTTAGATGTGCAACACACGAAGTAAAGTATATCTTCAATCAATGAAGACTTACATTCTAAGTGTGAATACATTAACATGGAAACTGACTTCGGAGCGCAACGATAATTGTTCGCCGTGTCTGGGTCTAATACTTCCTATACGGTGGGTAACGCCACCACCAAATCCTTATTCTCCTAACACCTCTTAAGACCTTATTCTCCTAACAACAGGCTTATTCTCCTAACAACCCTCCTAACAACAGGCTTATTCTCCTAACAACCCTCCTCGTCCACTCCCCGCCTCCTAGTGCCAGAGGCCCGACGCCCGCATCCTCCCCCACCCCTCCCCGCCTCCTAGCGCGGGAGCGCCCCGGCGGCCGGCGGCCAGCGTCCTCCCCCACTCCTCCCCCGCCTCCTAGCGCGGGAGCGCACGGCGGCCGGCGGCCGGCGTCCTCCCCCACCCCTCCCTCGCCTCCTAGCACGGGAGCGCACGGCGGTCGGCGGCCGGCGTCCTCCCCCACCACTCCCCGCCTCCTAGCACGGGAGCGCACGGCGGCCGGCGGCCGGCGTCCTCCCCCACCACTCCCCCGCCTCGTAGCGCGCGCGGAGCATGCGCCAAAGCGGCCGGCGATGCAGTCCGTCGGGGACGAAATTTCCGCGGCGGCGTTTAGGAAGCGACGCCGCACCTCACCTTCGCCCCAACACCACCTGGAGGATCCGCCCCTGAAGCATCCAGCCTAAGCCATGCATGACAGGGGGAAGCGAACTGCAAGGTTGACTACTACATCGCATTCGTCGTGGATGCGAACTGCAATGGTGCACGTCCAGCCTTCTCCCGCAACAATGGTGAAGGTGGAAAAGGCGCATGAGTTCCTATAGCGGAGGTGGACTGCACGACAACAGCAGCAAGAGCTGCATCTGCAGAAGGAGGGAACTGCATATAAGGTAAGAAAATCAACATACCAAGCCCCCACATCAAGTTTGCAGTGCCGTTTTTATACCCATGTAGTCCCCCATATTGCGTCGACTGTAGTCACATGTGTCTCCAAGTGGAAAAACAGAAAAGGATACTTCGAAAAATAAAAAACGATGTATGGATCAAAATTGCAGTCCACAATGACTTAAATATGTAGAGCGCTGTTCCTAGAGCTGAAGTGCATTGTTTCTTCACGTTAACTAACAGTGCCCCTGCTGTAGAATGACAAATTGAAGTGCAAATTCTTACCGTTTGCAAAAATATAATGATATATAGTACGAAAGATGCAGTTCATTTCATTGTTGACGTGCATAAAAAAAGCTTTGGCTTAATAACCTGCAGGAATTTACTATGCCTCAAAAAAAGAAGATGCCTCGAATCATTTACGACCCCGAGCCCCTGAACTGCATTGGAAGAGAAGAGTGGGAGATGCCTGGATGGATAACACCTGAATTACCTAGGGGTTTCTTTAACACAACAAACAGAACTGCCTACTCCGTGGAGGAAGATGTAGAGGATAAAGATGTAAACAGTGAACCAAACATCATTCGAGATGGAGAAGGCAGTGAAACAAAAAAACCGCAGGATGACGAGGAGGACGACGACGATCTGGTCTTCATGGGGGAACACGCGCAGAAAAATGATGAGGAGGAGGATGATGACGAAGAGGAAATCATAACAGTTATGCTGCCAAGGTACACGCGTGTCTTTGAAACATTTGGTCAGCAGATCAGAACGGATGATATAGCACCTCCAGAAGCAGATGTTGAAACCCAGCAAGTTCGGCAGGTCCATGTACAAACGATTCGTCGACAAAGGGACAGTGGAATTCCACCAAGGCCGCCTACTGCCCAACAAAAGAATCGGAAGCAGAATCAAGGAGGGCCGCAAGCAACCAAAAAAGTAAAGTTCTCCACACTCCTGCCTCCTCGCGATCCTCAATTACACAGGTCTGTTGTCACCCCTCCATGCCCAATAAACATCGGTGAGCTGCGAACACCGTTAGAAACAAAACAGTACACGCACGTAAGCATCCTTTCCTGACTACTGCAGTTCACTTATTACGCATAGTTTCAGCTTGTGCATTCTCATTGACAAAAAAAAGAAACATTCCATGTTGTCTGTGTGCAAGATGAGAACATGCTCCAAGAACTTGTGTCTATGAAAGGTATGCAGTTCACATCAGAAGATGCAGCGCGAGAATTCTACAACACGTATGTGAGGCATGCAGGCTTCGGCACACGCAAAAACGGCGGATACAGAACAAACAGATACATCGTGTGCTCAAAGGAAGGCAGAAGCAAACAAACTGTCACTGATTATGACAGTAAACGAGAAAAAACATCAAAGAGGACTGGCTGCAAGGCGGGGATGAGATTGAAAAAAATAAAGGATGTGTTTGTGATAGCAGAGATTGAGCTCAATCACAACCACAGGATGATTGACAGCCCAGCTATGCTTCTGCACATGCACTCGCATAAGACGGATGATTCGTTGCTCGATAAACTAGTGAAGGACATGCAGAGCGACAACCTCACGCACACGCAGATGATGTCAACCCTGTCAAGGATGTCAGGAGGACTACACTTTATGGGGCGCACCAGCCGTGACTGGGTGAACAGGTACGTTCACTAAAAAAACGATATATCGTCTATTTCATGCAGTCCGCTTTGTGCATTTTCTGTATGTCCCTAATGCTGCAAGTATATTATTATTTCAAACTGCAGGAAGCACCAATTCGCGAGGGAGGAAACAGAGGACGATGTGAAGAAACTCCTGGCTTTCTTTGAGAAGATGCAGCAAATAAACCCGGAGTTCTTCTATGATTACGACAAAGATGTCGATAACCGTGTGCGCAACATATTCTGGGCGAACGCGAGCTGCAGGGGATCGCACGAGGATTTTGGAGATTGTGTCACATTTGACACGACCTACAAGACCAAAAAGTTCCACATGCCTCTGGCCGTCTTCGTTGGAGTCAACCACCACCTCCAAAGTACAATATTCGCTGTGGCTCTCATCAGAGACGAAACAATACCGACTTTCGAGTGGGTGTTCCGGACGTTCTTGCGTTGCATGAACAACAAGCGGCCAATCTGCATACTCACAGGTATGCTGAAAAAAATAGTGAAATTAAATAACAATGCAATTCACTGCCAAGTTTTGTAGTCCATTTCTTACATCCAATGAAAAAAATGAAAAAAGCAGAAAAAGGATATGTAGTTCTCTCAATAAATCGCTGCTTGTTTTTTTTCAAAAACATGCAGATCAATGCCCCTCCATGGATGCCGCGATAAAAAGTACGCTCGTAGGCACGCTGCACAAGTTATGCCGTTGGCATATACTGAAAAAATACAAGGATCACCTGTCCTTGCTGTACAAAGCGTATGAGAAATTCAAGGATGAGCTGACCTCCGTTCTCAACCACCCACTGATGCCATCAGAGTTTGAACGCGCTTGGCATGAGCTAATGGAAAAGTATAACCTGCAAAATGATGAGATTATGAAGGCGCTGTGGACAGACAGAAAAGAATGGATATCGGCTTACTACAAGGAGGTGTTCTGTGCACGGATGACATCGACACAGAGAAGTGAAAGCATGAACCGGATCTTGAAGAGGAACTTTGTCAAGGAAAGACACGACCTACACATCTTTGCGTCCCAGGTGGACAGGTGCATCCAGACAAGGAAGGGCGTCGAGCACGCGGAGACCATAGCTAACGAGGTATATAAACAGAGCAAAGTTTTTAAGCTGGATGAGCAATTAATAAAAACACTACTCGCTTTCTTGATTTTTGCTGCGAAAATACAAAAACTTAACTAGTTTTCTTTGTTTCACAGACGAAAATAAAGACTACTACTCAGTTTGGATTCGAGGTTCAGCTCTCCAAGATTTACACCAGGGCGGTCTTTGCTGACTTCAAGCAAACACACTACCGCAGCACTGCATTCAGATCAGAGCAGTCCACTGACAACCCAACGAAATATTTGGTGCGCCACTACAACCGGTCTGATGATTTTGATTGGGCAAGACACGAGTTCCAGGTGGTTGCTGATGTGACGAATGGTATCTACGAATGCGAATGCAAGCTGTGGACACACACAGGTAAGTGAGACAGGAAAACAAAAAAATATGCACACGTAAAACAAAATGAAGTTCACTTATTGCTGGTAGCAAAAAAAAAAGAGATTAAAAACAAAAAAATATATAGTGAGGTTCACTATAGCAGCAGACCCAGTACCTATTTATAATGCAGTTCACAAAACCAAAAAAATGAAAAAATGTTGCCTATTTATGTGCAGTTTGCTGGCACGAGTAACCAAAAAAAATTCTTTTGTTGCAGGCCTGTTCTGCGTGCACATCATTTTCATGTTCGATCAGCTGCGGGTGGACAAGATACCTGAACAGTACATATTGAAGAGATACACACGGAACGCACGCCAAAATCCAACTTTTGACCGCAGAGACTATGAGCAAACTGCTCCGGATGGGAGTTCGATGATCTGCCGTAGGAGACTACTTGCAGAAACTGCAATGGACCTGGCGAACAGAGGTGTCAAATCAGATAGAGGGTACAACAGAGCTTTAGCTGGGATGAGAAAACTCATACAAGAAGTGAACGTAATAAACGAAGAAGAAGAGGCAGAGAAGATAATGGATGCGCGGGGTGAAGAACAAGGAAAGGAGCACGAACATGCTGCTGATGGTGCAGTTCATAATATGGATGACACAATTCTTCCCCCGCCTGTTTCAAACACAAAAGGGAGAAAGAAAGAGAGCAAATCAGCCAATAAAAAAGCTGCAGCAAATGAAAAAAGCCCTAAAAAATAGCAGGCCTGAGCCAGAACTGGGCAGCGAAGGAAGACCACTGGGGGTAAGGATGTGTAAATCATGCAATAAGATTGCGGAACACAACTCAAGAACATGTGAGGAGAGGCTGAAACAAATCCAGGCTGAAAATGCCACCACAAATCACCAAGCTGACCAACAAGATGATACGCCAAAGAGAAGACTATGTAGCGTCTGTAACAAGAGAGAGAAGCATAACGCGAGAACTTGTCCAAATAGAACAGAGGAAAAAGATGAAGAAGATGACGAAGAAGATGCTGACAGAGAAGACAGTGAGGAAGCGAGCAAAGCTGATGAAACCGAGGATGAAGATGAGGAAGAAGAAGAAGACGAGGAAGAAGAAGAAGCAGATGAAGAAATCGAAGAACCATCATAAAAACGAGGGGGAGAGACAGAACGCAGAATCCAGCGCGTAGGCAAGCATCGCGGTCGCACGGTCCCGTTACGAGGGGTAATGCGAACAACAAGAGCAAGACAGAAGCAGCAACAACCATTGAAACAAATGCAGTGCACAATCTGCGAGGAAGCACCAGGAAAAGGATGTAGATCAAACACATATGCAGTTTTGCATTTTAAAAAACATATTAACTTCATCATTTATATATATTGTATCGTATATAATATATATAGCTTGTGTTCAGTGGACTGCAAAAAAAAAGAAATTCAACATGTAATACTGAAGTTCAAAAAATGAATAGATACAACATATGCCATACATGCTTTGTG
>LR738712.1:531079929-531177103 GCA_902687465.1 Secale cereale | reverse complement strand
TTCATAAAATGCAGTTCTCTTCTGTATGAAAAGAAAATAAGATGACAATGCCACTCTCAGAATGCAGTTCTCTTCTGTATGAAAAACCTGACATCGGAATGTCATTTTGAGAATGCAGTTCTCTTAGTCGTATAGAATCTGACATGAACGTGAATCAATACAGAAAAGCAGTTAGAAAAGAAAAAAATGTAGAGTCAGACTAGGATTCACATACACTGCAGTGCGTGCGTGGTGCATTTAAAGCTTGCAGTGCAGTAACCTTCGAGTACACAGTGCAGTGCGCTTAGTGCAAAAAAATGTAAAAAAAACGATTCGGCTTCTGAAGCGATGCAGTTCGCTTACGGGAAACGATTCCGCTTCTGAAGCGATGCAGTGCTTACGGCGGACGATTCGGTTCGCCTGACCTAAAATAAATGCGCCCACTATCGCCCGAAGCGCCGCGCCCCGCCCCTCCTCTATCCCGCCGGTTGCACGCTGCACGAATGCCACGATCATCACGAACCCACGATCGCCAACACGGTTGCGCGACGAGATCGTGGCCTCGGCAGAAGTTGCTGCCGCTCCCATTTAAATCCCGCGCTCCATCAACCAGACCGTCCGCACAAAACACACGACGCTGCGCCTTCCTCCTCCTCTTCCTCCTCTTTGCAGCAATGGGGTTCAGCAGGACCTACGACGACGTGCATGCGCACGGGAACACGAAGCTGAAGGTGATCTACACCACCGACGTCGCTGCCATGGCGACGTACGTCGAAGAGTTCAAGACAGTTCTCCAGTGGCGCCGCCAGAAGATCATTGGCATCGACGTGGAGTACACACCCGACCACGAGAGGGCGGCCCTGGTTCAACTATCCATCGGTAAGTACCACCCAGTGCTTCTTTTCCAGGTATGTGGTACATTGGGCAAGAGATGCATCCCCTTCGACAGGTTCCTCGGCGACCCAAGGTAAGAAATTCTCTCTGCCGAGTACGTGTTGCAGTTCTATATGCCCGTGTATGCAGTTCCGAAAGGTATAACTTGCGGTTCACTTTCCTTAGGTTCGAGTTCGCTGGCTTCGCCATCAAGCAGGACAAGGAGAAGCTCGCACGCTACGACCTCCACATCCCCAACTTCGTCGACATCCAGACGAACTGGAGGGTGCCTGATGGAACGAAGCCACTGGACTCGCTTGGCGATGTAGCTACTGCCATCATCGACGACGAGTACGCAGACATGAAGATGAAGATGACAGACCACGACCACAGCCTGTGGACTTCGATTCTCAGCACCAAGCACGTCGAGTATGCTGCCAAGGACGCCTATGCTGCGTTCGAGATATGGAACCGAATCACCACGATGAAGAAAGGCCTCGCGCGCGCTGAAACAGAGAAGACCAGGAAGCGCCCGAGGTCGTCCTGGAGGGGGTGGGGCAAGGGGGCATCAACTTCCACCTCCAACTCCAACGGGTGGAACTAGTGAAGCAGGACAGATACTGAAAAGCCAAGGATTCCCTGTCGCAAGTGCTCGATTAGTTTCCCTCTGCGTATGTAGATTAGTTTGCATTCGTTGTAGTTTGCTTTGGGACAATGTTTGCTTATGTAGTGTTAGTTTGCTTGTTGGTGTACTATGTTAATTATGAGCGCAGAACCGTGGTTTCTATCTATCAACTATATGCAGTTCTAAGTAGTCTATTTTCCGTATGTATATTGCTTCAAAACTGCTGATGTAGCTAGGATACACATAAAAAACAAAACTATCAGAGCAGTTCACATAGAGTATTCTTTCACAAAACTGCTGCTATTAAGAAGGTTGATGCAGTCCTCTTTTATTAAAAAAACTCTAGTTCCGTATCTAGGTTAAAAAAAGGAAAAGCTCGGTGGGGGTTTCCAGTATGGATGTTCTTCAACTGCTGCTGCTGATAGGATGCACATAAAAACCTATATGTCAAAAAGCAGTTCACTTATACTCAGAATTCTCATAAAGAAAATACACTAGAAGCAACGCAAAAAATGTCAAATTATTACAACAAAAATGTCTCATGCTGCTGCTGCTCAAGCAAGACTGATCTAAAGCAAATTTAACTTGATTTCCAAACACTTTGCATGCCTATAAAACATAGCCATCACAACATCCCCAGCCTGAAGACCAGCTTCCTCCACAAATTCCTTCCAGCCATCTTTGAGAACCAAACAATAATCAGAGCCAACAGAATACATAACATCAACATCATGATATCCATTCTTGCTGACCAACACCAAATTAACACAGCTTTTTGTTACCCTGACTAGACCAGAAGGGAATTTCTGAAAGCAAAACAACAAGAACAGAAAAAAAATAAGAACAAATAAGAAAAATATTACAATCTTTCAGAAACTAAATTGCTGCTACAATCTTCATAAAAAAATATTGATGTCAACACATAATAATATTGACTAGACAAAATGGCTGCTGCTCCTACAATGTTCATAATAACACTTTTGTGTGAAAAAAGCAGTTCACTTATACTTAGTGAAAAAAATATTTCTTCAGAAACTAATACTACTACAAAAATTCAGATAGTGTTAACTACAAACAACACATGAAAAAGAATATGCGAGAAATACATACCCATGAAACACTGACATCACCGTAAGTCATCTGATGGATGAATGGAGCCCGAAATCCAATACCTGAAGAATATAGAAGGGAACAGAGCGCGCTGTGCCGCTGCCTCTGGTTCAGAACCAAACCTTCGGAAAAAACGCATGTCTCCAGCATCGGCTCCAACCTTGCTAGGCAGCCGCACGCGCAATCCATTGCCAGGCGAAAAACAGATCTGGTTGGGAGAAAAACAGATCGAGGAGGAAGAGTGGCCCCGCCACGGATAAGGTGAGATGGGAGCTGCCAGGGATAAGGTGGGAGGGGAGCCAATTGACCCACCAGTATATATATATGTAAAGGAAACAACATAAAAAACGACAAATAAAGCAGTGCGGTTACATAACAATGTGCATTTCGCATTGCGTATTACTGCAGTCCACAGCGCTTGACCAAGCAAAAAAACTTATCAAACTAGCCCCCCCACACCCTCGTGGCTGTAATGCAGTTGATATAGGCTCGCATTGCATATGAATGCAGTTCGCCGCACTACAAAAAATCACCGCGCATTTGCATATTACTGCAGTCCATCGCTCTTGACCGCAATTCACACACGAAAAACACAGCCTGCAATGCAGTTCTAACAACTATATAATGCAAAAAAAATCTCAAAAAACATCTCTGAGAAACGACCAGAGCGAGTGCCGCCGCAAAAAACATGGACAAAAGACTTAAATTCTTCAAAATTAACAACTTAAATCCGCTCCAATTCATACGGATAGATCAAAAGGCAGCCCGTAATGGCCGAAAACAACAGAATATTACATAGAGAGAGAGAGAGAGAGAGAGAGAGAGAGTTGTGTTCTGTCCTCTACAGCATTCACTTATAGCTATGTCTTCTTATCTGAATCTTTTGAACTAAGTGAATGTGATCGGACCCTAACCTCTCTATGCTTTCTCATCTCACACTCTGTCTGTCCAAATCATATGCATTCTGTTGGAACTGTCGAATATCTTCTCTGCGATCTTGTCAGCAGAAGATACGGAGACAAACTTTAAATCTGATTTTAATGCTCCATTCTTTATGCTTGAAATCTGGAGAAGCCGGAACGACCACTCCGACAGTTGTGGTGTACGTGGGATCGTGGGACAACTCCCAATGCGTTACATGACCGCCACGTGTCCCTTAGATGTGAACCGCCAGGGGCACCTGCGTAATTGCGATGTGCCGTCTCCCATGCTTATAAATGCATGTCCCATCACGGACAAAAATTCTTCTACCACCTCTCCACCTCGACCAACCCTAGCGCCTCCGCTAGCTCTCGACGATGCCGGCAACGAAGCGCTTCGCTGCCGCGACCTCGTCGACGCCGTCTTCACGCCGGTCGCAGACATCGTCTACTCCGCCATCGCCGTAGCTGTCCTCTGTCGCCAAGTTAGGGCACGGAAGATCGAACTGCTGGGCATCCAACTCCTCTCCATCTAAGCAGTTCATCGTGTGGTAAATTAAACTCTCCTTTTACCATCTTCTTGATCCATAAAGATTCATCACTTTTACCACAAGAGGTTTCTGCCTACACAAATATATAGATCTATCATGGCTGCATCTCATATCTTGCCTAGTACATTCACATATGCTTCTTACATAGTTAGATTCCTCACTTGTACCTATTCATGGATTCGTACAAATCTGGAACCAACTCTCATCATATGAATGAATGTCTTCGCGCTATGAGGTCAAAGTCTTCAAAACTGATTTATCTTCAAAACCTTCTGAGAATGCATATGACATCTTCCCCTTCCTCGCATCTCTAATGCTATCACGGGTACATGTCCGTGGGAGAATCCCTTGGTTCTCATAGTCTGCATTCATTTGCAGAATTCTTGCAGCGTCACATTCACTCTCCTAAAGCCAATTCCTGTCTGACCAGCAGACTGAAGCATTCGCCAGTGTTGAAGCCATTCAGTTTGAAGCCCTTTAGATTGAAGCCAATGGCAACTGACAAGACAGTTAGGAAGGGTGGCAGACAGCGCCGTGGCAACACCTCCAAGGATTTGCCTCCTGATCTAAGTGAGATGTACAAGACTGATCCAGAGGAGGATTACAATCAGAGGAAGACACGAATCCAATGGATTCGAAGATATTGGGCTGAACAGTGGTTCAAGTACAGGTTCGTGACCCAAGAGTATGCTGAAAAGAACGCCATCAAGCATCCATGGGGAGATATCACCTACAAAAATATTCCACCCAAGACTCGAGTTGAAGCCATTGCTCAATGCTTCTACCCTCGCATGGTCAGAGGGCCTCAACCTGCTGATGCTGATCCTATTTCTCTGCTCTGGTGTCGCGACGACAATTTGTTCAAGCGAAATCTTCAATATGCCAAGAACTCAGCCAAAGAGAACAAGAAGAAGTGGGGATTGGACTTCAATCCTGACCCTCTGCGCCCCGCGCTGATGGCACGCGCGAAGCTGAACCAAACCTGGTTGGGCCCTTCTACAACTTAGAAGGCCTCATCAGTCACATCAGGGTTCAAGGGGCGGATGTGGATCAACCTGCAGATGACGCTGATTCTGATGAAGCGCCTGCAACCCCGAAGCCCAAGAAGAAGAAATCCAAGGCTTCGACCACTCCACCAATTGCTTCTAGAGTGAAGCCTTTGGCCACTACTCCACCAGCACCAAGTGTGCAGTCAGAGGAGCACTCTCGCATCTCCAAGAGCAGACAACAAAGGAAGAAGCCCTCGCACAACCCCAGTCCAGCTCTCACTCCTGACGCTGTTATGAAGACTGCCAATGAAGCCTTTGATCTCTCGAGCGATGAGGATCTTGGTGACGATGCTCTGGAGCAACTGATCAAGAGCAAGCAAGATGCAGAAATCTTCAATGATTTGCCGCTCTTCGACGTGGAAGTGCTCAACAATTTCATTGATGAATGGTTTGACACCCCCAACCTCAGCTTCGACGATCTGCAGCTTCCAGTTGGCCTCAGCGTCTCCTTCCATGGGGCCATTGCTTCTGAGCTAGCTCTGGCTCAGAGGATTGTTGAGCTGAAGCAAAAGATCGATTATGAAAAGGCTCAGTTCAAGAAGCATGTGGACAAGCTCAGCATCCAAGAGATTCAGAACTTCAAGGTAATGATGCATGAGCTCAAGGAAGCCTTTTGCCAGAGGCGTGATGAAGCTAAAGGTTCTCGCGAGCGAATCAAGGACTTGGCTGCCAAATGCGTTCAAGCTTACAATGAAGCTGAAAAGCGCAAGGCCCTTGGGCGTCCTGGCATTGACCCAAGGATGGCTGCCAAGAAAAAGAAGAAGCAACCTGTGCCTGAACCTGAAGAATCCAGGCAGGAAATGCCTCGCATAGTCTTCCCTGCCAGCATGACTGGCACGAAGCCTAAGGTCACCCCAACTACTTCCGAGCTCAAGAAGACAAAGGTGGCTGAAGCTGAAGCTCGCAAGCGCAAGCAAACTACTGATAAAGCTCCACCCACCAAGAAGCGCAAGACAAAGAAGGATAAGGCTGCTTCCGAAGAGCCTATCTTTATCGAGCCCATATCAGTTGCTCGCCCTACATCTACACACAGAGAACGTCGCATGACAGTCCATGAGCCTGCTCCCACAGAGGTTGAAGACATTTCAGCTGTTGAGCCCACCGCAGCTGAAGACATTGGTCCTCGTGACAATGTTGAAGATGATGAAGTCCTTCCTTAGATCAAGTACAACGTTGAATCTTCGCCTGTTCTTACGAACAGCGAACGCATCAGCATTGGTCGTCCATTGACGCCAATTGCACAGGATGACTCGTGGGCTGATCACCCACAAGATACACCAGCAACTCCCCAACCAACTCAAGACACCAGTTCAGTGCTTGAAGATGAAGACTTTGAGGCCCAACAACCTCCATCCCCTCAGGCGTCGCCAGCATTTCGCAGGCTTCGCAAAGGACCAAGGCCTCAAGTCGTCACCCCAAGTGTTCCAGAAGGAGAAGAGCAACAATTTATACCTGACGCTGCTCCTACTGTGAACCCCTCAGAATCTGAAGCCAAAGCGGCTGAAGATATTCCGGCTGTATCAGCCGAAGAAGAACCACCCCAAGAAGAAGAACAACCCCAAGCAGAAGAAGCATGTGCTGCCACACCCCCTGTTCTCGAGGAGAACGTGTCCGACCCTCCAGCTCCTGAAGTGGAGGTTACAAACCCAGAGGCTGCCACCACCAGCACTGAAGCCAATGACGTGGTCATTGCTGAAGCTAATGTGGCACCTGAAGTAATAGTGGTGCCTGAAATGATGGCGCCTGAAGCAAGTGCTGCACCTGAAGAAAATCAGCAGCCTGAAGCCACTGCCTCTGCTCTTGTTCCGCCTCCAAGGCCCCATACAATTGAGCAAGCATACAACCAAGATGATCAGCTCATCACTGTCCGATGGCCCATTCTGACTCCAACACCTGCTACTAGACCGCGTGCTGCTGGTCCTCAGTTTGACCATCATGTTGAGCATAGGGCTCAGGTTCAGAAGCCTAATCCAAGACTGCCAAGGTTTCCAGGTATTGCCACCTCTCAAGGGTCATTCAACGCTTATAGCTTCACTGCGCACCACACATTCTTTGACAGCGCCAAGAACCTATATTCCAAGCCAAGAATATCATCACATAGGTTCTGGAGCCATCAGCAGCGCGGTTATTACTCAAGAGTACTCTATGATCAAGGGCGCATTTTCCCTCATATGCGTCTTGACACTGAAGCTATTGTTGGACTGCCCTGTCTGGAGGAAGCTCTTGATTGCTTCCGTGATGCTGGCCTGCTAAATTTTGTGACTGACAAGGAGCATTGGAATGAAGAGATGCTTCTGCAATTCTATGCAACCCTCCACATTCGAGGCTACAGCAGGGATCCAAAGACATAGGTCCTTGAGTGGATGACAGGCAATGTCCATCATGAAGCCAAAGCATTTGATCTCATTGAGCTTACTGGCCTGCCCACTCCAGGAGATCTATATGAACATGGCAGTAAATTGCATAATGAAGCCTCAGAAAGTATCTTTCAGAAGCGCAAGCCCAACATGAGCCAGATGCTAAGCATGATGAAGCCTCTGCCAAGTGATGCTGAATATCCAAAGGAATTCTTTGTTGAAGACCTAGAGTATCTGCCACGCACCATCTATCATATCATCAGGCGTACTCTATGGCCTGTCAAAGGACATTCTTCATCAGCCAAGCTTAAAGGCGCCATGAAGACATTGGTCTTCTATATCTTCAATGGCATCAGCTTCAATGCTCAAGATTTCTTCATTAGGCAGTTGGCCATGCCTGGCTCTGATCTGTTTGGTCTGAAGTTCTATGCTCCATGGATTATGTGCCTCATCAAGCTTCATTCAGCTATCACCTATCAGCCATCTGCTCGCAACCATCATATATTCTTTCCTGAGGTTGATATGTCAACTGAAGCTATATACCAAGAGCCTACCAAAGAGACTGTTAGTCTTCACAACGTTGATCACCAGAGCTTCACTCAGCAAATTGAAGGAGTTCCAGCAGTCTCTCGCATTTATCCTCTGGCTAGCCGTACTCGTCTACCTCGACACGCTAAAATCAAAGCCACTGAGAGCACCATTGCCCAAAGGCCTCAGAAGCGATCTCGTGTTCTCAATAACCGAGAGCTTCCGGTTGCCCTCCATCAGAAACAGGATAAGCATCACTACTCGCTGATGCGTCAGATGCAAAGCCTCTTGGTGGACGTCAATCGCATTCGCAATCTTGCCACCAAGAATGCCTTTGTTGCTCATGAAACCTGTCGGAGGTCATGGAAGAGTTTAACCTTGCTGAGTGCTGAAGCGGATCTTCAAGACGATGGCTTCACAGAGAGATTCAAGTTTGACCTCACTCCTCCAAGGAATGATGTTCTGCGTCGAACTCCGTCTCTTGAAGATTCTGACTAATCCTCCTCCGCTGCAACAATTGACGCCAGGGTGATAGATGATCAAGATGATGCTACCTCACCTCCTCCTACTTCGGCGCGTATCGACACTTCACCAACTACTTCTGCACCGCCAAACACCAACGTCGACCCTGCATCCTCTCCTGCTCCAACTAGGAACGAGTAGAGGCTCTATGTCTTCAAACCTTTTTGGTCCTTACTAACAAAAGGGGGAGAAGCATATGACTTGATAGTCTTCAAGCGGGTCTATATGGGCGGGTGCTTTATATTTTGCCTAGTGATTACAACTCTCGTTTTTGCTACATTTGGTTCTTTGAGTTGTAACACTTAAGATGATGGCCGTCTGCTACGTTTTCTGCTACTCTGTAATGCGATGATAAATTCCGCATCTGCTACGTTATATTCCGCACTTAGTCATTATTGCAGACGTCCATTTTTCATTATGCATATCATTATAATTGACATATCAATTGTGCATGATGAATTGTCTTCATAAGTCGAAGAGGATCTCCACAAGTACAACCTGCCATGTGCATTTGCATTCAAAGGCAAATCAACTATATGCACATCTTCAGGGGGAGCCTTTTGCTACTTATGAAGACAATACCTTTATCCTTTACAATTTCACATACCTTTTATCCCCGTTGAAAACTTCAACCAGTTTGTCATCAATCTCCAAAAAGGGGGAGATTGTAAGTGCATCTAGTGCCACCCCTAGTTGGTTTTGGAGTGTTGATGACAAACCTGGTAGAGGGACTAATGTGTTTGTGAGAATTGCAGGATAACACAGGTAGTAGTCCCTCATTGATTCGGTTTACCTACCGGAGATGACCCCTAAAAATGTATGACATTGACATCAGTGGTGGTATATGAATATAATCATATCGAAGACTATGACAAGAGACGACATTGTGTGAAGACTATGGAGAGTGAAGACTTAGACATTTCGTTGTTTGCTTTTCTTCTTTGTTGAGTCATAGGAACCACCGTACTGTTAAGTGGGGTCCAAGTGATCTAAGTCAGAGTGACTGAAGTGATGCTCAACCAAATCCTATGTCTTCGAGCGAAGACAATGAGAGCAAATCTTATCCAGAGTTGGATGAGTCAGCTTTACTTGTAGCCCAAGTAAAGTTGTCGTGTGAGTGTTTGAAATATGACTGTTGGAACACGTGTCAGTACCTTAGTGACCCAGGGTCACTTCGGACAAATCAGGCCGGGTTGCCCAGTGGCTATAAATAGCCCACCCCCTACACCATAAATTGGTGGCTGCTAACAGTTATTACACGGCTTTTGTCGTTTGAGAGCAACCCACCTCTGAAGCTTTTGAGAGAGAAATCATTGCGAGGACAAAGCCAAAACACCCAGAGCCAAAGAGTGTTAGGCATCACTAAAGTCTTTCTGTCTGTGTGACCTGAAGACTTATTACACTTGAGGATTGTGTTTCCTCCAGCCGGTTAGGCGTCGCGTTCTGAGCATCCTAGAGTCATTGTGGATCGCCGGTGAATGAAGTCTGTGAAGGTTTGGAAGTCTACCTTGAAGACTTACCAGAGTGATTGGGCGAGGACTAGGTGTCCTTAGCTCAAGGGAAATAAGGTGAAGACACGGTCTTCTGAGTTAAATCTCAGCCTCCCTAACCAAACGTACAGTTGTCACAGCAACAGGAACTGGTCTAAGAAATCACTGTCCTCCCCGAGCTACTGGTTCTATCCTTTCCTTCCCTTTACTTACTGTCTTATGTTGTGAAGTCATTGCCTGCTTGACTTATCTGATTGACTTCACTGAGTATCTACTTGTTCTGATTGGCTTCATTCCTTCTTCCATCTTGATACCTACTGCCTAGCTGCTATTAGTCTTCGTGCTTTCACTTCATTGAATACATGACTATGGCCTGTCTAGTGTAGTCTATCTTCCGCTGCATACTAATAGGATTGGATTTATCTTTTGTCTTCAAAACTACCATGTTTTAAAGCATTTCATAAAAATCGCCTATTCACCCCCCCTCTAGTCGATATACTGCACTTTCACTCTCCACCCCGCCACCTCCTCTGTCCGGCGTACCGCCCCGATGCAGGAGCTCGCCGGAGCCCGCGCCGGCCGGTCCCACCGCCTCCTGTCGGACCCCGAGCCACCGCACCATGCTCCGCCGCCTCCACGCTCGACCTCGTCGCCAGAAGCCCCACCGCCGCGTGGGTTCCACCAGGGCCGCCCCTCCTCGCCAGATCTGGTGGCCCCGAGGCCGGATCCGGCCGGTTCTGCCCCCATCCCGGCCACCGGAGCCGTCCCCAGCCCCCTTGGCCCCTCAACATGCTCGCCAGCCAGCCACCATGGCTTCCTGCTCGCCAGGAGCAGAGGAGGATGACGCATCCATCCTGGGCCGACCCCTCCTCGCTCGTGGGCCACCGCTCGGCCTCCGAGGCCCAATCGTCGGCCCGGCTCCGCCTCCGCCGGCCCACCCCAGCGTCTCCACCGACCGGGCCTTGGCCCATGGTGATCTTCCATTAAGTCCCGCACGTGCACTGTTTAGCTATACTAGGCTCAGTTTTTTTTTCAGAAAACGGCCAAGTCCCCAGTTCTGTAATAAATGTGTGCATGTTGTGATGCTTGTAACTTTTTGTGTGGTGATCCAAATGAAGCTTATGATATGTCAAAATGTTCGTCTTGTGATGCTCTTCATAATGTTGTACTGTGGCATGCCTGTTTGAGTTCATCTTGATGCCCTAATCATCGTTGCAAAAGTGCTAAATGTTTTAAACTGCTGATAATTGTTATTATGTTAGCATGTTTGAGAGGTCACATCTTTGTGCGTGTTGGTCCAAATGGAGTGTATGATATGTCAAAATGTTCATTGTGAAGTGCTCTACATGATGGTTGATATAGCATTCATGTTAGCTGTCATACTGCCATGTTTATCTTTGTTGCAAAAGTGCATGTGGCTGTTAAGTGCTAAAACTTGTTACGAGATGCTGATTTGTCATTTTTGTATCTTTATGTGTGATTTTTGTATGAGCTAAATGTCAATATGTTTTAGAAGCACAATCATGTCATCTTTGTTGTGGTGTAATTAGTTTTCCATGTTATGCCTTGTGGTGTTTGCAACAAGCTTGTAAAGTAGCCTACTCGATGTTGCTGATTTCTATGACTTCTTGAAAACTGCTAAGTCTGAAACTGTTATAACCTAATGCCATGTTTGCTTAATGCGCCACTCTAATCCATGAATGTTTTGGGATCTCCAATGACCATGTCTTGTTGTCCATGTTATGCTCTATCCATCCATGTCCTTGTTTGCCATTGTAGCCTGTTGTAGCATGGTTATTTCTTGCTCTCAAGTTGCTATAAAATGTTTATGTCAGCATGTTATCAGCAAGTTCAGTTTTGCCATGTGAATAGCTAGTGTTCTATGCATCATATGAACATGTTCTTGCCATGAGTAGCTTCATAAACATGTGTTCTTGCTGTTGGTTATCTTCACATGCCATGATATGCTTTGAGATGAGTTGCACAAACTTGCAAACATGCCTACTTGTCGTTGTTGTTGCCATGTCTAGTTTATTTTCACTAAGTCTGTGAAACTGTTATCTTTTGCAATCTTGCCATGATGTTTTGAGCATGTTCTTGTGGTGTTTGGTAGTAGCGCTTAAGTCATGCTTGTAGTGCTGGACATGTACATGATTGCCATGCCCTTTGATGCCATGAAGTGTTATTGTATCATGTTGTTTTGATGTCAACTAAGTGCCATGTTGTTGTTTTTGGACAACTTTTTGTTATATCTTGTTTCGTGTGTATGTGTTGAACCGTTGCTCCGTTTCGAGTGTGCTTCATATGAAACTTGTGTGTTTTTGCATATAGATGCATAATAACATGGTGAATACATGTTTGGAGTGTGTCTGCTTGATGTTTGGAGGCGTTTTGCATCAATGCCATGCTTGTCTTGTTTTGCTCATATCTTCTAGGCCGTAGCTCTGAATTAAATAAACTTTATATGAAACTTGACTAGAATTTCGAGTAGATCATCATGGTGCATGTTAACCTGCTGTTTAACAACTTTAACTTATGGTTTGTTCAGATCTGGACCAATTTCGAAAATTGCATATGAGGACTTACCGGAATTGTTATATGTTGTTTCCGGCCTCATTTAAACTTGCTTTGTGTGATGTTCTTGTGTGATTCATCCCTTGCCATGTTTTGCATCATATAGACTTGTCTTGCATTATACTTGGTTGAGCATTATGTCGTATTCTTGTGTGGTGTGTTTACCATGTTACTTGCTTCTTCTCGCTAGTTCTTATTCTGTTGCGATCGTGAGGATTCGTTCGACTTCACTTGGTTCGTATACATGGCTTCTTCTTCGTATTCTTCGTGGACTCATTCTTCTTCCTTGCGGAATCTCAGGCTAGATGACCATCACCTTGGATACCTTTACTACCATTGCTATGCTAGCTGTCTCGATTCTATTGCTATATCTCGCGCTACCTATCTATTTGTCAGCCTCTCCTTGTTGAAATGAAACCTCTAACCTTTGACACCTTCCTAGCCAACCGTTGTTTGACTATGTTACCCGCTTGCTCAGCCCCTCTTATAGCATTGCTAGTTGCAGGTGAAGATGAAGATTGCTCCATGTCGGATCTTGGTGTTGGAATATCACAATATTTATTAATTATATTAACACACATATATACTTGGCGATGGGTGGAAGTCTTGGCGGCGTTATGTTCCTTGATTTTGCGTTCCTAACACGGTTGGGGTTTATTGGCCCCCCTTGATAATTCGCACTGCTTAAAGCTTTTCCAGCAAGACCCAACTGTGGTTTTACATTTGCTTAATAACTAAAATTTGCATAGGGACTAGCTACCCCGAGGACTGAATCAACAACCCGGGCTAGTGCTCCTCTTGAGTGTTTGTCCAAACTGGGGGTCCTGCAGGGCCACCACGGGGAAACTCGAGGATTGGTTCCTGTAGCATCACCCATCCGGTCGTGGCCTGAGACGAGATACGCGCGGCTACTATCTGGGTGTCGGCACGCTAGGAGGTCTTGCTGGATTAGTTTTACCTTTGCCGAAATATCTTGAGCACGGGATTCCGAGGATACTCGGGTCTTCCAACTTTGGAGTTGCGACTCCACAGATCGTGAGCTTGTGATGGGCTAAGTTGGGACACCCCTGCAGGGTTTGATCTTTCGAAAGCCGTGCCCGCGGTTATGTGGCAGATGGGAATTTGTTAATGTCCAGTTGTAGAAAACTTGACAGAGGATCCGAGATATAATACACGAACCGCGTGAGTAATCATGACTGTCTCTTTTCATTTTGAGATGAGAACACGATGGGGTTATGTTTGACTCTCAGGTAGTTCAGGATCTTTAGCGATCATTACTAGTTTGCAACCGTTCGCGTAGATGCTCATCTTATTCTTGTACTCGGAACTTAGCCACCATACTTTTGCTTAGCCGATGCTGCAACCTCACCACTATCCTTTCCATACCCAATAAAGCTTTGCTAGTCTTGATACCCATGGTTATGGGATTCCTGAGTCCTCGTGGCTCATAGATACTACAACAGTTGCAAGTGCAGGTTTCTGATGACTTGACGTGAGAGCGATGTACTTGTGTTGGAGTTCTTTCTTCTTCTGCGTCGTCAGTCTTAGGTTAGGTTCCTGGTCGGCAGCCTGGGATAGCAGGATGGATGTTGTTGTGCTTTTCATGTTTTTTGCAACCGTAGTCGGATGTCTTGCATTGATGTTGTTGTATTCATGTGACTTGTATGAATTGTTGTATCCCCATGTATGTATGTAATGGTACGATGTAATGATATCCATCTTGCTAAGCGCCTGAAATGCGGTTGTGCCTCAATCACAAGTTTTTATCTAGTGATCGAGATAGAATCGCATCTTGGGCGTGACATATACCCCCACTCCACTCCCCTGGAGCCTATGGAAATGTGTTCCAACCAAGCAAAGAAACACCATAATCAATCAAATCAATCATGCAGTTGGTCGAGCGCCTTGAGGAGGAATGGCTTGAATCTGGTGACATTGACCATGACGTCCTGCTTCATGATGATCTCGGCGAGGGCGGGCCATCCCTGGGCGTGGATCTGCATGGGGTTCTTGAAGACGTAGTGGTCGCGGGAGTACTTGTCCTTGAGCATCGTCTCCTCCTCAGAGACGTAGTACTCGACGTAGCAGAGCTGCATGTCGCGCGCCGGCTGACCGTAGAAGTTGGTGGTCATCGACTCCATCTTGCCCCACGGCATGATCTGCACCAGCACGGCGCCCGTGGGCAGGAAGATCTGGTTAGTGAGCCCGGCGCCGTGCACGGCCAGGAGCACGTCGGCGGCGTTGATGGTCTCAGCGAAGGCGCGCACGTCGGCGCCGCGCTCGGCCACGGTCACCTCAAAGCCGAGCTCCTCGCAAAGGGCCTGGACGGCGCGCAGGTTGAGCAGCTTGCGCGTGCCCTTACGCTCGATCATGAGCATCTTTGGCTTCTACGTCATCTTCTCGCCGAGCACCGCAAGGGTGTCCCGTGGCAGGCCGAACGCGCGACGGAGGAGGCGGTTGTAGTCAACTATGGTGTAGTTGTGCGGGTTGTGGGCCGGCAGCGGGCCGATGATGAGGTCGCGGTACAGCCCCAGCTACCCACCGAGGCAGCAGTGCACCTCCTCCTCTTTGTCGAAGTTGATCACCTCGTAGTTGGACAGCTTCTTCAGGAGCGGCGCGAACTTCTTCGCCCGCCCCTGCTTGAAGTTGGTGATCATCACGTCCGTGTTACTGTGGCACGGCCTTGTTTGGCGAGAGACCTTGGCCTTGGAGCACATGCGTGCTCGAACGAAAGAGTATGCGTTAGCGTGTTTGTTTGTAAAACGTGTCTCCCTTCCCTTTTCTTCTTCGAAAAAGAAGAAGAAGAAGCAAAACGACAAAACTGGCCGCTTCCGCTTCCATCCGCTACAGCTGGGATCAAGAGTGGGACCCACGTAGGACACGACACTGTTTAGAGACAAAAGTAAATGAACAGTAACCGTGATCTCTATTACTGAAGATGATTACAGTATATATATCTCCAGAAGAGATGCTTTCAACCGATGCGACTCTTCGGAGAGACATGAGTAAAGGGACGCGACGGTTAGCATGTCTGTTGATTACAAAGAGGGGATTCTCTTAATTAATTACACTTAATTAATTTCTAACACTCCCCCTAATCTCCTCTTTGATCCTGTAGAATCATCATCTTGAAAAATACTCCTCCAAAAACCCTATGGGAAAAGTATGAGGATATATACATAGTATGTCATGAAAAACTCCTTCCAAAAACCCAGTGGGAAAATAAGGAGAAAATGACATATCACGATGCTTGTATTACTATTGCCTCGTTAAAAACCTTCCATGAGAAACCATATAGGACATACTCATAAAAGGAAAAGAGTGCAATATCAAGATCTAGAGATCTCGAACAGGTTATCGTTCAGGAGTACTCCCCCTGAACCTTGCAAATAACAAAGTCATATCATACAAATTCTATTAACTTGTTTCTGGAATGAAGAACTTGGTAAAGACTTTGTGAATAAATCACCAAAATTATCGCATGCCTTCATTTGCAAGATATTTATCTTCCACCTTTCTTCAACTCATGGGGAATAAAATACTTTTAGAGCCACACACATTTGAGTGTTGCTCTTTATAACATGCCTGCATCTGCATCTGCATAATACAAACAAAACATTATCTTCATAGATAATGGTGGGTGGTTCCTACCAACCAACCCCACTTGAACTTTCAACAAAGTTCGTCATTCCATGAAGTCAAATACATTCATGTGATGCTTCATACAAATTGATGATTTCTGAATGACTAGTGGATGCAGCCACTAAAATATGTCTTCTTGACTTCCCAGAGAAGGTCACCCCTTCATTCTAGGAGACAAAAACCAGTCTGTGATCTAGAATTATGGGAATCTAATATATATACCCAGCCTAACAATATCCAACCATGGTCATATCTTGAATTTTTTTCATAGAACAAATCAAGATCTATGATGTCCAGAAGATATCTAGAAATATGCTTCACACCAACCCAATGCCTTTTAATCAGTGATGCATTGTATCTAGCCAATACATTTACTTATAATGAAATACCAGTCCTGGTGCAGCTTGCTAGATACACATGTGCTCTCATTGCACCGTGATATTGAAACTCAAGTCCAAATATCTCTTCATCACTGCCATTAGGCCTTAATGGGTCCTTATCTCCAGTACTCCAGAGATCTCAAAACCATAGTTCTTTAATGGATATGACTTAAACATGTTGAAGATTCAACAATCTTTTGGATAAATATAGACTGATGAACAAGTATTCCCGAAGGAATACACTCAACTTCCAAACTCAAGCAAAGTTTGTTCTCAACCAAATCTTACATCTTACATTCCGTCTTAAGATGATTTGATTGTATCATGTATCTCTTGTGTAGCTCCAATGATACTAGATCATCAACATACAAAAAAAAATGTACAAAATCCCTCTTTGGATTTCTTGATGAACATACATGAACAATCATAAATGTTTGAGTAACCTTCTAATAAAGGAACTCACTCAGTCAGTTCTACCACATCATTGCCGACTACTTCAAGTCACAATGACTTCTGAAGCATTACGCAACACATGTTGCGATTAAACTCGGAATCTTCGTTCCATCGGGAACTATCATAGAGATATCTGAATCAAGTGACTCATACAACTATGCAGTCACAACATCCATTAGTTTGATATACAATTCACTGCCAGTGATATAAAATATCGGAACATTATTCCACTCACAACAGGATAACATATTTCATCATGAACGATGATGGGTCTCTGCGTGAACCCCTGTGCTACAAGCCCCGCTTCATGTATCACCACCTCATTGTTTTCGTTCCACACATGAACAAAAACCCATTTGCTCCCCCAGGGAACAAATTCAGAGGAGTACGTATTACTGATCAGGTCAATACCCCCTCTTCTTGGGAGCGAGCGCATCCTTAGTTGCTGCCTTCCTTTGGATCAACTAGAGTGTTTTAGATACTCAGCCATGCATGGACTTAGCTTCTAGATCCAATCCAAGGTCTTCTGCAATTCATGAGGATAAATAAATGTCGACATAATGTAGTCTTTATTATATGATTCTCCCAAATCCATATCCATAGTGGAGATTTCATCATTACCTTTTGGCTCTTTGTGATTTCCCACAACAGTTGAGTCAAGGTCTTTTGATGTCCCAGCACAAAAAAATGGTGTGTGCACTCGTGCTGGGTCCTGGATATGTCAAACATCCTTCAGGTGTCCTTGAACCCTTAGTTGAATATCAACATGAAGTTGACCTACATTTACTGGTTGAGGATTCCTCATTCCCCTTGGACGCTTCCATGAAGCCTTGTCCTCTTGTGTCCAAATTCCTCCCCCTCATCGGTGGCCAAGTGGACCTATGGGTCACGTCCACTCTCTCTGACACATTCACTATGGGAACATTTTACTTTGTGACACCTTTATACTCAGTAAATGCAACTAGCAGATTAGTTGTGATACTTTGCAAATTCATAACCTTCTGAACTTCCAGTTCAGATTCATTCGTACGTGGATCTAAGGACTAGATGTCTCTTCACATCTCATTCTATTTCCAGGCATTCAATGTGGTTCTTATCTCCCACTAATGCCGGAAAAATGTCCTCATAAAAATACAACCAGCAAACCAGGCCATAAACAAGTCTCCTTTTAGAGACTTCGGGTACTTTAAGATTGACGGAGAATCGTACCTCACATAGATCCCCATTTCTCTATGAGGGCCGATATACGTACGCTGCGGTGGTGAAATAGATATGTAAACAACACAACCAAATTATCGTAGATGGGAAAGACTTGATGATTTCCATGTACTAACTGCAATAGGGAGACCGTAATATATGCAGTTCGTCGAATTTGTATATGCAGTACGTAAAACTGCAATGTCCCCAACTAGATGTTAGGAGATTGCAATTCTGTAGGAGCAATCTTGCTATCAACTTATCCTCTTGACAAATGATTCCGCAAAATCAATCTGGGTATGTACACAAAGTACCAATATGATCCATAGTAATGCCTCAATCTTGGCAGTAATCATCAAATGCTCACGAATAAATTTCGTAGCATTATCCATTCTGATGGATTTTATCCCGTGCTCAGGATGATTTGCTCTCAAATTAATGATTTGAACAATAAGCTTTGTAAAAGCATGGTTCCTTATAGAAGTAAGACACACATTGGACCATCTCACCGATGCATCCAAAAGCAGTATGAAATATCCCAATATTCCATATAATGGTTGAACTAGATCACATGCATCTCCTGTACAAGGAAATCTACTAGCCCATCCTTTATCTTTAGATATGATGGCCTTGTGATCAATTTTCCAGTCTACACGTATCGTGCATACATAATCCAATGAATTTGGAAATTTCATACAATTAGATTATGTGTAGTAGAACCATCCATAATTTTCTTATCATCCCAATACCAGGGAGACCCAGGCAACCATGCCATATCTTGAACTTATCAAGATTCTAGAAAATTATCTTGTATGCCCAAAGCATAACCGATTTTGATGTATGTATGATACAAACCAGAATACAGAGAAGATATTTACTGTAGGATTTCAAATCCCTTTTGTCGAGTCATGAGTAGGCTTCCAACCTCACTCATTATACGAGTTTCAACATAGAAACCAATGCGGATATCCTTACATATCAGCAAGGTACGAGTAGAATCTAGATACACTAATGTATCCATGATTACCATGTAGTACCCATAGGGAGTGTAATTGTGGCTTGACCAGAGCCAACAATTACCATATCATGACCACCACTTGCCATGAAATTTCCATTACTCTTCTCGGAAGTATGAAAATACTATATCTCCCTTAATATTGTGTAAGTAGACATACAGAAATACACTAGATCAATGATGGCGCGCGTTGCCGCGCCTGTCAGTTACTTTAGTAATATGATAGGAGTTTCTCTAAATACATAGACCCAGGAAATGTATTTAGAGATATTTGACATGTAGAAATTTTGAGAAAATCTTTAACATTCAATTTATAGTGCCTGAATACATACAAATTTCATAGTTGGACAACCATATGCTTAACACGAAATATCATGTATCTATTATATGAAAATGAAAACAAAAATCAAGGCAAACATAGTCCCTTCTTAAGGACATTCACATTTCAAACCAGAAAAGAAAAACAATAATTGAAAATGTAAGATACAATATTATGTTTGTACTAAGACATGCAGGGGAACAAACTTTAGCATGGTTCAAAATTCCACATCTCATGCAGCATAATATAATACAGTATACAAATATAACAAATTGTATCCAGGTAATCCCAATCCAGGACAAATACCCATGCAATAGCTCACCCGAATGGTGATAAAGTAATATGAGAGGATTCCAAACAACACAAGATGGACAAACACATAAGCTCAACGTAAGCAACATAGAAAGAAAAAAATGACAGCAGACATTCTATTATGGAAAGTAACCTGTGTGCCAAACATTCTTTGTATAACCTCCTAGAATCTCAACTACAAGTTGATCTGATGCACATAAGTGTTGTATGCTACCATAGACTCCAAGTCATGGAATCGGACGAGCGTCCATTCCCTGTGCACTTCAAGCATCATCATCACCCTATATTTATCATACTGCTCCTCAAAAGAGCTCCAGAGTATCAGATACTCTATTTTTACAGATCATGGTGTAGTGAAGTGCAATGCAACATACTTTGCTATAGCGGCTATAGCCGGAGCCCCTGAGCGGGTGTGGTTATGTGGGAACTGAGATCCGGGCCGCCAAGTTAACTTTACATTGACTAGGTTCAATGATTGATACCATCAACGGCAAACTCAGCAATAAATCTCTCTTCGATATGTCCAACATATCCAGCATGAAATCATCATGCACAATTAAATTACCTTTTAGTAAATTAATTTTCAAGTATCATCAACATATAGCAACCATCAAATTGCCTAATCAGATATGCTGATATACAAATGTGCTTTACAACACAGTAATATACCATAAATTACTGTAAAACACATGGTAAAACGATGTATAGCTAAAAGCTAAAATCAAAATAAAAACCATAGAGAAAATGGTCCTAGGCCGAAGCCACTCAGCCCAAGTTTTTTTTCCTCTCTTTTTCTTTTGTTCCCAGTGAAATCCTACCCAATCACCAATTCGATTAGTCATAACAACCACAACTAAATGGTTAAAGTGCTCAAAACAGTAAACCCGGTTGCCAAACTGCAAAGTCCATGAGCCAATCATGGCTTGACTGCAAACATCGTGGACTTTCATGGGATTATATCATATAATGAGAGCACTACTTATAAAATGTGTACAAGTGCATCATGTACATGTATATGGTTGCTGGTTGTATGTTGTCATATGAATTAGATCATGTATGTGGTAGAGCATCTCCAACAGAAGCGCTATATAAGCGACGCGCGGTATAAAAACTGCTTTTAGCGCGTGCGGACCTAATTTGGAATCTCCAGCAGCCGCACAAAAAGCTTGCGCGCTATAACTAATGCAGTGCGCGCATCAAAAAGGCATCGCGCGCAGCATATTTAGTGCGTCGGGTCGCGCACGCTACAAACTTTGGGTTGCTATAGATGGGACCGCTTGATTGGGACCGCTGGACTCGCGCGCGCAGCATATTTTACAGCGCTTGTTGGAGCAAATGTCTTATAGTGCCCTAAAAAAAGCTACTTGCACGCTGCAAACCTGCTTTTTGGGCGTCGCGGATTGAGCGGCTGTTGGAGATGCTCTTAGGCTACTTCTCCTGAGTTGTGTCTATCCTATTCTCTAGTTCTCGTCGCCCCCGTGCATGGGGGCTCTGGGGGTTTTATATAGGCCAACCCCCCAGGGATACAATGGTAATGTTACACGGCAGTGGGGCCGGATTGTCATCGTCCGGGAAGCCGGTGCTGGGACCCGCCGGGTACAGGGCTCGCCGGGTTCTCCGGGCACGAGCCCTGCCAGGTATGGGGGGCACTGCGTGCCGTCTTATCGGTCGCCAAGGATTGGCTGAGCTGGGTCGGGTATGGCGTGCTCTGTCATGTCACTGTCTGCCGGTGTCATGGGCTGTGATGATTACACTGTTGCCACGCCCCGGCTGACTAGGGGCATGGGCGAGGCACTGCTGCCTAGGTCATCGGTAGGTGCGTCTCATCCCATCGTACGGTTGGGATGGGACAGGAGCTGACCCGTGGCCGGATTGGGGAACACGCCATGGGTCGGTCTGGCTTGTTGAGGAAGTCTTGGCGTGCTGGATCCGGATCCCTCGAGCAGGCCATCGGGGCCGGGTCGGGGGAGCCGGCCGGACTGGAGAGCCTTGCTGGACTGTGGGTCTTGTCCGGACTGGAGAGTCTTGCCGGACTATGGGCCTTGGCCGGACTGGAGAGTCTTGCCGGACTGTGGGCCTCGGCCGGACTAGAGAGTCTTGCTGGATCGTGGACTTTGGCCGGGCTGAGCGACCCGGCCAAGTCTGAGGTGGATTCAAGGGCGACGCTGGCCCCGTTGTTTTTTGAAAAGGATTCGGCTTCCGTTGCCAGCCTAGGGTTCATCCCCACGACAGTAGTCCCCGAAGCTGTGAAGGTCCGCCGTCCTCGGGTGATCGGGCCTTCGCAGTTTCCTTCCCTTGAAGGCCGGCTCGGGGCCGAGCTCAGGAACACCCGTTGTGTGCCGGCTTCTAGAAGCCGGATCATGGCGTTTCGGTGACGGCGGGAATCGAGGAGTCCGTGAATCTTGGATGATCTTTCGGGTTCCGTGCGGGCGCCACGTGGTGCCCAGAAGCTGGGGAGGCCTGACAGGCCACGCGCGCCACGGGATAGGACGACGGGCCGGGGCCCACAGCCGCGCAACTTCGGGCCGTGCATGCGGATTTATTGTGGCGTCCGCGAACCGGTTTCCCTTCATCACGCTCTGTGAGGCATATCTTGGCGTGGAGCCCTCCATCGACCTCTTCGCGCGCCTCTTCTCCCTGAAGCAGCAGGGACCGAAGGCCCGGGAGATGTCGGAGTGCGGAGCCGCCGTCATCTGTCGGTGGCCGGGGAACGAGCGCCCAAAGGTGCCACTAGAGGATTCTGCCAAGAAATGGCAGAATTCTTTCTTCTATGTCCGCAACTTGGGCACGGACCGCATCAACCTACCGACATGCTGCCGCGGGAGAAGCGGAACTGGTCCTACTACCCCAAGCGGCCGTTGATAACCCACAAGTATAGGGAATCGCGTGTAGCCTTTTCGATAAGTAAGAGTGTCGAACCCAACGAGGAGCTAAAGGTAGGATAAACATTCTCTCAAGTTCTATCAACCACTGATACAACTCTACGCACACTAAGCGTTTGCAATATCTAGGAAATAAAACTAGAGCGATAACGGGTATGAGAGGTGACTTTGCAGAACAATAAAATACACGCAATAAATGTTAGTGCTGCAGCAATAAAACAAACTAAACTAACAGTACCATGAGTGTGGAAAGGCGGTGGTAATAGTGGTGGCTTTGTCCAAGATCAATTAGTGAAGATCTTGGGTTCAATGTCTTCGATGCAGCTTTCTATGTAGGAGAGGCTAAATATACATGCTCTCCCTCCGGGATTACAAGTACTATATGATTGGCGTGCTAGCAAACATCCGTAAATACTAGCAAGCATTAAGGTTTCCCCAACCATAGCCTTAAGTAAATGGTCCTCTTATTCCCATACATGCAACTATCTGGTTCGCGTCCTTAGGTTTCTGTCACTCCGGCAGAACTTCCCCCTTCTAGTATACAAGTACTACCAACCCTATGGTGCTTGATCCATGCTCGCACAAATATAATGGGCACCAAGGACGGTAACATATCAACATACAACTCTAATGAACCAAAGAGAAACAACCAATCAATCAAAGAACAAATAAACTATGGCAATCATAGGATTATAACTTATAGCATCAAACACCATGTTTACATAGGGCA
This sequence comes from Secale cereale, assembly GCA_902687465.1. NCBI lineage: Eukaryota > Viridiplantae > Streptophyta > Magnoliopsida > Poales > Poaceae > Secale > Secale cereale. The sequence continues at coordinate 531,153,595 of LR738712.1, read as the reverse complement.
GTACAGAGGTTTGTGAGAGGCTGGACCACTGAATACAATGAGGAGTTGGTGATGGAGATGGCGGTGAAGACATTGGAGGGCTCAGCGAGGAGCGCCGGGAGGCGGAGGCGTGGGCGATGGGATGGAGATGCAATCTAGGCCATGGGATGGATGCCCCTTTGATCCAAGGGCTCTTGGGCACCTCTAGAACCTTCCCAGGACTCCCCTCTGTCCTTCATGAGCCTCACAACTCGTGGCTGGGCCGAAATATCCAGGTATGGAAAGAGTTTGTGTCAAATACGTCACCAACTTTCGGAGTCCCGAGACTGCACGAACCTCTGCAGTAATTCTGCTCTGCCGGATGCATCCGTTGTCCGTTCTGGACAAATAAGATGTCCAAATTGTTCGGTTTGAAATTATCTACAACTTTGTAGTTTACGACTTTTCCATTGGACGTCGTTTTGATGGAGTTTAGAAGCGATCTTTGAAAAGTGTTCAGCAGGGACAGATTCCGGGAAATTCCAGATTTCACCATAATGAGCTATTTCCTTCCATATTTGCCTATTTCCTGCAAAACAAAGTTGAAACCAAGATCTTGTGCGCTTTTGCAACTATTAATAGGTTAGTCCCTTAAAACATATAATAATTGGTGTAAAACAAGCATGGAACATCAAAAATTATAGATACGTTTGCGACGTATCAACATCCACAAGCTTAACTCCTGCTTGTCCTCGAGTAGGTAAGTGATAAAAAGAATAATTTTTGAGGTGACATGCACCTTCAAAGTTCAAAGGATGACTAGATACAAATAATTTAAGAACAAGTAATAACACATTCATGATTCAATCAATAATAATTTTGGGACCATGCACATAGAAATAAGAATGACAACTATGCTCTCATAAGACGGTGCATATAACTTAGAAGATGAAGACTCAACATAAAAGTAAAAGAATGGCCCTTCGCAGAGGGAAGCAGGGATTACTCATGTGCTAGAGCTTTTTATTTTGAAAACATAGAAACAATTTTGTCAACGGTAGTAATACTTCATATGTGTTATGCATAAGACATCCTATAAGTTGCAAGCCTCATGCATCGAATACCAATAGTGCTCGCACCTTGTCCTAATTAGATCGGATTTCCATGGATTATCATTGCATTACATATGTTTCAACCAAGTGTCACAAAGGGGTACCTCTATGTCACCTGTACAAAGGTCCAAGGAGATAGATCGCATATGATTTCTCGTTTTTGATAGATCTCAACTTAAGGACATCCATACCGGGACAACATAGAAAATAGATAATGGACTCCTCTTTAATGATTAAGCATTCAACAACAGATAATATTCTCATAAGAGATTGAGGATTAATGTCCAAGCTGAAACTTCCACCATGATACATGGCTTTGGTTGGCGGCCCAATGTTCTTCTCTAACAATATGCATACTCAAACCATTCAACTCATGGCAAATCACCCTTACTTCAGACAAGATCAACATGCATAGCAACTCACATGATATTCAACAAAAGTGTAACAGTTGATGGCGTCCCCAGAAACATGGATACCGCTCAACAAGCAACTTATAAGAAATAAGATACATAAGCGACATATTCTTTACCACAATAGTTTTTAAGCTACTTTCCCATGAGCTATGTATTGCAAAAACAAGGAATTATTTTGAAGGTTTTAAAGGTAGCACATGTAAATTTACTTGGAGTGGCGGTGAAATACCACATATAGGTAGGTATGGTGGACACTTTTGGCATATTTTGGTTTTTGGTGGTTGGATGCACGAGTAGAGATCATACTCAGTACAGAATGAAGGCTAGCAAAAAGAAAGATAGCGACCAACTAAGAGAGCAATAATGGTCATAATCATGCATAGCAATAGAGCTTATTAATTAAAGCATATGGTGATATTAAAAGTCTAAACTAAATGATCAATTCAACCCAATTGAAACATCAGAGGAGATCTTCCATTCGCATCACTATTAATATGAAACCTTTTTACTCGTATCCAACACCAATCAACTTATTTGAAACAACTCTCATTTATAATATTCATTGAAGATCAGAGAGCTAATCATATATAACTGAAGCATACTAACAAGCTCTGAACAAAATAGGAGTGAAAAACCAGAGCTAAACGCAGTACTAGCAAAAATAAAATGCTTGTTGAACAATAAGAGTGAAAACTAGAGCGTTCATACAATTAAAACGGAGCGTGTCTCTCTCCCAAACAAACATGGTATGATGGTGCCCACTTTATTGAAAATAAAATACACAACAGAAAATAGAGACGCTCCAAGAATAACACATAGTATATGAAGCAATAAAAATATAGTGAACAGAAATAGGACCTGATATTTTTATTGATGAAGAAGGGGATGCCTTGGGCATCCCCAAGCTTTGTCGCTTGTACTTCTTGAATATATATCTTGGGGTGACATGGGCATCCCCAAGCTTGAGCTTTTGTCCATTCTTCATCTCATCTCATCATTCTTCTTTCCTACACTTGAAAACTTCCTTCATACAAAACTCATCACAAATCTCATTAGCAGCGTTAGTGCAATGATAATATTAATCAAATCTACAAAGTTCAGTATGACATATGAAAAGCATTTTAATAAGCATTAGCTACTGTAGCACAACTTCAATAAGGTTCTTTGATCAAGAGAACTCAAAAAGGTGGGCAAAAAGATGCAAATGCAAAACAGTGCAAGAATCTGTCAAAACAGAACAGTTCGTAAAATTTGATTTTTGAAAAATAGTTACGCTGAAAGTTAGATTAATACCTGGGGAAGATGCTCGTAAATTGGCAGCTCAAACTTACGCTCTGGTGATTTTTGGCGATTTTTCTCGTGACGAACCAGAAACAGTAAACAAGATAGCAAATCTCCCAAATACCACTTTCTTACCATTAGAGGCAATTCTAGGCACAAAAACAAAACAAACATGATAAGGAGAGGTCATTACAGTAGTAATGACTTCCAAGACTCAACAAAGCAGTAAATAACAGAAATATAAACATATTGGGTTGTCTCCCATAAAGCTCTTTCTTTATAGCCTTTTAAGATGGGCATGATTATTTGATGGAGCTCTCAAACCCCCTTTTTTCCAATTATAAGTGAAATTGACAAAGAAACAAGAACCAGATAAAGAACCTAATAAAACTAAATAGGATAAAACCAAAGATAATAAAAGCAACTATATACAATGCTTACATGTGGATGGGTAATATTGAGTTTGAAGGAGACAACCTCATGTTGGTTGATGAATAGGGGGATGCCTTGGGCATCCCCAAGCTTAGATATTTGCATCTTCTTGAATATTCTCTTGGGATCCATCTACACATCCCAAAGCTTGAACTCTTGCATCCTCTTGCTCATCTCATATCACCGTATTGATTGGAACTTAAAAACTGCATCCACATAAAGCTTCACAAAACTCATTAGTAGGTTAGTACTCATTAAATAAAATCCACAAGTGTTCAAGTATCCCTAATTTCTATAAAATCTATCAAATATTTAGCCACTGTAATACTGAGGATTCTTATTATTTCAATCATACGTCGAAAACGAAGGAAACTTTTGAATCCTAAGTACAATATTTAAACAAAGAGAATAGAAATCTGTCAAAACTAAACACTCTGTAAAGATGTCACTCAATGAGATAGTTACGTAGCTCAAATCGAAAAACTCATGATTAATGAAAGACAGATCATAACCTCATGTCTATGCACAAAAAAAATTCAGATCAAGATGCCATACTGAGATTTTTCACGAATTTTTGCAGCACAGCACAGGAAATATGTCTCAACAGAATCAGTCCGTAAAGATTGAATTATTAGATTTGTCTACGTACCTCAAATCAGAAAATTCAGAACTAACGAAAGTTAGATAGCAAGCACTACTATGCACTCGAGAAATTTCAGATCAAGATCACGTTCTGGTGATTTTTAAAATTTTCTACAATGGAGCACATGAAATCTGTTTTCTAGGCAGCATAGTGACAAACTTGCATAACAAACTAGGGGTTATCTATACATTCTATTTACAGCGGGATATGTACACTATATACACTATATACACTATTTACAAGTTTTTAATGAAAAGCTTTCATGGAAAGAATTGTTTTGGTTTCGCAGGCATGGACACAAGTGTTCAAGGTCGACCCCCACTTCACCATTACTCATCTTTCCAAACATTTTTCTTTTCTGAAAACATTTTTTTTATTTTTTTTATATAAGAAGTACAACTAATTTTTTTTGTAATTCGCATTCCCTATCCATACAAGAGATAGAGAACAACTAGGTACAGGAAGTAAAACTACTTAGAGATGAAGCAAACAAGTGCACACGAAAATATTCACCTACGCTATGGCTCCCCGGCAACGGTGCCAGAAAAGGTCTTGATAACCCACAAGTATAGGGGATCGCGTGTAGCCTTTTCGATAAGTAAGAGTGTTGAACCCAACGAGGAGCTAAAGGTAGGATAAACATTCTCTCAAGTTCTATCAACCACTGATACAACTCTACGCACACTAAGCGTTTGCAATATCTAGGAAATAAAACTAGAGCGATAACGGGTATGAGAGGTGACTTTGCAGAACAATAAAATACACGCAATAAATGTTAGTGCTGCAGCAATAAAACAAACTAAACTAACAGTACCATGAGTGTGGAAAGTCGGTGGTAATAGTGGTGGCTTTGTCCAAGATCAATTAGTGAAGATCTTGGGTTCAATGTCTTCGATGCAGCTTTCTATGTAGGAGAGGCTAAATATACATGCTCTCCCTACGGGATTACAAGTACTATATGATTGGCGTGCTAGCAAACATCCGTAAATACTAGCAAGCATTAAGGTTTCCCCAACCATAGCCTTAAGTAAATGGTCCTCTTACTCCCATACATGCAACTATCTGGTTCGCGTCCTTAGGTTTCTGTCACTCCGACAGAACTTCCCCCTTCTAGTATACAAGTACTACCAACCCTGTGTTGCTTGATCCATGCGCGCACAAATATAATGGGCACCAAGGACGGTAACATATCAACATACAACTCTAATGAACCAAAGAGAAACAACCAATCAATCAAAGAAAAAATAAACTATGGCAATCATAGGATTATAACTTATAGCATCAAACACCATGTTTACATAGGGCGGTACAGAGGTTTGTGAGAGGATGGACCACTGAATACAATGAGGATTAGGTGATGGAGATGGTGGTGAAGACGTTGGAGGGCTCAGCGAGGAGCGCCGGGAGGCGGAGGCGTGGGCGGCGCCGGCGCCGGCGCGGGGGACTCCTTCCCCGCCGCCGACATCATGGGGGAGCGTCGCCCCTTAGCCTTCTTCTTCCTTGAGTTGGTGCTAGTTTAGATGAGTGTTTCCCCCTCCTTGGCTGCTGCCAAGGAGGAGGATTTTCGTGACAATGCTTGGGGGCCTCCAAAAATAGGGTTTCCCATCAATATATAGTGTTGGAGATGCAATCTAGGCCATGGGATGGATGCAACTTTGATCCAAGGGCTCTTGGGAACCTCTAGAACCTTCCTAGGACTCCCCTTTGTCCTTCATGAGCCTCACAACTCGTGGCTGAACCGAAATATCCAGGTATGGAAAGAGTTTGTGTCAAATACGTCACCAACTTTCGGAGTCCCGAGACTGCACGAACCTCTGCAGTAATTCTGCTCACCCGGATGCATCCGTTGTCCGTTCTGGACGAATAAGATGTCCAAATTGTTCGGTTTGAAATTATCTACAACTTTGTAGTTTCCGAATTTTCCATTGGACGTCGTTTTGATGGAGTTTCGAAGCGATCTTTGAAAAGTGTTCAGCAGGGACAGATTCCGGGAAATTCCAGATTTCACCATAATGAGCTATTTCCTTCCATATTTGCCTATTTCCTGCACAACAAAGTTGAAACCAAGAACTTGTGCACTTTTGCAACTATTAATAGGTTAGTCCCTTAAAACATATAATAATTGGTGTAAAACAAGCATGGAACATCAAAAATTATAGATACGTTTGCGACGTATCAGCCGTCACATGCGGTGCTCAATTTGAGCGAGCGGGTGGTGGTGATGAAGGAGCGGTAAGGCCTCGAGGGCCGAGACCTCGTCACCGCCTTCATCGCGCGGCGGGTGCCGCCGTTGCAGCGGCGCGCTCGTCTCATCGGCGAGATGAGGGGCCTCGACGACCCGCACCGCATGTCCAAGCTGCAGCTGAGGGCGGAGCAGGTCGCTCGCCGGGTGAACGACATCTCCAAGGCCAACCTGCCGGATGGCTGGCAGTACGGAAAGGTTCCGTATAGCCACGCAAACCCGACACCGAGGTGAGTCCCTTCTCTCCCTATTTTGCCGCCGCTCATCTTCTTATCCGTCCGGATGCGAGACGGGAGGTGCTAATGAACGCCATCTGGCATCCTTACGACCGGAAGGGGACGCATGTGGTGCGCGCCGCCTCGGAGGAGCCCGAGGCCCATGGCGGAGGGGAGGGAGCGGTCGCCGAGGCGGGCGCGGGGCGCCGAGCAGGTGCGCTTATCTCATTTTCTTCACGTTTTGTTTTCTGGGCGGCATCGGAGGTGCTGATGTGAGCCATTGATGTAGCTGCGCCGAGTGGACGGGGCGGAGGCGCGGCCGGGGCCGGGCGTCCCGAGCGGTGACGACGGCGGCGGGAGGCCGAGGTGGCAGCGCGGTTGGAGGCGGGCCGTCTCAGGCGGGGCCGACAGTGGGCCGGCCTCACGGGAAGGGCAGCGCCGCTCCGTCGGCTCCGCCCGCGAAGCGCGCCGCGGGCGCGGTAGGGGGTGTGAGGCCGGCTGCCAAGAGGAGGCGCGTCACCCAGGCGTCGAGGCGCTTTGTGCCGGTACTGTCGGGGTAAGCCTTTTTCTTTGGCTCCGAGCTGGGCGGCTCCGTTGAGCCCCATTTTGTGCTGATTTGTCCTCGTTTCAGATCGCCAATCTCGTTGGCGTTGGCGGCGGCGGAGGCCGCGTCCCCCGACGGCGCTGGGTTCCGAACAAACCGGTCCAGCACCATCGATCTGGGCGACGAGGTGGAGGAGCGGGCGGATCCGGACTTTGGGCTAGATCCGTCCGACGCGGAGGGCCGGGCCTGGCGAGACCCCGAGGCCGCGTTGAAGGCGGCATCGAAACGGGCTTGGGCCACGACCGCGGAGGCGTGGGCGCGAGCCGGCGAGGAGCCGGCGTGGCCGGAGATGCCGGCCAGAACGACAGTGGCGACGACGGTGTTCAACCCGCCGTTGGAGGAGGGGCACGGCCATGGTGGCTGATACGTCTTCAACGTATATATAATTTTTGATTGTTCCATGCTATTATTTATGATGTTTTGGATGTTTAATGGGATTTGTCATACACTTTTATATTATTTTTCGGACTAACCTACTAACCCAAAGGCCGAGTCCAGATTGCTGTTTTTTGCCTGTTTTAGGGTTTTACAGAAAAAGGATATCAAACGGAATGAAACCTTCGGGAGAGATATTTTTGGAGAAAATCACGCACGGGAGACTTGAGAACCACTGAGTAGGGGCCACGAGGTGCCCACGAAGGTGGGGGGCGCGCCCCCTGCCTCGTGGGTCCCTCGTGAGGCCCCCGGTGTCCTCCTTCCTCCTATATAAGCCTATGTACCCCAAAACCATCAAAAGAGAAGAGAAAACCCTAGTTCCACCGCCGTAACCTTCTGTTCCTGTGAGATCCCATCTTAGAGCCTGTTCCGGAGCTCCACCGGAGGGGGGATCCATCACGGAGTGCTTCTACATCATCATCATCGCCCTCACCATGAGTTGTGAGTAGTTTACCACAGACCTTCGGGTCCATAGCTAGTATCTAGATGGCTTCTTCTCTCTCTTTGGATCTCAATACAAAGTCCTCCTTGGTCTTCTTGGAGATCTATTCGATGTAATCTCTTTTTGCGGTGTGTTTGTCGAGATCCGATGAATTGTGAGTTTATGATCAAGATTATCTATGAGAAATATTTGGTTCTTTTCTGAACCCTTTATGTGTGCTCATAATATCCTTGCAAGTCTCTTCGAATTATTGGTTTGGTTTGGCCGACTAGATCTATAGTTCTTGCAATGGGAGAAGTGCTTGGCTTTGGGTTCATTCTTGCGGTGTCCATTCCCAGTGACAGTAGGGGCAGCAAGGCACATATTGTATTGTTGCCATCGAGGATAAAAAGATGGAGTTTATATCATATTGCTTGAGTTTATCCCTCTACATCATGTCATCTTGCTTAAGGCGTTACTCTGTTCTTATGAACTCAATACACTAGATGCATGTTGGATAGCGGTCGATGTGGGGAGTAATAGTAGTAGATGCAGGCAGGAGTTGATCTACTTGTCTCAGACGTGATGCATATATACAATGATCATGCCTAGATAGTCTCATAATTATTCGCTTTTCTATCAATTGGTCGACAGTAATTTGTTTACCCGCCGTAGAATATCGCTATCATGAGAGAAGCCACTAGAGAACACTATGGCCCTCGGGTCTATTCTCAACATATCAATCTACATCTACTTTACTTTTTCCGCTTTTACTTTCTGTTCTTATAAACAAAAATACCAAAAATATAAACTATCATCTCTATCAGATCTCACTTTCGTAAGTGACCGTAGAGGGATTAACAACCCCTTCTCACGTTGGCTGCGAAGTTCTTATTTGTTTGTGCAGGTGCGAGGGACTCGCGTGTGGTCTCCTACTGGATTGATAACTTGGTTCCCAAAAACTGAGGGAAATACTTACGCTACTATGCTGCATCTCCCTTTCCTCTTCGAGGGAATACAACGCAAGCTCGAGAAGTAGCAAGAAGAATTTCTGGCGCCGTTGCCGGGGAGGCTTACGCAAAAGTCATATACCAAGTACCTATCACAAACCCTTATCCTTCGCATTACATTTTTTTTGCCTCTCGTTTTCCTCTCCCCCACTTCACCCTTGCCGTTTTATTTGCCCTTCTTTTGCCGTGTGTTTACCGTTCGCGTGCCTATTGTTTGCTTGTGTTGCTATGTGCCCTCATTTAGGTTGCATCTTCGCTTGCTAAAGTATGAATCCTCGTCCACTTGCTAATCTCTTTAAGAGATCCAATTATGTTGAACATATTGCTAGTGAGTTGCATGCACTAGATTATCTTTATGGAGTTTTGCTTGAAATTTATGAAACTGAAAATTGTGAGGAATTGTTAAAAGAAAAAGTGATTCTTGTTAGCTCCTTAAATAAAAAGCATGATTGCAATGATGTTACTATAAATTCTATTGATGTCAATTGTACTAATAATATGCAAAACCCTAAGCTTGGGGATTCTAGTTTTGCTATGTCTACTACTTGTTACAATGATCATGATTGGGGTGATTCTCTTTATGATCTTGAAAATTTATTTAATCCCCATGCTGAATATAAGATTGATAATAATGTTTGCATTAATATTGAAATTGGGTTTGGAAGAGTGTCAACTTTAGATCCCACATACTTGGAGAATGTTCAATCTTATGAAACTTTTGATAAAAGTGGGTTTCGAGAGGTCATGACTTTAGTTAATGTTAATCCCACTATTTTAGAAGAGTGTCAACTTTGCATGCATGTGGATCGTGTTGAGAATATGTTATGTGATAGCTATTTTGTTGAATTTGATCATGATCCTATATGCAATTATTATGAGAGAGGGAAATATGGTTGTGGAAATTTTCATGTTACTAAATTACCTCTCTTCATGTTGAGATTGATCTTGTTTCTTTCTTCTTCTTTGCATACACTAGATCTTGCTTGCTATGATAATTTGTTTGCTTATAAAATGCCTATGCATCGGAAGTATGTTAGACTTAGATGTGTTTGTCACGTGTTTTATGATGTTCTCTTCATGTTGAGATTGATCTTGTTTCTTTCTTCTTCTTTGCATACACTAGATCTTGCTTGCTATGATAATTTGTTTGCTTATAAAATGCCTATGCATAGGAAGTATGTTAGACTTAGATGTGTTTGTCACGTGTTTTATGATGCTCTCTTTGTGCTTCAATTCGTGTCTTTCATGTGAGCATCATTGAAATCTCGTGCCTAGCTAGGGGCGTAAAACGATACCGCTTGTTGGGAGGCAACCCAATTTTATTTTATTTTGTTTTTGCTGCTATTAGGGAATAAATATTGCATCTAGATTCTTTTTAGATGTGGTTTTGTGTTTTGTTTAGTGTTTGTGCCAAGTAGAACCTTTGGGAAGACTTGTGTGAAGTTTATGTGATCTTGCTGTGAAAAACAGAATCGTTAGCGCTCGCTAGAATGGTCATCAGATTTTACTGGAGCGTGCTTTTTAGTTGATTATTTTTGCAGATGATTAATATACAAATTCCTCACGTTTAACAATTTAGTTTGAATTTTTTGGAGTTACAGAAGTATGTGAAACATGCAGATTACTACAGACTGTTCTGTTTTTGACAGAATCTGTTTTTGTGTGTTGTTTGCTTATTTCAATGCATCTGTGAGTAGTATTGGAGGATATGAACCATAGAGAAGTTGGAGTACAGTAGGTTTAACACCAATATAAACAAAGAATGAATTCATTGCTGTACCTTTGAGTAGTGGTTTGCTTTCTTATACTAACGGAGCTCACGAGATTTTTGTCTAAGTTTTGTGTTGTGAAGTTTTCAAGTTTTGAGTATTGCTTTGATGGACTATGGAACAAAGAGTAGCAAGGGCCTAAGCTTGGGGATGCCCATGGCACCCCAAGTAAAATTCAAGGACAACCAAAAGCCTAAGCTTGGGGATGCCCCGGGAAGGCATCCCCTCTTTCGTCTTCATCCATCGGTAACTATACTTGGAGCTATATTTTTATTCACCACATGATATGTGTTTTGCTTGGAGCGTCTTGTATAATTTTAGTCTTTGCTTGTTAGTTTTCCACAATTATCCTTGCTGGACACACCTATTTCAGAGAGTTAAATATGGCCTAGGAATTGATAAAACACTCTATGTGCTTCACTTATATCTTTTGAGTTGAATAGTTTTTGCTCTAGTGCTTCACTTATAACTTTTAGAGAATGGTGGTTTGATCTCGCATGCTTCACTTATATCCTTTTGAGAGTCTATTACAACAGCATGGTAATGTGTTTAGGCTATAAAACTAGTCTTCACATGATAGACATCCAATATCAATGTAGTAAAAACTTTCACACTAAGTGCATTGAATATGATAAGAAGTTGGGTGCTTGATTATTGTTTTGAGATATGAGGATAGTGATATTAGAGTCATGCTAGTGGAGTTATTATGAAAATGAGAAATACTTGTGTTAAGGTTAGTGATTCCCATAGCATGCACGTATGGTGAACCGCTATGTGACGAAGTTAGAGCATGAGGTATTTGTAAAGTGCCAACCTTTGTGTGGAGGTTGGGGGCGCGCGATGGTTAACTCCTACCAACCTCCCCCCTAGGAGCATGCGTTGATTGCTTTGTTTTGATGACTCGTAGATTTTTGCAATAAGAATATGAGTTCTTGTGACTAATGTTGAGTCCTTGGATTATACGCACTCTCACCCTTCCACCATTGCTAGCCTCTCTTGTACCGCGCAACTTTCGTCGATACCATACACCCATTATATATCCTTCCTCAAAACAGCCACCATATTATTCCTCAAAACAGCCACCATACCTACCTATCATGGCATTTCCATAGCCATTCCGAGATATATTGTCATGCAACATTCCACCGTTCCGTTCATATGACACGCTTCATATTGTCATATTGCCATGCATGATCATGTAGTTGACATCATATTTGTGGCAAGCTCACCATGCATAATTTTTCATACATGTCACTCTGGTTTCATTGCACATCCCGGTATACCGCCGGAGGCATTCATATAGAGTCATACTTTGTTGTAGTATCGAGTTGTAATATCGACTTGTAATGAAAGTGTGATGATCATCATTATTAGAGCATTGTTGTAATGCCCAGGATGGGACTATACCTCCTACGTGTCGAGGCACGACTTAAAGGTATAAGCCCATTCTGGAATGATCTCAAGTTCGATATCTTTGCACGACTCATGTAAAAATAAGGATGAAATTGCAAAAGGATAGTTGGCTTACACTAGCCACGTCACATAATTCATTACATATCAAAACATCATCCAAATAACATCAAAACCCAACTACGGGTGAAGATCCAAATGAAAGATACCAAATACATAAGAAGCCACTTGTTCGAATCGCCCCTAGTAGAAACCACTACTGATCATCGGGATAGTGCACATAGTATCGACTACGTTCTTCATCATACTCCCAGTACAGCTCCGTGCCGTCACCTGAGTAGTACACCATAGTACCTGCATCTGGTGTGGTGTAGAAATTGTGAGCCACTGAGGACTTAGCAATCCCGTTCCCGGGTAGCAAAACTATCTAAGCCTTGGGTGTGGAACAAGGCTGAAGAAAGAATAAAAGGTTGCAGCTGCACTAGCACTAGCTTACGTGTTAAGAGCGAGAAGAGGAGTGCCACGAGCGTCAAAGTGATCATGAAGTGATCCTAACTAAGCTCGTCAAACATAACCCCACCGTGTTCACTTCCCGAACCCCTTTCGGAAAATGACCGTCACGGTACTCACGCTTGTAGTGTGTTCTGAACATGGTGTCAAATTTTCTACAATTGGATATTAACAAATTCATCTGCCACATAACCGTGGGCACGGCTTTCGAAAGTTCAAAACCCTGTAGGGGTGTTCCAACTTGGCCCATTACAAGCCCACAATCCGCGGAGTCGCAACTCCAAGGTGGGAAGGCCCTAGTATTCTCGGAATCCCGTGCTCAAGATATACCGACTTAGGTAAAACTAATCCAGCAAGACCTCCCGGCGTGCCGACACCCTGACAGTAGCCGCGCATATCTAGTCTCAGGCCACGACCAGATGAGCGAAGCGTACAGGTACTAGATAACCCAAGTTGCCAAGGGGCGGACCCGCACAGTGCTCTAGTTTGGACCAACACTCATGCGGAGCACTGGCCCGGGCGGTTGATTAATAAAAGGGGATAGCTAGTCCTTGTGCAAGCTTTTTAGTTATTAGGCAAATGGAGTACCAATGTTGGGCCTTGCTGGAAAAGGTTTAGCGCTAAGCGGGTTATCGAGGGGGTCCCATAACCCCAACCGTGTGAGGAACGCATAATCAAGGAACATAACACCAGTTTATACGGTTCCTAGGGCGGCATGAGTGGAACAAATCACCAAGCAAGAGGCTTAGCCTTCCACCCATTACCAATATATAGATGATTTCATTTAAAGAGTTTATATAGTGTGATATCCCAACAAGCTTCAACATGAAGCAAGAATCTTTGAATCTTCTCCTGCAACTAGCAATGCTATAAGAGGGGCTGAGCGAAGCCTACGTAGCCAATCAAAGGTTTGCATAGGTTGGGTGGTTAGACAGATTCATGGTTACAACAGGAGGCTGACAAACAAACATGGGCATTGAGGCAATAAGCTAAAGAGCGAGACTTCTAGCAATAGGCAAAGATAGTAATGATATCTGGGTTAGGTCATCTTGCCTGTCGAGTCGTTGATGGGATCGTAAGACGGCTCCTCCTTCTCAACCTCGGTAGTAACCTCGTTCTCGTACTCGGTCTCGGCTTCCGGCTCTACTCAACACAAGAACACACGAGGCACGAAATCAAACAAGGTGCAATGCACAATCTATAGGATGCACGTATGATGCACTTAGGATGCACTGCAGATTCACTTAGGATGCATTACATGACAACATATGAAGCACACCAGAACAATACAAGAACAAGACAATATGCTCAAGCAAGTAGGATGCAAGACAGACCTATATAGGATGCAAAACATGGCAAGGTAGGAAGCACAGAGAAACAACATAAGAACAACAAGTTTAAATGAGGCCGGAAACTACTTAACACAAAACCTGTAAGTCCTCATATGCATAGTTTGAAATTAGTTCAGATCTGAACAAGCCTTAATTTAAAGTTGTTAAACAGCAAGTTAACATGCACCAAGATAATCTACACGAAATTCTAGTCAAGTTTCATATAAAGTTTGTTTAAAACGGAGCTACGGTCTAGAAGATATGAGCAAAACAAGTTAAGCATGGCAACGGTGCAAAATGCACCCAAACATCAAGCAAACATACTCCAAACATTTTAACAAGATGATATTATGAATCTACATGCAAAATCACACAAGTTTCATGTAGGGCACGCTCAAAACGGAGCAACGGACTAAAAGATACACCCGAAACAGGAAACAATGCAAAGCTGAAATTAACAGCCACATAGCAACTTGGAAGCAAGATATATATACTCTACAGCACTCAAACATGGTGACAAGAAGCATGGACATGAAGTAGACATATCCTACAGCAAACAACACCATTGGAGAATCTCCATAGGAGGCATGGATCAATAGCAACAAGCTACAACATTTTGATCATGACACTAAAAACCTGGCAGTAATATTTTATTGCAACTTGGGAGCAAGAATTAAATATGCTACAGCAACCTAAATGAGCAAGTAAGGGCATGAATGGATAGACAACAAAATATACAACAAGGAATGATCAATGGCCACCCCAAAACTAGCATGGATTTGCCTAGAGCATCAAGCAAACATAGCATCAGGATATGACAGATTCCAGACTTTATTAGCATGGAATGTTTGCGAGCATGTTTAAGTCATCTTAAAGCATAACATGGCAAATGGTTTGCACCACAACAAAGTACACATGATGGGGAATCTGAAACATATGAGCATGTGACAAGGGGACAAACACAACAATAGCAACGAGCTCCTCAACTAGGCATCTCATAACAAGTTACAAAACCTAACAGCCACATGTACTTTTGCAACAGAGATAAACATGGCAATATGAACTCTAACATGCATGCTACAGCACCCAACATGTAGAGCATCTCATGATGAACATTTTGACACCTCATTTGCTTCATTTGGATAAACATGCACCAAGTTATCACATCTCAAACATGGCATGAAAATAACAAGTAGCAACAGTTTATATCAAGTAGCACTCTTGTCATGATGATTAATACATCTGGATGGACTCAAACAAGCATGGCACAATGGAACAAAACATAGAGCACTTCACCACGGTCATTTTGACATATCATATGCACAAATCGGTCATACACACAAAAAGTTATAGCCATCACAACAAGCCATCAGACAACAAAAATAAACAACGACTTAGAGTGAAAAATCAACCTCAGAGGGTCAACGCGGGTTGCGGTCGGGTCAACGCGGGTCGCAGAGCGGGTTTGCGGGCGAAACGGGCCCGTGGCCCGCTAGGGTTTTGGGGCAGCCCGATCTGGAGATCCGATCGGGATCGAGCTCTGGATCGGCGGGCGCGGCTGCTGGCCTCGCCGGCGGCGGCCTCGATCCGGCCGGTGGGAGGCCGGAGCGGTGGCCGGAGGAGCGGGTTGCGGGGGTGGAGAGCGGCCGGGGCGGCGGCTCTCAGGGCGGCGGCATCGTCGGGCCGACGGGGAGGTGGCCGGCGCCCTTCAGGCGGCGACTCTTAGCGGCGGGCGGCGAGGACCTCCGATAGCGGCGAGCCGCCGGAGCTGACGAAGGACGGTGGCGGAGGGAAACGTGCGGCGGGCGGAGGCGATGGGCCGAGGGGGCCCGACCCGGGCCCCGGCGGGCCGGCGGCGCGCACAGTGGCGGAGCGCCACGTGGCGGGCGCGGAGAGGACGAGGGCGGCGGCGGACACGTCTGGCCAGGGACGGACACGTCCGGCGCTACGGGAGGAGGAAGAATTAGGGTTTTGGACGCGAAAAAGAGGGGGTGGACGTTTTTATAGGCACGAGGAGCTAGGAGAGTCCAAATGGGGAGCGGTTTTCGGCCACGCGATCACAATTCGACGACCGAGATGATGGGAAGGGTTGTGCTGGGTTGGTGGGATGTTGTGGAGGGGGTCTTGGGCCTCAAAGAAGAGGTTCTTTTAGCCCACTAGGTTAACCTTGGAGTACCAAACGAACTCCCAACGCGACGAAACTTGACAGGCGGCCTACACGTACCAAAACAACAATTCACAACAAGTCTCACGCCATTCTGGAAACGTTACACGGCCAAACATGAAAGAAGGACTCGGGGATGCCACGGCATGTGTGAGCGCATCGGAACTCGAAACGGACAACGGGAAGAGACGAGTGTGACCGGATGCAAGTGACAACACAAACGCAATGCAATGCACATGACAACATGACATGGATGAAATGCACACACGCACACGACAAAACGAAGAACCTGAAAAGAAGAAGAACCCATAACGGAAATGATGAAGCCAAAGTTTATATATTGCCAAATAGGGAAAGTGTTACATCTGGGGCATTACAAACTCTCGTCGAGTACGAAAAGATCTCGTCCCGAGATCTAGGACTGGAAGAAGGAAGGATACTCGGAACGAAGGTGATCTTCTCGTTCCCACGTAGCTTCTCGGTCGGTATGGTGTGACCACTTAACCTTCAAGAACTTGATTGACTTGTTGCGGGTCTTGCGCTCGGTTTCTTCAGGAATAGCAACGGGGTGCTCGCGATAAGACAAGTCTTGTTCAAGATCAATCTCCTTAAACGGAATGGTGCGTTCAGGTGTCTTGAAGCACTTGCGAAGTTGAGACACGTGAAACACATCATGAACATTAGCGAAGTTGGAAGGGAGCTCAAGTTGATAGGCCAGATCGCCTCTTTTGCCAAGGATCTTGAAAGGGCCCACGTATCTAGGAGCAAGTTTTCCTTTGATACCGAATCTTTGGGTTCCTTTCATAGGAGAAACACAGAGATAGACATGATCCCCAATGTTAAAGGCCAATTCACGATGCTTGCCGTCATAGTAGCTCTTCTGACGCGACTGAGCGGCCTTGAGATTCTCACGTATGACTTTGCACATTTCTTCGGCCTCTGAGATCAAGTCATTGCCAAGAAGTTGACGTTCACCAGTCTCGGACCAGTTGAGAGGAGTACGGCACTTTGTGCCATAGAGAATTTCAAACGGAGCTTTGCCGGCACTTTCTTAGAAACTGTTGTTGTAAGAGAACTCGGCAAACGGGAGACAATCTTCCCACTTCATGCCAAAAGAGATGACACAAGCTCTCAGCATGTCTTCTAGAATCCGGTTCACTCTCTCGACTTGACCACTAGTCTGAGGGTGAAACGTAGTGCTGAAACGGATCTTAGTGCCCATGGCAGACTGAAAGGAGTCCCAGAACTTGGATGTGAACAAACTTCCACGGTCTGAGGAGATAACTTGAGGAATGCCATGTAGGGACACAATACTGGAAGTATACAACTCTGCCAGATCAGCTGCATTGATGGATTCTTTGACTGGAAGGAAGTGAGCTACTTTGGTAAGCTTGTCAATGACAACAAAGATAGAATCATTCCCCTTCTTGGACTTGGGAAACCCAGTGATGAAATCCATTTCAATGTGGTCGAATTTCCACCCGGGAATAGGAAGAGGTTGGAGGAGACCGGCTGGACGTTGATGTTCTGCCTTCACTATTCTGCAGACATCACATTCATTCACGAATTGGGCAATCTCCCTTTTCATGCGAGTCCACCAGTAAGATTGCTTGAGGTCTTGGTACATCTTGGAACTTCCAGGATGAATTGAGAGGAGGGAGTCATGTGCTTCATTCGTTATGAGCTTCCTGAGATCACCCTTGGGAACCACAAGTCTTTCCTCAAAGAATAAGGTATCTCTCTCATCAATGCGATAGCACTTGTATTTGGGAGTACCCTTTGCAATACCATGTTTCACTTTCTGCACCATAGCATCACTGATTTGGGCCTCACGGATCTGATCTTCCAAGGTAGGAGCAACTTGAAGATTTGCAAGAAAGCCTTGCGGAACAACTTGGGGGTTGAGCTTCCTGAATGCTTCACAAAGCTCAGGCTGAAACGGCTTGATAAGGAGACTATTGCAATATGCCTTTCTGCTCAAGGCATCTGCAATGACATTGGCCTTGCCAGGTGTGTATTCGATGCTTGGATCATACTCTTGGATCATTTCAACCCAACGAGTCTGGCGAAGGTTCAGGTTCGGCTGTGTGAAGATGTACTTCAAGCCTTTCGATCGGTGAAGATGTCCACAACAAGCTTATTCTTTTGTTGTTGATTTTATCAACAACTCCATTCAATCCTTCCTTCTAAGGATGCCTCCAAATTCATTGTGCTAGAAGATGTGTTCTTTCACATTTTGTTCTTATGCCATCCTTTAATTCTTCCGGAGGCATTTTCTTGTTCATCTCGTCAAGTATTATTCCATCTTCTCGAGGTTATGTTCTATTCCTTCCACTTTCAGCTGGAGTGCTGCCTAAATCCATTCGTTCGAATTTATTTTCTATCACTGTTAACCGGAGTGGTTTCATTGTCTATTTTGTCACTTAAGCTCTTGGTTCTTGTCGTATGCCCTGTTTCCTCAATTTACCGAAGCTTCTCAATCTCATTCATCTCTGTTGTATTCTTCCTTTTGAGTGGCTCAACCTCTCAAGGTCCTTTAGTTTCACCTTCTTCCTTTTTCCCTTCCGTTTCGTTCCTAAAATCTCGGGACGAGATCTCTTGTTAGTAGGGGAGTGTTGTGGCACCCCGAGACCGATGCCCCAGGTGTCAGCCAGTTATTCGCCGTCGTTGCCATATCATTTTCTTGCGTGTTGCATGTTGCCATGTCATCATGTGCATTGCATCCTCATGTTTTCAAAACTTGCATCCGTCCGAGTCCGCCTGTCCTCTCGGTTGTCCGTTCTGAGTCCAGACACACTCACACGCGCCCGCGGCACCTCCGAATATTTATTTTATGAGTGGCTGAAAAATGTTCTCAAAATGGGATGAAACTTGGTGTGTGGTCTTATTATAGCATAGGTAGACCGCCTGTCAAATCTCGTCGCATTCGGAGTTCGTTTAATAGCCCATCGGTTAACCGCGTTAACCGCCGAAAGCCTTTTCTCTGTTGGCCCAGCACCCTTTCACAACAGCCCACTAGCCCATCCCAATCACCTCCATGCTCTCGGTCGTTGGATCGTGATCGCGTGGCCGAAACCCACACCTCATTTGGACTCTCCTAGCTCCCTCTACCTATATATTTGCCTCCCCCTTCTCAAATCACGAGTCAAACCCTAACCCCTCTCACTCTAGCGCCGACGGACATGTCCATCCGCGACGGACATGTCCACCGCCTCCAGCCACGCTTCCCGGCCAATCAGAGGCCGCCACCTCACCGCACCGCCACTTCCCAGCCAACCCCAAGCCTCCACATGTCCCCTGCCTCCCCACTTCACCGCCGGCCCGCGGGGCCTGAGTTGGGCCCACGCGAGCCCGTTCATCAGCCGCCGCCAGCCCTAGTCCCTCGTCGCACGCGCAGCTCTTTGTAAGTGCATCTACTGCCACCCCTAGTTGGTTTTGGAGTATTGACGACAAACCTGGTTGAGGGACTAATGTGTTTGTGAGAATTCCAGGATAACATAGGTAGTAGTCCCTCATTGATTCGGTTTACCTACCGGAGATGACCCCTAAAAATGTATGAAGACATTGACATCAGTGGTGGTATATGAAGATAATCCTATCGAAGACTATGACAAGAGAAGACATTGTGTGAAGACTATGGAGAGCGAAGACTTAGACATTTCGTTGTTTCCTTTTCTTCTTTGTTAAGTCATAGGAACCACCGTACTATTAAGTGGGGTCCAAGTGATCTAAGTCAGAGTGACTGAAGTGATGCTCAACCAAATCCTATGTCTTCGAGAAAAGACAATGAGAGCAAATCTTATCCAGAGTTGGATGAGTCAGCTTTACTTGTAGCCCAAGTAATGTTGTCATGTGAGTGTTTGAAATCTGACCGTTGGAACACGTGTCAGTTCCTTAGTGACCCAGGGTCACTTCGGACAAATCAGATCGGGTTGCCCAGTGGCTATAAATAGCCCACTCCCTACACCATAAATTGGTGGCTGCTCAGAGTTATTACATGGCTTTTGTCGTTTGAGAGCAACCCACCTCCGAAGCTTTTGAGGGAGAAATCCTTGCGAGGACAAAGCCAAAACACCTAGAGCCAAAGAGTGTTAGGAATCACTGAAGTCTTTCTGTCTGTGTGACCTGAAGACTTTTTACACTTGAGGACTGTGTTTCCTCCAGCCAGTTAGGCGTCGCGTTCTGAGCATCCAAGATTCATTGTGGATCGCCGGTGAACGAAGTTTGTGAAGGTTTGGAAGTCTACCTTGAAGACATACCGGAGTGATTGGGCGAGGACTAGGTGTCCTTAGCTCAAGGGGAATAAGGTGAAGACACGGTCTTCTGAGTTAAATCTCAGCCTCCCTAAGCAGACGTACAGTTGTCATAGCAACTGGAACTAGTCTAACAAATCACTGTCCTCCCCGAGCTACTGGTTCTATCCTTTCCTTCCCTTTACTTACTGTCTTATGTTGTGAAGTCATTGCCTGCTTGACTTATCTGATTGACTTCACTAAGTATCTACTTGTTCTGATTGGCTTCATTCCTTCTTCCATCTTGATCCCTACTTCCTAGCTGCTATTTGTCTTCGTGCTTTCACTTCATTGAATACATGACTATGGCCTGTCTAGTGTAGTCTACTTTCTGCTGCATACTAATAGGATAGGATTTATCTTTTGTCTTCAAAACTACCATGTTTTGAAGCATTTCATAAAAATCGCCTATTCACCCCCCTCTAGTCGACATACTGCACTTTCAATTGGTATCAGAGCGAGGTACTCCCTTGTTCTGTGTGATTCGGTTTAACCACCTGGAGTTTTAGCTATGTCGACTGCAGGGATAATTAAAGTCTCCGATGCGTGCCCCGTCTTCGATGGCACCGAATGTCCCTACTGGAAGAACAAGATGAGCATGCACCTTGAAGCCATTGACGTGGACCTCTGGTTTGTCGTCAAGAACGGCGTTCCCAAGACCGGTGAAGGTATCACCCATGCTGATGTCAAGAGGCTCATTCAACTGGATTCAACGGCCAAGAACATCATCTGTGGTCATCTGACCAAAGGACAGTATGGTCGTGTAAGTGCTTTGGAAACGTCAAAGGAAGTCCGGGACTGGCTCTCAAAGGTCAACGAAGGAGTCTCAACCCAGAGAGATCAAAGGATCAGCGTCCTTCACAATCTCTTCAATTGCTTCAAGAGACATGACAATGAGAATGTCCAGCACACATTCGATCGTCTCACTGACATCATTTGGCGCCACTGAGATCACCAAGCATGAAATCGTCAAGACCCTCCTGAGATCACTCGACATCTCATTTGATATCCTTGCCCTGATGATTCAAGAACGCTCTGACTTCATGACTCTCGATCTGTCTGACATACTTGAGAGGCTCAACACACATGAGTTCCAGCTATCTGAGAAACGTGACATCTATGGTCCCAACTATGGTGGATCTCACGCCTTAAAGGCAAAGACTATTTCTTCATCTGAAGAAGAATCTGACTGTAGTTCTGATGATCCTGAAGACATTGGAAAGGAGCTTGCCATGCTTGTGAAGAAGTTCCAGAAATTCACTAGGAAGAAAGGCTTCAGAAAGTCTTCACGATCCAGCTCAAGAAATGATGAAGCTTCTACCCGTGACTACAAGAAGAGAACATGTCATAAGTGCAAGAAACCTGGTCACTACATCTCTGAGTGTCCTCAATGGGACAATAAGAAGAAGAAGAAGAAGAGCAAGGAATATGATTCTGATGACAAGAAAAAGAAGAAATACTCAAAGTCTTCTTCCAAGTCTTCATCAAAGTATTCATCACACAAGAAGAATTCATCTGGCAAGGCTCGCGCGTTTGTTGGCAAGGAGATGGATTCAGAGGAGGAGTCTGCTTCTGAAGAGGCGGAGGTGGAGTCCGAGGAGGAGTCTGATTCTGGTGTTGCGAGTCTGGCTCTAGCCACTGCCTACGTTGCCAAGTCCATCTTCAACACTGAAGACAATGGCCCCGTCCCCAACATTGATGATGAGGACGACGACTCTGATCCCACCTACTTCTTCATGGCACACAGTGCCAAGGTAAAATCACGCGATGCTTACTTTCAAACATCTAGTGAAGATGACTCTGATTGTGAATCAAAACCTAACACAAGCTAAAATTGCCACTGAACAGCAGAAAGCCATGGAACATATTCAATAACTGTTAGACAAAAGCGATGACCTGTTGGACGTGGAAATGACCCGTTCTCAGTCCTTAATTGAAGACATAAAAAATCTTCATGTTAAGTACAAGAAACTTGAAGGCCTTTATGAATCGCTCTCAAAAACTCATGAAAAGCTTTCCCAAGATTACATTCAAAGGAAGCGAGAACTTGAGAAATTGAAAGCGGCTCATGAAGATCTTCAAAAAGAAAATGAGTCACTCCACGCACAACTGATCAGCTCCACTCACGGAGAGTTTGAACCACCATGTCTAAAATGCATTGAGCGTGATAACGCGACATCTGTTGCTGAATGTTCTACTGCTACCACTGTTGCAATATCTTCAACTACTGATGTGGTAACTAACCCCTCTGCTGAGGATACCACTACTATTGCTGATGAAAATGCTAGGTTGAAGACTTTGCTTGAAACAGGGATGTACAAAAGCCTCAAAGGGCATCAGACTCTATGTGATGTTCTCAAAAAGCAGATACTGAACCGAAACCCTAGGAAAGAGGGTGTTGGATTCGACAGGAAAATGAATGTTGATGGTTCATACTGGAAGCCTGAGTAGTATCCCAAAACCACATGGGTTGCTGTAAAGGAACCTTGAGTGGATCCATCTACCCTATCTGGCTTCACTTGTGCTAATCCTCTTATCATTGACGAATTCTTTGATGCAAACTATAAACTGTTTAAGAATCAAAATGGTGAAGTGTTTGCCAGGTACATTGGTACTAACTGCAGGAACGGGCCACCTATGAAGAAGATCTGGGTACCCAAAGGTTGTCTTGAGAAACTTCCAGCAAACGTCATCATGACACCTCTTGGGAAGAAGACAAACCCCAGACCAAAGGCTTCATATGGTCCTAAGGCTGCATACAGACAAAGGACTCACCTGAGTCACCCTAACGCCAATGTTTTGCAGGGAAATCATACTCAGACCCATGAATATGAGCATGTTTCTTCAAACCGCTATATTCATAAAACAAAGAATTTTTCTGCCTATTCTTATGAGTATTATTCTCCTCCTGCAAGATTATTTGCTAGGGCTCCAAAGCCAAAATTCTCAAATGCTACTCTTAGACTCATTGCTTCTAAGCCACCCCTAAAGATGTTGGTGGTTAAGAAGAACTAACTTTCTCTTACAGGGAAAGGTCTCCAGCCGAAAATCAAAGGCGTCTGATGCTATTGCTGGGGACCTAAAACACTTGTAGGGCACAAGATCAAATGCCCAAAATGACTTACTGCTCATACTGCTCGTGAATCACTTGCTAATCATCTTATCAGTCCAAACTTGGGTCTAAGCTTTCATAATCCACTTATACGTCAAATGTTTATGCTTCATAATGGCTTTTGGTGAAGCCTATCCTCCTAACTGCATTGTAGGGAGTGACACCAAAGTCTTCAGAATGGATTATGGATAGCGGATGCACAAATCATATGACTGGAGATCGAAATCTTCTCATGGACTCAACCTTACGTCCATCTAACAAGAGTCACATCACATTTGCTGATACTGGTAAAAGCAAAGTGTTGGGTCTAGGTAGAGTTGCAATCTCAAGAGGTCAGCACATGGATAAAGTCATGCTTGTTGAATCTCTTGGTTTCAACTTAATGTCTGTCTCAATGCTTTGTGACTTAAACATGATTGTGATCTTTGGTAAATTTCATTGCCTTGTACTAATGGAATCTGACAAGTCTTTAGTATTTGAAGGATACAGAAAAGGTGATCTGTATATGGTAGATTTCTTAGCTGGCCGCAGATGGCCATATGTCTTCTAGCAAAAGCTTCAGAGTGCTGGCTCTGGCATCAGAGGCTAGGAAATGCCGACATGAGGAACTTGCACACTCTCGCAAAGAAGAAGCATGTCATAGGCATCGAGGAAGTCAAGTTCAAGAAAGATCATCTATGTGGTGCCTGTGAAGCTGGGAAGATGACTAGGGCCAAGCATCCCTCGAAGACAATCATGACGACATCCAAACCCTTCGAGCTGCTTCACATGGACTTATTTGGCCCTACTCACTACTCCACGTTCTCTACCACAGCCTGTCTCTATGGCTTCGTCATTGTTGATGATTATTCAAGATACACATGGGTGCACATAATACTCTACAAGACTGAAGTGCAAGATGTCTTCAGACACTTCGCCAACCGTGCAATGAACAACTATGGCGTCAAGATCAAGCATATTAGAAGTGACAATGGCACTGAGTTCAAGATACACATGGGTGCACATAATACTCTACAAGACTGAAGTGCAAGATGTCTTCAAACGCTTCGCCAACCGTGCAATGAACAACTATGGCGTCAAGATCAAGCATACTAGAAGTGACAATGGCATAGAGTTCAAGAACACTGGCCTTGATCTTTATTTGGATATAATGGGAATCACTCATGAATTCTCATCCTCGTATACACCTCAGCAAAATGGGATTGTTGAGCGCAAGAACAGAACTCTAATTGAGATGGCTCGAATGATGCTCGATGAATACAAGACACAAAGAAGGTTCTGTCCCGAAGCTATTGATATTGCATGCCATATCATCAACCGTGTTTATCTTCACAAGCTTCTGAAGAAAACGTCCTATGAACTCCTCACTGGAAAGAAGCCTAACGTAAGTTACTTCAGAGTATTTGGAGCTAAGTGCTGGATCAAGGATCCACATCACAAGTCAAAGTTTGCACCGAAAGCACATGAAGGCTTCATGCTCGGATATGGAAAGGACTCACACTCCTACAGAGTCTTCAACATCTTTCTCTATAAAGTAGTTGAAACTGTGGATGTGCGGTTTGATGAAACAAATGGTTCACAAAGAGAGACCCTACCAAATGTGCTAGATGAGGCTTCACCAAATGAATCTATCAAGCTAATGGGAACCGATGAGATCATGCCTTCTGAAGCACAACCTGACGAGGAACTCATCATTTCTACTCCAAATCAACCTGACGACAATGCTCAGCCTGAAGACAACCCTCCTGACGATGACAATGAATAGCAAGAGCAAAATCTTCATCCAGCTCATCCTCGTGTTGCAAATGAAGTACAAGTTGAGAAGATAATTGACAACATAAATGATCCTGGTCCACTTACTCGTTCAAGAGCAACACAACTTGCAAATTTCTGTGGGCACTTTGCATTTGTCTCAATATCTGAACCCAAGAAAGTTGCTGAAGCTTTTATGGAAACCGAATGAATTCAAGCAATGCAAGAAGAGCTTCAACAGTTTGAGCTGAACAACGTGTGGGAACTTGTCAAGCGTCCTGACCCTCACAAGCACAACATAATAGGCACAAAATGGATCTATCGCAACAAGCAAGATGAGCATGGTCAAGTGGTCAGAAACAAAGCTCGTCTCGTTGCTCAAGGATACACTCAAGTCGAAGGGATTAACTTCGATGAAACATTTGCTCTTGTGGCTACACTTGAAGCTATTCGTATACTGCTAGCCTATGCAAATCATCACAACATTCTTCTATATCAAATGGATGTAAAGAGTGTCTTTCTCAATGGAAGGATTGAAGAAGAAGTGTATGTTGCACAACCACCTGGCTTTGAAGATCCAAAACGTCCTGATATGGTATACAAACTCAACAAGGCACTGTATGGCCTCAAACAAGCGCCTCGTGCTTGGTATGACACACTCAAAGACTTCCTGAAGAGCAAAGGTTTCAAACCTGGATCCCTAGATCCCACACTCTTCACGAAGACATATGATGATGAACTATTTGTCTGCCAAATCTATGTGGACGACATTATCTTCGGCTGCACTGACAAAAGATACAGTGATGAGTTTGGTCACATGATGCAAGAGCAATATCAGATGTCCATGATGGGTGAGCTGAAGTTCTTCCTTGGTCTTCAAATTCGTCAGCAAAGCAACGGCATCTTCATATCTCAAGAGAAGTACCTTAAAGACTGCCTGAAGAAGTTTGGAATGCAAGACTGCAAAGGGTACTCGACGCCTATGCCTGCTAAACACCATCTGGGTCCCGACGCCAATGGTAAAGAGTTTGATCAACAGTTATACCGCTCCATGATTGGTTCTTTGCTTTATTTATGTGCATCTAGGCCAGATATTATTCTTAGTGTTTGCATGTGTGCTCGATATCAAGCGGCACCAAAGGAGTTGCATCACTTAGCTGTGAAGCGAATACTTTGACATTTGGCTTACACCCCAACACTAGGATTATGGTATCCAAAGGGCTCAGAGTTTGATCAAGTTGGACTCCCAGATGCTGATTATGCTGGTGACAAAGTTTATCGCAAGTCTACATCACGCACATGTCACTTTCTAGGACGATCTCTTGTCTGTTGGTCTTCAAAGAAGCAGAACTATGTATCACTCTCCACTGCTGAATCTGAATACATTGCTGCTGGATCTTGTTGCGCTCAGCTTCTCTGGATGAAGCAAACGCTCAAGGACTATGGCGTCCATCTGAAGCATGTGCCACTCTACTGCGATAATGAAAGCGCTATCAAGATTGCCAACAACCTAGTTCAGCACTCGAAGACAAAGCACATTGAAATTCGTCATCACTTTCTCAGAGATCATGTCATGAAGGAAGATATTGATATCATACACGTCAACACTGAAGAGCAACTGGCAGATATCTTCACAAAGCCCTTGGATGAGAAAAGGTTTTGCAAGTTGCGGTGTGAGCTAAATATCTTAGAATCCTCAAATGTCGTGTAATCAGGCACACATCCTAACACTTATGCAAATTGATGACTTAGATGTGCAACACACGAAGTAAAGTATATCTTCAATCAATGAAGACTTACATTCTAAGTGTGAATACATTAACATGGAAATTGACTTCGGAGCACCACGATAATTGTGCGCCGTGTCTGGGTCTAATACTTCCTATACGATGGGTAACGCCACCACCAAATCCTTGTTTGAAGTGTTTTTCATGGCGTTACATTTTCAAAGTCCTCACACTTGGTTTATCTTCATTTAGGATATATATATATATATATATATATATATATATATATATATATATATATATATATATATATATATAGGACTCATTTTTTGTACTCTTGGGAGTATGTACTCTCATCCTCAATATACCTCATATACGCATTAATTATACCTCTTTATCATTCTCAATATACTTCATTAAATATTCTAAGATACCCCAATACGAGTTTTGTTGAAAAAATATCATCTGCGGCGTACTTTTTGTAATATACCTTTTTCACGTACAAACACCTCAGTATATACGTAAACATTTGAAATATGTAGACTCGCATGAATTTTTTCATGAAAATCATTTTGGGGTATCTAATAATGACTAATGAAGTATATTAAAAATAATAAAGAGGTATAAAGGATTCATCTATATGGTATATGAGGAGCGTGAGTACGTACTCTCAGGAGTACACAGTAATTTTCCTATATATATATATATATATATATATATATATATATATATATATAGAGAGAGAGAGAGAGAGAGAGAGAGAGAGAGAGCTATGTTCTGTCCTCTACAACATTCACTTATAGCTATGTCTTCTTATATGAATCTTTTGAACTAAGTGAATGTGATCGGACCCTAACCTCTCTATGCTTTCTCATCTCACACTCTGTCAGTCCAAATCATATGCATTCTGTTGGAACTGTCGAATATCTTCTCTGCGATCTTGTCAGCAGAAGATACGGAGACAAACTTTAAATCTGATTTTAATGCTCCATTCTTTATGCCTGAAATCTGGAGAAGCCGGAACGACCACTCCGACAGTTGTGGTGTACGTGGGATCGTGGGACAACTCCCAATGCGTTACATGACCGCCACGTGTCCCTCAGATGTGAACCGCCAAGGGCACCTGCGTAATTGCGTTGTGCCGTCTCCCATGTTTATAAATGCACGTCCCATCACGGTCAAAAATTCTTCTACCACCTTGACCAACCCTAGCGCCTCCGCTAGCTCTTGACGACGCCGGAGACGAAGCGCTTCGCTGCCACGACCTCGTCGACGCCGTCTTCACACCGGCCGCGGACATCGTCTACTCCGCCGTCGCTGTAGCTGTCCACTATCGCCAAGTTAGGGCACGGAAGATCGAACTACTGGGCATCCAACTCCTCTCCGTCTAAGCAGTTCATCGTGTGGTAAATTAAACTCTCGTTTTACCATCTTCTTGATCCAGAAAGATTCATCACTTTTACCACAAGAGGTTTCTGCCTACACAAATATATAGATCTATCATGTCTGCATCTCATATCTTGCCTAGTACATTCACATATGCTTCTTACATAGTTAGATTCCTCACTTGTACCTATTCATGGATTCGTACAAATCTGGAACCAACTCTCATCATATGAATGAATGTCTTCGCGCTATGAGGTCAAAGTCTTCAAAACAGATTTATCTTTTAAAACTTCTGAGAATGCATATGACATCTTCCCCTTCCCTCGCATCTCTAATGCTATCACGGGTACATGTCCGTGGGAGAATCCCTTGGTTCTCATAGTCTGCATTCATTTGCAGAATTCTTGCAGCGTCACATTCACTCTCCTAAAGCCAATTCATGTCTGACCAGCAGACTGAAGCATTCGCCAGTGTTGAAGCCATTCAGTTTGAAGCCCTTCGGATTGAAGCCAATGGCAACTGACAAGACAGTTAGGAAGGGTGGCAGACAGCGCCGTGGCAACACCTCCAAGGATTTGCCTCCTGATCTAAGTGAGATGTACAAGACTGATCCAGAGGAGGATTACAATCAGAGGAAGACACGAATCCAATGGATTCGAAGATATTGGGCTGAACAATGGTTCAAGTACAGGTTCGTGACCCAAGAGTATGCTGAAAAGAACGCCATCAAGCATCCATGGGGAGATATCACCTACAAAAATCTTCCACCCAAGACTCGAGCTGAAGCCATTGCTCAAGGCTTCTACCCTTGCATGGTCAGAGGGCCTCAACCTGCTGATGCTGATCCTACTTCTCTGCTCTGGTGTTGCGACAACAATTTGTTCAAGCGAAATCTTCAATATGCCAAGAACTCAGCCAAAGAGAACAAGAAGAAGTGGGGATTGGACTTCAATCCTGGCCCCTCTGTCGCCCCGCGCTGATGGCACGCGCGAAGCTGAACCAAACCTGGTTGGGCCCTTCTACAACTTAGAAGGCCTCATCAGTCACATCAGAATTCAAGGGGCGGATGTGGATCAACCTGCAGATGACGCTGATTCTGATGAAGCGCCTGCAACCCCGAAGCCCAAGAAGAAAAAATCCAAGGCTTCGACCACTCCACCAATTGCTTCTAGAGTGAAGCCTTTGGCCACTACTCCACCAGCACCAAGTGTGCAGTCAGAGGAGGACTCTCGCATATCCAAGAGCAGACAGCTAAGGAAGAAGCCCTCGCACAACCCCAGTCCAGCTCTCACTCCTGACGCTGTTTTGAAGACTGCCAATGAAGCGTTTGATCTCTCGAGCGATGAGGATCTTGGTGACGATGCTCTGGAGCAACTGATCAAGAGCAAGCAAGATGTATAAATCTTCAATGATTTGCCGCTCTTCGACGTGGAAGTGCTCAACAATTTCATTGATGAATGGTTTGACACCCCCAACCTCAGCTTCAATGATCTGCAACTTCCAGTTGGCCTCAGCGTCTCCTTCCATGGCGCCATTGCTTCTGAGCTAGCTCTGGCTCAGAGGATTGTTGAGCTAAAGCAAAAGATCGATTATGAAAAGGCTCAGTTCAAGAATTATGTGGACAAGCTCAGCATCCAAGAGATTCAGAACTTCAAGGTAATGATGCATGAGCTCAAGGAAGCCTTTCGCCAGAGGCGTGATGAAGCTAAAGCTTCTCGTGAGCGAATCAAGGACTTGGCTGCCAAATGCGTTCAAGCTTACAATGAAGCTGAAAAGCGCAAGGCCCTTGGGCGTCCTGGCATTGACCCAAGGATGGCTGCCAAGAAAAAGAAGAAGCAACCTATGCCCGAAGCTGAAGAATCCAGGCAGGAAATGCCTTGCATAGTCTTCCCTGCCAGCATGACTGGCACGAAGCCTAAGGTCACCCCAACTGCTTCCGAGCTCAAGAAGACAAAGGTGGCTGAAGCTGAAGCTCGCAAGCACAAGCAAACTACTGATAAAGCTCCACCCACCAAGAAGCGCAAGACAAAGAAGGATAAGGCTGCTTCCGAAGAGCCTATCTTTATCAAGCCCATATCAGTTGCTCGCCCTACATCTACACACCGAGAACGTCGCATGACAGTCCATGAGCCTGCTCCCACAGAGGCTGAAGACATTCCAGATGTTGACCCCACCGCAGCTGAAGACATTGGTCCTCATGACAATGTTGAAGATGATGAAGTCCTTCCTCAGATCGAGTACAACGTTGAATCTTCGCCTGTTCTTACGAACAGCGAACGCATCAGCATTGGTCGTCCATTGACGCCAATTGCACAGGATGACTCGTGGCCTGATCACCGACAAGATACACCAGCAACTCCCCAACCAACTCAAGACACCAATTCGGTGCTTGAAGATGAAGAATTTGTGGCCCAACAACCTCCATCCCCTGAGGCGTCGCCAGCATTTCGCAGGCTTCGCAAAGGACCAAGGCCTCAAGTCGTCACCCCAAGTGTTCCAGAAGGAAAAGAGCAAAAATTTGTACCTGACGCAGCTCCTACTGTGAACCCCTCAGAATCTGAAGCCAAAGCGGCTGAAGATATTCCGGCTGTATCAGCCGAAGAAGAACCACCCCAAGAAGAATAAGAACCCCAAGCAGAAGAAGCATGTGCTGCCACACCCCCTGTTCTCGAGGAGAACGTGTCCGACCCTCCAGCTCCTGAAGTGGAGGTTACAAACCCAGAGGCTGCCACCACCAACACTGAAGCAAATGACGTGGTCATTGCTGAAGCTAATGTGGCACCTGAAGTCATTGTGGTGCCCGAAATGATGGCGCCTGAAGCAAGTGTTGCACCTGAAGCAAATCAGCAGCCTGAAGCCACTGCCTCTGCTCCTGTTCCGCCTCCAAGGCCCCGTACAATTGAGAAAGCATACAACCAAGATGATCAGCTCATCACTGTCCGATGGCCCATTCTGACTCCACCACCTGCTACTGGACCGCGTGCTGCTGGTCCTCAGTTTGACCATCATGTTGAGCACAGGCCTCGGGTTCAGAAGCCTAAGCCAAGACTCCCAAGGTTTCCAGGTATTGCCACCTCTCAAGGGTCATTCAACGCTAATAGCTTCACTGCGCACCACACATTCTTTGACAGTGCCAAGAACCCATATTCCAAGCCAAGAATATCATCACATAGGTTCTGGAGCCATCAGTAGCGCGGTTATTACTCAAGAGTACTCTATGATCAAGGGCGCATTTTCCCTCATATGCGTCTTGACACTGAAGCTATTGCTGGACTGCCATGTCTGGAGGAAGCTCTTGATTGCTTCCGTGATGCTGGCCTGCTAAATTTTGTGACTGGCAAGGAGCATTGGAATGAAGAGCTGCTTCTGCAATTCTATGCAACCCTCCACATTCGAGGCTACAGCAGGGATCCTAAGACATAGGTCCTTGAGTGGATAACAGGCAATGTCCATCATGAAGACAAAGCATTTGATCTCATTGAGCTTACTAGCCTGCCCACTCCAGGAGATCTGTATGAACCTGGTTGTAAATTGCATAATGAAGCCTCGGAAAGTATCTTTCAGAAGCGCAAGCCCAACATGAGCCAGATGCTAAGCATGATGAAGCCTCTGCTAAGTGATGCTGAATATCCAAAGGAATTCTTTGTTGAAGACCTAGAGTATCTGCCACGCACCATCTATCATATCATCGGGCGTACTCTATGGCCTGTCAAAGGACATTCTTCATCAGCCAAGCTTGAAGGCACCATGAAGACATTGGTCTTCTATATCTTCAATGGCATCAGCGTCAATGCTCAAGATTTCTTCATTAGGCAGTTGGCCATGCCTGGCTCTGATCTGTTTGGTTTGAAGTTCTATGCTCCATGGATTATGCGCCTCATCAAGCTTCATTCAGCTATCACCTATCAGCCCTCTGCTCGCAACCATCATATATTCTTGCCTGAGGTTGATATGTCAACTGAAGCTATATACCAAGAGCCTGCCAAAGAGCCTTTTAGTCTTCACAACGCTGATCACCAGAGCTTCACTCAGCAAATTGAAGGAGTTCCAGCAGTCTCTCGCATTTATCCTATGGCCGGCCGTACTCGTCTACCTCGACACGCTGAAATTGAAGCCACTGAGAGCACCATTGCCCAAAGGCCTCAGAAGCGATCTCGTGTTCTCAATAACCAAGAGCTTTCGGTTGCCCTCCATCAGAAACAGGATAAGCATCACTACTGGCTGAAGCGTGAGATGCAAAGCCTCTTAGTGTTTGTCAATCGCAGTCGCAATCTTGCCACCAAGAATGCCTTTGTTGCTCATGAAACCTGTCGGAGGTCGTGGAAGAGTTTAACCTTGCTGAGTGCTGAAGCGGATCTTCAAGATGATGGCTTCACAGAGAGATTCAAGTTTGACCACACTCCTCCAAGGAATGTTGTTCTGCGTCGAACTCCGTCTCTTGAAGATTCTGACTACTCCTCATCCGCTGCAACAATTGACGCCAGGGTGATAGATGATCAAGATGATGCTACCTCACCTCCTCCTACTTCATAGCGTATCGACACTGCACCAACTACTTCTGCACCGCCAAACACCAACGTCGACCATGCATCCTCTCCTGCTCCAACTAGGAATGAGTAGAGGCTCTATGTCTTCAAACCTTTTTGGTCCTTACTGACAAAAGGGGGAGAAGCATATGACTTGATAGTCTTCAAGCGGGTCCATATGGGCGGGTGCTTTATATTTTGCCTAGTGATTACAACTCTTGTTTTTGCTACATTTGGTTCTCTGAGTTGTAACACTTCAACTGATGGCCGTCTGCTACGTTTTCTGCTACTCTGTAATGCGATGATAAATTCCGCATCTGCTACGTTATATTCCACACTTAGTCATTATTGCAGACGTCCATTTTTCATTATGCATATCATTATAATCGACATATCAATTGTGCATGACGAATTGTCTTCATAAGTCGAAGAGGATCTCCACAAGTACAACATGCCATGTGCATTTGCATTCAAAGGCAAATCAACTATATGCACATCTTCAGGGGGAGCCTTTTGCTACTTATGAAGACAATACCTTTATCCTTTACAATTTCACATACCTTTTATCCCCGTTGAAAACTTCAACCAGTTTGTCATCAATCACCAAAAAGGGGGAGATTGTAAGTGCATCTAGTGCCATCCCTAGTTGGTTTTAGAGTATTGACGACAAACCTGGTTGAGGGACTAATGTGTTTGTGAGAATTGCAGGATAACACAGGTAGTAGTCCCTCATTGATTCGGTTTACCTACCGGAGATGACCCCTAAAAATGTATGACATTGACATCAGTGGTGGTATATGAAGATAATCATATCGAAGACTATGACAAGAGAAGACATTGTGTGAAGACTATGGAGAGCGAAGACTTAGATGTTTCGTTGTTTCCTTTTCTTCTTTCTTGAGTCATAGGAACCACCGTACTGTTAAGTGGGGTCCAAGTGATCTAAGTCAGAGTGACTGAAGTGATGCTCAACCAAATCCTATGTCTTCGAGCGAAGACAATGAGAGCAAATCTTATCCAGAGTTAGATGAGTCAGCTTTACTTGTAGCCCAAGTAAAGTTGCTGTGTGAGTGTTTGAAATCTGACCGTTGGAACACGTGTCAGTTCCTTAGTGACCCAGGGTCACTTCGGTAAAATCAGGTCGGGTTGCCCAGTGGCTATAAGTAGCCCACCCCCTACACCATAAATTGGTGGCTGCTCAGAGTTATTACACGGCTTTTGTCGTTTGAGAGCAACCCACCTCCGAAGCTTTTGAGAGAGAAATCATTGCGAGGACAAAGCCAAAACACCCAGAGCCAAAGAGTGTTAAGCATCACTGAAGTCTTTCTGTCTGTGTGACCTGAAGACTTATTACACTTGAGGACTGTGTTTCCTCCAGCCGGTTAGGCGTCGTGTTCTGAGCATCCAAGAGTCATTGTGAATCGTAGGTGAACGAAGTCTGTGAAGGTTTGGAAGTCTACCTTGAAGACTTACCAGAGTGATTGGGCGAGGACTAGGTGTCCTTAGCTCAAGGGGAATAAGGTGAAGACACTGTCTTCTGAGTTAAATCTCAGCCTCCCTAACCAAACGTACAGTTGTCACAGCAACTGGAACTGGTCTAACAAATCACTGTCCTCCCCGAGTTACTTGTTCTATCCTTTACTTCCCTTTACTTACTGTCTTATGTTGTGAAGTCATTGTCTGCTTGACTTATCTGATTGACTTCACTGAGTATCTACTTGTTCTGATTGGCTTCATTCCTTCTTCCATCTTGATCCCTACTACCTAGCTGCTATTAGTCTTCGTGCTTTCACTTCATTGAATACATGACTATGGCCTGTCTAGTGTAGTCTACTTTCCGCTGCATATTAATAGGATTGGATTTATCTTTTGTCTTCAAAACTACCATGTTTTGAAGCATTTCATAAAAATCGCCTATTCACCCCCCCCCCTCTAGTCGATATACTGCAATTTCACTCTCCACCTCGCCACCTCCTCTGTCCGGCGTACCGCCCCGACGCAGGAGCTCGCCGGAGCCCGCGCCGGCCGGTCCCGCCGCCTCCTGTCGGACCCCGAGCCACCGCACCATGCTCCGCCGCCTCCCCGCTCGACCTCGTCGCCAGAAGCCCCACCGTCGCATGGGTTCCACCAGGGCCGCCCCTCCTCGCCAGATCCGGTGGCCCCGAGGCCGGATTCGGCCGGTTCCGCCCCGATCCCGGCCACCGGAGCCGTCCCCGGCCCCCTTGGCCCCTCTACATGCTCGCCGGCCAGCCACCATGGCTTCCTGCTCGCCAGGAGCAGAGGAGGATGACGCCTCCATCCTGGGCCGACCCCTCCTCGCTCATGGGCCACCGCTCGGCCTCCGAGGCCCAATCGCCGGCCCGGCTACGCCTTCGCCGGCCCACCCCAGCGTCTCTACCGACCGGGCCTTGGCCCATGGTGATCTTCCATTAAGTCCCGCACATGCACTATTTAGCTATACTAGGCTCAGTTTTTTTTCCAGAAAACAGCCAAGTCCCCAGTTCTGTAATAAATGTGTGCATGTTGTGATGCTTGTAACTTTTTGTGTGGTGATCCAAATGAAGCTTATGATATGTCAAAATGTTCATCTTGTGATGCTCTTCATAATGTTGTACTGTGGCATGCATGTTTGAGTTCATCTTGATGCCCTAATCATTGTTGCAAAAGTGCTAAATGTTTTAAACTGCTGATAATTGTTATTATGTTAGCATGTTTGAGAGGTCACATCTTTGTGCGTGTTGGTCCAAATGGAGTGTATGATATGTCAAAATGTTCATTGTGAAGTGCTCTACATGATGGTTGATGTAGCATTCATGTTAGCTGTCATATTGCCATGTTTATCTTTGTTGCAAAAGTGCATGTGGCTGTTAAGTGCTGAAACTTGTTACGAGATGTTGATTTGTCATTTTTGTATCTTTATGTGTGATTTTTGTATGAGCTAAATGTCAATATGTTTTAGAAGCACAATCATGTCATCTTTGTTGTGGTGTAATTACTTTTCCATGTTATGCCTTGTGGTGTTTGCAACAAGCTTGTAAAGTAGCCTACTCGATGTTGCTGATTTCTATGACTTGTTGAAAACTGCTAAGTCTGAAACTGTTATAACCTGATGCCATGTTTGCTTGATGCGCCACTCTAATCCATGAATGTTTTGGGATCTCCAATGATCATGTCTTGTTGTCCATGTTATGCTCTATCCATCCATGTCCTTGTTTGCCATTGTAGCCTGTTGTAGCTTGGTTATTTCTTGCTCTCAAGTTGCTATAAAATGTTTATGTCAGTAGTTTATCAGCAAGTTCAGTTTTGCCATGTGAATAGCTAGTGTTCTATGCATCATATGAACATGTTCTTGCCATGAGTAGCTTCATAAACATGTGTTCTTGCTGTTGGTTATCTTCACATGCCATGATATGCTTTGAGATGAGTTGCACAAGTTTGCAAACATGCCTACTTGTCGTTGTTGTTGCCGTGTCTAGTTTATTTTCACTAAGTCTGTGAAACTGTTATCTTTTGCAATCTTGCCATGATGTTTTGAGCATGTTCTTGTGGTGTTTGGTAGTAGCTCTTAAGTCATGCTTGTAGTGCTGGACATGTACATGATTACCAAGCCCTTTGATGCCATGAAGTGTTATTGTATCATGTTGTTTTGATGTCAACTAAGTGCCATGTTGCTGTTTTTGGACATCTTTTTGTTATATCTTGTTTCGTGTGTATGTGTTGAACCGTTCCTCCGTTTCGAGTGTGCTTCATATGAAACTTATGTGTTTTTGCATATAGATGCATAATAACATGGTGAATACCTGTTTGGGGTGTGTCTGCTTGATGTTTGGAGGCGTTTTGCATCAATGCCATGCTTGTCTTGTTTTGCTCATATCTTCTAGGCCGTAGCTCTGGATTAAATAAACTTTATATGAAACTTGACTAGAATTTCGAGTAGATCATCATGGTGCATGTTAACCTGCTGTTTAACAACTTTAACTTATGGTTTGTTCAGATCTGGACCAATTTCGAAAATTGTATATGAGGACTTACCGGAATTGTTATATGTTGTTTCCGGCCTCATTTAAACTTGCTTTGTGTGATGTTCTTGTGTGATTCATCCCTTGCCATGTTTTGCATCATATAGACTTGTCTTGCATCATACTTGGTTGAGCATTATGTCGTGTTCTTGTGTGGTGTGTTTACCATGTTACTTGCTTCTTCTCGCTAGTTCTTATTCCGTTGCGATCGTGAGGATTCGTTCGACTTCACTTGGTTCATATACGTGGCTTCTTCTTCGTATTCTTCGTGGACTCATTCTTCTTCCTTGCGGAATCTCAGGCTAGATGACCATCACCTTGGATACCTTTACTACCATTGCTATGCTAGCTGTCTCGATGCTATTGCTATATGTCGCGCTACCTATCTATTTTTCAGCCTCTCCTTGTTGACATGAAACCTCTAACCTTTGACACCTTCCCAGCCAACCGTTGTTTGGCTATGTTACCCGCTTGCTCAGCCCCTCTTATAGCGTTGCTAGTTGCAGGTGAAGATGAAGATTGCTCCATGTCGGATCTTGGTGTTGGAATATCACAATATTTATTAATTATATTAACACACATATATACTTGGCAATGGGTGGAAGGCTTGGCGGCGTTATGTCCCTTGATTTTGCGTTCCTAACACGGTTGGGGTTTATGGGCCCCCCTTGATAATTCACACTGCTTAAAGCTTTTCCAGCAAGACCCAATTGTGGTTTTACATTTTCCTAATAACTAAAATTTGCATAGGGACTAGCTACCCCGAGGACTTAATCAACAACCCGGGCCAGTGCTCCTCTTGAGTGTTTGTCCAAACTGGGGGTCCTACAGGGCCACCACGGGGAAACTCGAGGATTGGTTCCTGTAGCATCACCCATCCGGTCGTGGCCTGAGACGAGATACGCGCGGCTACTATCTGGGTGTCGGCACGCCAGGAGGTCTTGCTGGATTAGTTTTACCTTTGCCGAAATATCTTGAGCACGGGATTCCGAGGATACTCGGGTCTTCCAACTTTGGAGTTGCGACTCCACAGATCGTGAGCTTGTGATGGGCTATGTTGGGACACCCCTGCAGGGTTTGATCTTTCGAAAGCCGTGCCCGTGGTTATGTGGTAGATGGGAATTTGTTAATGTCCAGTTGTAGAAAACTTGACAGAGGATCTGAGATAAAATACACGAACCGCGTGAGTAATCATGACTGTCTCTTTTCATTTTGAGAAGAGAACACGGTGGGGTTATGTTTGACTCGCAGGTAGTTCAGGATCTTTAGCGATCATTACTAGTTTGCGACCGTTCGCATAGATGCCCATCTTATTCTTGTACTCGGAAGTTAGCCACCATACTTTTGCTTAGCCGATGCTGCAACCTCACCACTATCCTTTCCATACCCAATAAAGTTTTGCTAGTCTTGATACCCATGGTTATGGGATTGTTAAGTCCTCGTGGCTCACAGGTACTACAACAGTTGCAGGTGCAGGTTTCTGATGACTTGACGTGAGAGCGATGTACTTGTGTTGGAGTTCTTTCTTCTTCTGCTTCGTCAGTCTTGGGTTAGGTTCCTCGTCGGCAGCCTGGGATAGCAGGATGGATGTTGTGCTTTTCATGTTTTTTGCAACCGTAGTCGGATGTCTTGTATTGATGTTGTTGTATTCATGTGACTTGTATGAATTGTTGTATCCCCATGTATGTATGTAATAGTACGATGTAATGATATACATCTTGCTAAGCGCCTGAAATGCGGTTGTGCCTCAATCACAAGTTTTTATCTAGTGATCGAGATAGAATCGCATCTTGGGCGTGACATATACCCCCACTCCACTCCCCTGGAGCCTATGGAAATGTGTTCCAACCAAGCAAAGAAACACCATAATCAATCAAATCAATCATGCAGTTGGTCGAGCGCCTTGAGGAGGAATGGCTTGAATCTGGTGACATTGACCATGACGTCCTGCTTCATGACGATCTCGGCGAGGGTGGGCCATCCCTGGGCATGGATCTGCATGGGGTTCTTGAAGACGTAGTGGTCGCGGGAGTACTTGTCCTTGAGCATCGTCTCCTCCTCAGAGACGTAGTACTCGACGTAGCGGAGCTGCATGTCGCGCGCCGGCTGACCGTAGAAGTTGGTGGCCATCGACTCCATCTTGCCCCACGGCATGATCTGCACCAGCACGGCGCCCGTGGGCAGGAAGATCTGGTTGGTGAGCCCGGTGCCGTGCACGGCCAGGAGCACGTCGGCGGCGTTGATGGTCTCAGCGAAGGCGCGCACGTCGGCGCCGGCCTCGGCCACGGTCACCTCGAAGCCGAGCTCCTCGCAAAGGGCCTGGACGGCGCGTAGGTTGAGCGGCTTGCGCGTGCCCTTGTGCTCGATCAAGAGCATCTTCGGCTTCTGCGTCATCTTCTCGCCGAGCACCGCAGGGGCGTCCCGCGGCAGGCCGAACGCGCGACGGAGGAGGCGGTTGTAGTCAACCATGGTGTAGTTGTGCGGGTTGCAGGTCGGGTGCGGGCCGATGATGAGGTCCCGGTACAGCCCCAGCTGCCCACCGGGGAAGCAGTGCACCTCCTCCTCTTTGTCGAAGTTGATCACCTCGTAGTTGGACAGCTTCTTCAGGAGCGGCGCGAACTTCTTCGCCCGCCCCGGCTTGAAGTTGGTGATCATCACGTCCGTGTTACTATGGCACGGCCTTGTTTGGCGAGAGACCTTGGCCTTGGAGCACATGCGTGCTCGAACGAAAGAGTACGCGTTAGCGTGTTTGTTCGTAAAACGTGTCTCCCTTCCCTTTTCTTCTTCGAAAAAGAAGAAGAAGAAGCAAAACGACAAAACTGGCCGCTTCCGCTTCCATCCGCTACAGCTGGGATCAGGAGTGGGACCCACGTAGGACACGACACTGTTTAGAGACAAAAGTAAATGAACAGTAATCGTGATCTCTATTACTGAAGATGATTACAGTATATATATCTCCAGAAGAGATGCTTTCAACCGATGCGACTCTTTAGGGAGACATGAGCAAAGGGACGCGACGGTTAGCATGTCCGTCGATTACAAAGAGGGGATTCTCTTAATTAATTACACTTAATTAATTTCTAACACCCTAATCTCCTCTTTGATCTTGTAGAATCATCATCTTGAAAAATACTCCTCCAAAAACCCTATGGGAAAAGTATGAGGATATATACATAGTATGTCATGAAAAACTCCTTCCAAAAAACCAGTGGGAAAATAAGGAGAAAATGACATATCACGATGCTTGTATTACTATTGCCTCGTTAAAAACCTTCCATGAGAAACCATATAGGAAAAACTCATAAAAGGAAAAGAGTGCAATATCAAGATCTGGAGATCTCGAACAGGTTATCGTTCAGGAGTACTCCCGCTGAACCTTGCAAATAACAAAGTCATCTCATACAAATTCTATTAACTTGTTTCTGGAATGAAGAACTTGGTAAAGACTTTGTGAATAAATCACCAAAATTATCGCATGCCTTCATTTGCAAGATATTTATCTTCCACCTTTCTTCAACTCATGGGGAATAAAATACTTTTAGAGCCATACACATTCGAGTGTTGCTCTTTATAACATGTCTACATCTGCATCTGTATAATACAAACAAAACATTATCTTCATAGATAATGGTGGGTGGTTCCTACCAACCAATCCCACTTGAACTTTCAATAAAGTTCGTCATTCCATGAAGTCAAATACATTCATGTGATGCTTCATACAAATTGATGATTTCTGAATGACTAGTGGGTGCAGCCACTAAAATATGTCTTCTTGACTTCCCAGAGAAGGTCACCCCTTCATTCCAGGAGACAAAAACCAGTATGTGATCTAGAATTATGGGGATCTAATATATATACCCAGCATTACAATATCCAACCATGGTCATATCTTGAATTTTATTCATAGAACAAATCAAGATCTATGATGTCCAGAAGATATCTAGAAATATGCTGCACACCAACCCAATGCCTTTTAATCAGTGATGCATTGTATCTAGCCAATACATTTACTTCTAATGAAATACCAGGCCTGGTACAGCTTGCTAGATACACATGTGCTCTCATTGCACCGTGATATTGAAACTCAAGTCCAAATATCTCTTCATCACTGCCATTAGGCCTTAATGGGTCCTTATCTCCAGTACTCCAGAGATCTCAAAACCATAGTTCTTTAATGGATGTGACTTAAACATGTTGAAGATTCAACAATCTTTTGGATAAATATAGACTGATGAACAAGTATTCCCGAAGGAATACACTCAACTTCCAAACTCAAGCAAAGTTTGTTCTCAACCAAATCTTACATCTTACATTCCGTCTTAAGATGATTTGATTGTATCATGTATCTCTTGTGTAGCTCCAATGATACTAGATCATCAACATACAAGAAAAATGTACAAAATCCCTCTTTGGATTTCTTGATGAACATAAATGAACAATCATAAATGTTTGAGTAACCTTCTAATAAAGGAACTCACTCAGTCGGTTCTACCACATCATTGCCGACTACTTCAAGTCACAATGACTTCTGAAGCATTAGGCAACACATGTTGCAATTAAACTCGGAATCTTCGTTCCATCGGGAACTATCATAGAGATATTCGAATCAAGTGACTCATACAACTATGCAGTCACAACATCCATCAGTTTGATATACAATTCACTGCCAGTAATATAAAATATCGGAACATTATTCCACTCACAACAGGATAACATATTTCATCATAAACGATGACGGGTCTCTGCGTGAACCCCTATGCTACAAGCCTCGCTTCATGTATCACCACCTCATTGTTTTCGTTCCACACATGAACAAAAACCCATTTGCTCCCCCAGGGAACAAATTCAGAGGAGTACGTATTACTGATCAGGTCAATACCCCCTCTTCTTGAGAGCGAGCGCATCCTTAGTTGCTGCCTTCCTTTGGATCAACTAGAGTGTTTTACTCAGCCATGCATGGACTTAGCTTCTCGATCCAATCCAAGGTCTTCTGCAATTCATGAGGATAAATAAATGTCGACATAATGTAGTCCTTATTATATGATTCTCCCAAATCCATATCCATAGTAGAGATTTCATCATTACCTTTTGGCTCTTTGTGATTTCCCACAACAGTTGAGTCAAGGTCTTCCAATGTCCCAGCACAAAAAAATGGTGTGTGCACTCGTGCTGGGTCCTGGATATGTCAAACATCCTTCAGGTGTCCTTCAACCCTTGATTGAATATCAACACGAAGTTGACCTACATTTACTGTTTGAGGATTCCTCATTCCCCTTGGACGCTTCCATGAAGCCTTGTCCTCTTGTGTCCAAATTCCTCCCCCTCATCGGTGGCCAAGTGGACCTATGGGTCACGTCCACTCTCTCTGACACATTCACTATGGGAACATTTTACTTTGTGACACCTTTATACTCAGTAAATGCAACTAGCAGATTAGTTGTGATACTTTGCAAATTCATAATCTTCTGAACTTCCAGTTCAGATTCATTCGTACGTGGATCTAAGGACTAGATGTCTCTTCATATCTCATTCTATTTCCAGGCATTCAATGTGGTTCTTATCTCCCCCTAATGCCGGAAAAAATGTCCTCATAAAAATACAACCAGCAAACCAGGCCATAAACAAGTCTCCTTTTAGAGACTTCGGGTACTTTAAGATTGACGAAGAATCGTACCTCACATAGAACCCCATTTCTCTATGAGGGCCGATATACGTACGCTGCGGTGGTGAAATAGATATGTATCCAACACAACCAAATTATCGTAGATGGGAAATACTTGATGATTTCCACGTACTAACTGCAACAGGGAGACCGTATTATATGCAGTTCGTCGAATTTGTATATGCAGTACGTAAAACTGCAATGTCCCCAACTAGATGTTGGGAGATTGCAATTCTGTAGGAGCAATCTTGCTATCAACTTATCCTCTTGACAAATGATTCCGCAAAATCAATCTGGGTATGTACACAAAGTACCAATATGCTCCATAGTAATGCCTCAATCTTGGCAGTAATCATCAAATGCTCACGAATAAATTTCGTAGCATTATCCATTCTGATGGATTTTATCCCGTGCTCGGGATGATTTGCTCTCAAATTAATGATTTGAACAATAAGCTTTGTAAAAGCATGGTTCCTTATAGAAGTAAGACACACATTGGACCATCTCACCGATGCATCCAAAAGCAGTATGAAATATCTCAATATTCCATATAATGGTTGAACTAGATCACATGCATCTCATGTACAAGGAAATCTACTGGCCCATCCTTTATCTTTAGATATGATGGCCTTGTGATCAATTTTCCAGTCTACACGTATCGTGCATACATAATCCAATGAATTTGGAAATTTCATACAATTAGATTGTGTGTAGTAGAACCATCAATAATTTTCTTATCATCCCAATACCAGGGAGACCCAGGCAACCATGCCATATCTTGAACTTATCAAGATTCTAGAAAACTATCTTGTATGCCCAAAGCATAACCGATTTTGATGTATGTATGATACAAACCAGAATACAGAGAAGACATCTACTGTAGGATTTCAAATCCCTTTTGTCGAGTCATGAGTAGGCTTCCAACCTCACTCATTATACGAGTTTCAACATAGAAACCAATGCGGATATCCTTACATATCAGCAAGGTACGAGTAGAATCTAGATACACTAATGTATCCATGATTACCATGTACTACCCATAGGGAGTGTAATTGTGGCTTGACCAGAGCCAACAATTACCATATCACGACCACCACTTGCCATGAAATTTCCATTACTCTTCTCGGAAGTATGAAAATACTATATCTCCCTTAATATTGTGTAAGTAGACATACAGAAATACACTAGATCAATGATGGCGCGCGTTGCCGCGCCTGTCAGTTACTTTAGTAATATGATAGGAGTTTCTCTAAATACATAGACCCAGGAAATGTATTTAGAGATATTTGACATGTAGAAATTTTGAGAAAATCTTTAACATTCAATTTATAGTGCCTGAATACATACGAATTTCATATTTGGACAACCATATGCTTAGCACGAAATATCATGTATCTATTATATGAAAATGAAAACAAAAATCAAGGCAAACATAGTCCCTTCTTAAAGACATTCACATTTCAAACTAGAAAAGAATAACAATAATTGAAAATGTAAGATACAATATTATGTTTGTACTGAGACATGCAGGGGAGCAAACTTTAGCATGGTTCAAAATTCCACATCTCATGCAGCATTATATAATACAGTATACAAATATAACAAATTGTATCCAGGTAATCCCAATCCAGGACAAATACCCATGCAATAGCTCACCCGAATGGTGATAAAGTAATATGAGAGGATTC
This sequence comes from Secale cereale, assembly GCA_902687465.1. Lineage (NCBI taxonomy): Eukaryota > Viridiplantae > Streptophyta > Magnoliopsida > Poales > Poaceae > Secale > Secale cereale. The sequence continues at coordinate 531,109,481 of LR738712.1, read as the reverse complement.
CAAACAACACAAGATGGACAAACACATAAGCTCAACGTAAGCAACATAGAAAGAAAAAAATGACAGCAAACATTCTATTATGGAAAGTAACCTGTGTGCAAAACATTCTTTGTATAACCTCCCAGAATCTCAACTACAAATTGATCTGATGCACATAAGTGTTGTATGCTACCATAGACTCCAAGTCATGGAATCGGACGAGCATCCATTCCCTGTGCACTTCAAGCATCATCATCACCCTATATTTATCATACTGCTCCTCAAAAGAGCTCCAGAGTATCAGATACTCTATTTTTACAGATCATGGTGTAGTGAAGTGCAATGCAACATACTTTGCTATAGCGGCTATAGCCGGAGCCCCTGAGCGGGTGTGGTTATGTGGGAACAGAGATCCCGGGCCGCCAAGTTAACTTTACATTGACTAGGTTCAATGATTGATACCATCAACGGCAAACTCAGCAATAAATCTCTCTTGGATATGTCCAACATATCCTGCATGAAATCATCATGCACAATTAATTTACCTTTTAGTAAATTAATTTTCAAGTATCATCAACATATAGCAACCATCAAATTGCCTAATCAGATATGCTGATATACAAATGTGCTTTACAACACAGTAATATACCATAAATTACTGTAAAACACATGGTAAAACGATGTATAGCTAAAACCTAAAATCAAAAGAAAAACCACAGAGAAAATGGTCCTAGGCCAAAGCCACTCAGCCCAAGTTTTTTTTCCTCTCTTTTTCTTTTGTTCCCAGTGAAATCCTACCCAATCACCAATTCGATTAGTCATAACAACCACAATTAAATGGTTAAAGTGCTCAAAACAGTAAACCCGGATGCCAAACTGCAAAGTCCATGAGCCAATCATGGCTTGGCTGCAAACATCCTGGACTTTCATGGGATTACATCATATAATGAGAGCACTACTTATAAAATGTGTACAAGTGCATCATGTACATGTATATGGTTGTTGGTTGTATGTTGTCATATGAATTAGATCATGTATGTGGTAGAGCATCTCCAACAGAAGCGCTATATAAGCGACCGGTATAAAAACTGCTTTTAGCGCGCGCGGTCCTAATTTGGAATCTCCAGCAGCCGCACAAAAAGCATGCGCGCTATAACTAACGCAGCGCGCGCATCAAAAAGGCATCGCGCGCAACATATTTAGTGCGTCGGGTGCGCGCGCTACAACCTTTGGGTTGCTGCAGATGGGACCGCTTGATTGGGACCGCTGGCCTCGCGCGTGCGGCATATTTTACAGCGCTTGTTGGAGCAAACGTCTTATAGCGCCCTAAAAAAAAGCTACTTGCGTGCTGCAAACCTGTTTTTTGGGCGCCGCGGACTGAGCGGCTATTGGAGATGCTCTTAGGCTGCTTCTCCTGAGGTGTGTCTATCCTATTCTCTAGTTCTCGTCGCCCCCGTGCATGGGGGATCTGGGGGTTTTATATAGACCAACCCCCCAGGGATACAATGGTAATGTTACACGGCAGTGGGGCCGGATTGTCATCGTCCGGGAAGCCGATGCTGGGACCCGCCGGGTACAGGGCTCGCCGGGTTCTCCGGGCACGGGCCCCGCCAGGTATGGGGGGCACTGCGTGCCGTCTTATCGGTCGCCAAGGATTGGCTGAGCTGGGTCGGGTATGGCGTGCTCTGTCATGTCACCGTCTGTCGGCGTCATGGGCTGTGATGATTACACTGTTGCCACGCCCCGATTGACTAGGGGCATGGGCAAGGCACTGTTGCCTAGGTCATCGGTAGGTGCGTCTCATCCCATCGTACGGTTGGGATGGGACAGGAGCTGACCCGTGGCCGGATTGGGGAACACGCCATGGGTCGGTCTGGCTTGTTGAGGAAGTCTTGGCGTCCTGGATCCGGATCCCTCGAGCAGGCCATCGGGGCCGGATCGGGGGAGCCGGCCGGACTGGAGAGCCTTGCTGGACTGTGGGTCTTGTCCGGACTGGAGAGTCTTGCTGGACTGTGGGCCTTGGCCAGACTGGAGAGTCTTGCCGGACTGTGGGCCTCGGCCGGACTGGAGAGTCTTGCTGGATCGTGGACTTTGGCCGGGTTGAGCGACCCGGCCAAGTCTGAGGTGGATTGTGGGGCGACGCTGGCCCCGTTGTTTTTTGAAAAGGATCCGGCTTCCGTTGCCAGCCTGGGGTTCATCCCCGCGACAGTAGTCCCCGAAGCTATGAAGGTCCGCTGTCCTCGGGTGATCGGGCCTTCGCACTTTCCTTCCCTTGAAGGCGGGCTCGGGGCCGAGCTGAGGAACACCCGTTGTGAGTCGGCTTCTAGAAGCCGGATCGTGGCGTTTCGGCGACGGCGGGAATCGAGGAGTCCGCTGAATCTTGGATGATCTTTCGGGTTCCGTGCGGGCACCACGTGGTGCCCGGAAGCCGGGGAGGCCTGACAGGCCACGCACGCCACGGGATGGGACGACGGGCCGGGGCCCGCAGCCGCGCAACTTTGGGCCGTGCATGCGGATTTATTGTGGCGTCCTCGAACCGGTTGCCCTTCATCACGCTCTACGAGGCGTATCTTGGCGTCGAGCCCTCCATCGACCTCTTCGCGCGCCTCTTCTCCCTGAAGCAGCAGGGGCCGAAGGCCGGGGAGATGTCGGAGTGCGGAGCCGCCGTCATCTGTCGGCGGCCAGGGGACGAGCGCCCAAAGGTGCCACTTGAGGATTCTGCCAAGAAATGGCAGAATTCTTTCTTCTATGTCCGCAACTTGGGCACGGACCGCATCAACCTGCTGACGTGCTGCCGCAGGAGAAGCAGAACTGATCCTACTACCCCAATCGGCCGTCACAGGCGGTGCTCAATTTGAGCGAGCGGGTGGTGGTGATGAAGGAGCGAGAAGGCCTCGAGGGCCGAGACCTCGTCGCCTCCTTCATCGTGCGGTGGGTGGTGCCGTTGCAGCGGCGCGCTCGTCTCATCGGCGAGATGAGGGGCCTCGACGACCCGGACCGCATGTCCAAGCTGCGGCTGAGGGCGGAGCAGGTCGCTCGCCGGGTGAACGACATCTCCAAGGCCAACCTGCCGGATGGCTGGTAGTACGGAAAGGTTCCGTATAGCCACACAAACCCGACACCGGGGTGAGTCCCTTCTCTCCCTATTTTGCTGCCGCTCATCTTCTTATCCGCCCGGATGCGACACGGGAGGTGCTTCTGAACGCCAGCTGGCATCCTTACGACCGGACGGGGACGCAGGTGGTGCGCGCCACCTCGGAGGAGCCCGAGGCCCATGGCGGAGGGGAGGGAGCGGTCACCGAGGCGGGCGCGGGGCGCCGAGCAGGTGCGCTTATCTCATTTTCTTCACTATTTGTTTTCTGGGAGGCATCAGAGGTGCTGATGTGAGCCATTGATGTAGCTGCGCCGAGTGGACGGGGCGGAGGCGCGGCTGGGGCTGGGCGTCCCGAGCGGTGACGACGGCGGCGGGAGGCCGAGGTGGCAGCGCGGCTGGAGCCGGGCCGTCTCAGGCGGGGCCGACAATGGGCTGGCCTCACGGGAAGGGCAGCGCCGCTCCGTCGGCTCCCCCCGCGAAGCACGCCGCGGGCGCGGTAGGGGGTGTGAGGCCGGCCGCCAAGAGGAGGCGCGTCACCCAGGCGTTGAGGCGCTTCGTGCCGGTGCTGCCGGGGTAAGCCTTTTTCTTTGGCTCCGAGCTGGGCGGCTCCGTTGAGCCCCCTTTTGTGCTGATTTGTCCTCGTTTCAGATCGCCAATCTCATTGGCGTTGGCGGCGGTGGAGGCCGCGTCCCCCGACGGCGCTGGGTTCCGGACGAACCGGTCCAGCACCATCGATCTGGGCGATGAGGAGGAGGAGCGGGCGGATCCGGAATTTGGTCTAGATCCGTCCGACGCGGAGGGCCGGGCCTGGCGAGACCGGGATCGGGCCGAGGCCGCGTTGAAGGCGGCATCGAAACGGGCTTGGGCCACGGCCGCGGAGGCGTGGGCGCGAGCCGGCGAGGAGCCGGCGTGGCCAGAGATGCCGGCCGGAACGACAGTGGCGACGACGGTGTTCGACCCGACGTTGGAGGAGGGGCACGGCCAGGGCGGCTGATACGTCTCCAACGTATATATAATTTTTGATTGTTCCATGCTATTATTTATGATGTTTTGGATGTTTAATGGGCTTTGTCATACACTTTTATATTATTTTTCGGACTAACCTACTAACCCAAAGGCCGAGTCCAGATTGCTGTTTTTTGCCTGTTTTAGGGTTTTACAGAAAAAGGATATCAAACGGAGTCCAAACGGAATGAAACCTTCGGGAGAGATATTTTTGGAGAAAATCACGCACGGGAGACTTGAGAACCACTGAGTAGGGGCTACGAGGTGCCCACGAGGGTGGGGGCGCGCCCCCGGCCTCGTGGGTCCCTCGTGAGGCCCCCGGTGTCCTCCGTCCTCCTATATAAGCCTACGTACCCCGAAACCATCAAAAGAGAAGAGAAAACCCTAGTTCCACCGCTGTAACCTTCTGTTCCCGTGAGATCCCATCTTAGAGCCTGTTCCGGAGCTCCGCCGGAGGGGGGATCCATCACGGAGTGCTTCTACATCATCATCATCGCCTCACCATGAGTTGTGAGTAGTTTACCACAGACCTTCGGGTCCATAGCTAGTATCTAGATGGCTTCTTCTCTCTCTTTGGATCTCAATACAAAGTCCTCCTCGATCTTCGAGGAGATCTATTCGATGTAATCTCTTTTTGCGGTGTATTTGTCGAGATCCGATGAATTGTGAGTTTACGATCAAGATTATCTATGAGAAATATTTGGTTCTTTTCTGAACCCTTTATGTGTGCTCATAATATCCTTGCAAGTCTCTTCGAATTATTGGTTTGGTTTGGCCGACTAGATCTATAGTTCTTGCAATGGGAGAAGTGCTTGGCTTTGGGTCCATTCTTGCGGTGTCCTTTCCCAGTGACAGTAGGGGCAGCAAGGAACGTATTGTATTGTTGCCATCGAGGATAAAAAGATGGAGTTTATATCATATTGCTTGAGTTTATCCCTCTACATCATGTCATCTTGCTTAAGGTGTTACTCTGTTCTTATGAACTCAATACACTAGATGCATGTTGGATAGCGGTCGATGTGGGGAGTAATAGTAGTAGATGCAGGCAGGAGTTGATCTACTTGTCACGGACGTGATGCCTATATACAATGATCATGCCTAGATAGTCTCATAATTATTCGCTTTTCTATCAATTGGTCGACAGTAATTTGTTTACCCGCCGTAGAATATCGCTATCATGAGAGAAGCCACTAGAGAACACTATGGCCCTCGGGTCTATTCTCAACATATCAATCTACATCTACTTTACTTTTTCCGCTTTTACTTTCTGTTCTTATAAACAAAAATACCAAAAATATAAACTATCATCTCTATCAGATCTCACTTTCGTAAGTGACCGTAAAGGGATTAACAACCCCTTCTCGCGTTGGCTGCGAAGTTCTTATTTGTTTGTGCAGGTGCGAGGGACTCGCACGTGGTCTCCTACTGGATTGATACCTTGGTTCTCAAAAACTAAGGGAAATACTTACGCTACTATGCTACATCTCCCTTTCCTCTTCGAGGGAATACAACGCAAACTCGAGAAGTAGCAAAAAGAATTTCTGGCGCCGTTGCCGGGGAGGCTTACGCAAAAGTCATATACCAAGTACCTATCACAAACCCTTATCCTTCGCATTACATTTTTTTTTTGCCTCTCGTTTTCCTCTCCCCCACTTCACCCTTGCCGTTTTATTTTCCCTTCTTCTGTCGTGTGTTTACCGTTCGCGTGCCTATTGTTTGCTTGTGTTGCTATGTGCCCTCATTTAGGTTGCATCTTCGCTTGCTAAAGTATGAATCCTCGTCCACTTGCTAATCTCTTTAAGAGATCCAATTATGTTGAACCTATTGCTAGTGAGTTGCGTGCACTAGATTATCTTTATGGAGTTTTGCTTGAAATTTATGAATCTGAAAATTGTGAGGAATTGTTAAAAGAAAAAGTAATTCTTGTTAGCACCTTAAATAAAAAGCATGATTGCAATGATGTTACTATAAATTCTATTGATGTCAATTGTGCTAATAATATGCAAAACCCTAAGCTTGGGGATTCTAGTTTTGCTATGTCTACTACTTGTTACAATGATCATGATTGGGGTGATTCTTCTTATGATCTTGAAAATTTATTTAATCCCCATGATGAATATAAGATTGATAATAATGTTTGCATTAATAATGAAATTGGGTTTGGAATAGTGTCAACTTTAGATCCCGCATACTTGGAGAATGTTCAATCTTATGAAACTTTTGATAAAAATGGGTTTCGAGAGGTCATGACTTTAGTTAATGTTCATCCCACTATTTTAGAAGAGTGTCAACTTTGCATGCATGTGGATCGTGTTGAGAATCTGTTATGTGATTGCTATTTTGTTGAATTTGATCATGATCCTACATGCAATTATTATGAGAGAGGGAAATATGGTTGTGGAAATTTTCATGTTACTAAATTACCTCTCTTGATGTTGAGATTGATCTTGTTTCTTTCTTCTTCTTTGCATACACTAGATCTTGCTTGCTATGATAATTTGTTTGCTTATAAAATGCCTATGCATCGGAAGTATGTTAGACTTAGATGTGTTTGTCACGTGTTTTATGATGCTCTCTTCATGTTGAGATTGATCTTGTTTCATTCTTCTTCTTTGCATACACTAGATCTTGCTTGCTATGATAATTTGTTTGCTTATAAAATGCCTATGCATAGGAAGTATGTTAGACTTATATGTGTTTGTCACGTGTTTTATGATGCTCTCTTTGTGCTTCAATTCGTGTCTTTCATGTGAGCATCATTGAAATCTCGTGCCTAGCTAGGGGCGTAAAACGATAGCGCTTGTTGGGAGGCAACCCAATTTTATTTTATTTGTTTTTGCTGCTATTAGGGAATAAATATTACATCGAGCTTCTGTTTAGATGTGGTTTTGTGTTTTGTTTAGTGTTTGTGCCAAGTAGAACCTTTGGGAAGACTTGTATGAAGTTTATGTGATCTTGCTGTGAAAAACAGAATCGTTAGCGCTCGCTAAATTGGTCATCATATTTTACTGGAGCGTGCTTTTTAGTTGATTACTTTTGCAGATGATTAATAGACAAATTCCTCACGTTTAACAATTTAGTTTGAATTTTTTGGAGTTACAGAAGTATGTGAAACATGCAGATTACTACAGACTGTTCTGTTTTTGACAGATTCTGTTTTTGTGTGTTGTTTGCTTATTTCAATGCATCTATGAGTAGTATTGGAGGATATGAACCATAGAGAAGTTGGAGTATAGTAGGTTTAACACCAATATAAACAAAGGATGAATTCATTGATGTACCTTTGAGTAGTGGTTTGCTTTCTTATACTAACGGAGCTCACGAGATTTTTTTCTAAGTTTTGTGTTGTGAAGTTTTCAAGTTTTGAGTATTGCTTTGATGGACTATGGAACAAAGAGTAGCAAGTGCCTAAGCTTGGGGATGCCCATGGCACCCCAAGTAAAATTCAAGGACAACCAAAAGCCTAAGCTTGGGGATGCCCCGGGAAGGCATCCCCTCTTTCGTCTTCATCCATCGGTAACTATACTTGGAGCTATATTTTTATTCACCACATGATATGTGTTTTGCTTGGAGCGTCTTGTATAATTTGAGTCTTTGCTTGTTAGTTTTCCACAATTATCCTTGCTGGACACACCTATTTCATAGAGTTAAATATGGCCTAGGAATTGATAAAACACTTTATGTGCTTCACTTATATCTTTTGAGTTGAATAGTTTTTGCTCTAGTGCTTCACTTATATCTTTTAGAGAATGGTGGTTTGATCTCTCATGCTTCACTTATATCCTTTTGAGAGTCTATTAAAACAGCATGGTAATGTGTTTAGGCTATAAAACTAGTCTTCACATGATAGACATCCAATATCAATGTAGTAAAAACTTTCACACTAAGTGCATTGAATATGATGAGAAGTTGGGTGCTTGATAATTGTTTTGAGATATGAGGATAGTGATATTAGAGTCATGCTAGTGGAGTTATTATGAAAATGAGAAATACTTGTGTTAAGGTTAGTGATTCCCATAGCATGCACGTATGGTGAACCGCTATGTGACGAAGTTAGAGCATGAGGTATTTGTAAAGTGCCAACCTTTGTGTGGAGGTTGGGGGCGCGCGATGGTTAACTCCTACCAACCTCCCCCCTGGGAGCATGCATTGATTGCTTTGTTTTGATGACTCGTAGATTTTTGCAATAAGAATATGAGTTCTTATGACTAATGTTGAGTCCTTGGATTATACGCACTCTCACCCTTCCACCATTTCTAGCCTCTCTTGTACCGCGCAACTTTCGTCGATACCATACACCCACTATATATCCTTCCTCAAAACAGCCACCATATTATTCCTCAAAACAGCCACCATACCTACCTATCATGGCATTTCCATAGCCATTCCGAGATATATTGTCATGCAACATTCCACCGTTCCATTCATATGACACGCTTCATATTGTCATATTGCCATGCATGATCATGTAGTTGACATCGTATTTGTGGCAAGGCCACCATGCATAATTTTTCATACATGTCACTCTGGTTTCATTGCACATCCCGGTACACCGCCGAAGGCATTCATATAGAGTCATACTTTGTTGTAGTATCGAGTTGTAATGAAAGTGTGATGATCATCATTATTAGAGCATTGTTGTAATGCCCAGGATGGGACTATACCTCCTACGTGTCGAGGCACGACTTAAAGGTATAAGCCCATTCTGGAATGATCTCAAGTTCGGTATCTTTGCACGACTCATGTAAAAATAGGGATGAAATTGCAAAAGGATAGTTGGCTTACACTCGCCACGTCACACAATTCATTACATATCAAAACATCATCCAAATAACATCACAACCCGACTACGGGTGAAGATCCAAATGAAAGATACCAAATACATAAGAAGCCACAGGTTCGAATCGCCCCTAGTAGAAACCACTACTGATCATCGGGATAGTGCACATAGTATCGACTACGTTCTTCATCGTACTCCCAGTACAGCTCCGTGCCGTCACCTGAGTAGTACACCATAGTACCTGCATCTGGTGTGGTGTAGAAACTGTGAGCCACTGAGGACTCAGCAATCCCGTTCCCGGGTAGCAAAACTATCTAAGCCTTGGGTGTGGAACAAGGCTGAAGAAAGAATAAAAGGTTGCAGCTACACTAGCACTAGCTTACGTGTTAAGAGCGAGAAGAGGAGTGCCACGAGCGTCAAAGTGATCACGAAGTGATCCTAACTAAACACATCAAACATAAACCCACCGTGTTCACTTCCCGAACCCCTTTCGGAAAATGACCGTCACGGTACTCACGCTTGTAGTGTGTTCTGAACATGGTGTCAAGTTTTCTACAACCGGATATTAACAAATTCCCATCTGCCACATAACCGCGGGCACGGCTTTCGAAAGTTCAAAACCCTCCAGGGGTGTTCCAACTTGGCCCATTACAAGCCCACGATCCGCGGAGTCGCAACTCCAAGGTGGGAAGGCCCGAGTATTCTCGGTATCCCGTGCTCAAGATATACCGACTTAGGTAAAACTAATCCAGCAAGACCTCCCGGCGTGCCGACACCCTGACAGTAGCCGCGTGTATCTAGTCTCAGGCCACGACCGGATGAGCGAAGCGTACAGGTACCAGATACCCCAAGTTGCCAAGGGGCAGACCCACACAGTGCTCTAGTTTGGACCAACACTCATGTGGAGCACTGGCCCGGGGGGTTGATTAATAAAAGGGGATAGCTAGTCCCTATGCAAGGTTTTTAGTTATTAGGCAAATGGAGTAACAATGTTGGGCCTTGCTAGAAAAGGTTTAGCGCTAAGCGGGTTATCGAGGGGGTCCCATAACCCCAACCGTGTGAGGAACGCATAATCAAGGAACATAACACCGGTTTATACGGTTCCTAGGGCGGCATGAGTGGAACAAATCACCAAGCAAGAGGCTTAGCCTTCCACCCATTACCAATATATAGATGATTTCATTTAAAGAGTTTATATAGTGTGATATCCCAACAAGCTTCAACATGAAGCAAGAATCTTCGAATCTTCTCCTGCAACTAGCAATGCTATAAGAGGGGCTAAGCGAAGCCTACGTAGCCAATCAAAGGTTTGCATAGGTTGGGTGGTTAGACAGATTCATGGTTACAACAGGAGGCTGACAAACAAACATGGGCATCGAGGCAATAATCTAAAGAGCGAGACTTCTAGCAATAGGCAAAGATAGTAATGATATCTGGGTCAGGTCATCTTGCATGTCGAGTCATTGATGGGATCGTAAGACGGCTCCTCGTTCTCGTACTCGGTCTCGGCTTCCGGCTCTACTCAACACAAGAACACACGAGGCACGAAATCAAACAAGGTGCAATGCACAATCTATAGGATGCACGTATGATGCACTTAGGATGCACTTCAGATGCACTTAGGATGCATTAGATGACAACATAGGAAGCACACCAGAACAATACAAGAACAAGACAATATGCTCAAGCAAGTAGGATGCAAGACAGACCTATATAGGATGCAAAACATGGAAAGGAAGGAAGCACAGAGAAACAACATAAGAACAACAAGTTTAAATGAGGCCGGAAACTACTTAAGACAAAACCGGTAAGTCCTCATATGCATAGTTTGAAATTACTTCAGATCTGAACAAGCCTTAAGTTAAAGTTTTTAAACAGCAATTTAACATGCACCAAGATAATCTACACGAAACTCTAGTTATGTTTCATATAAAGTTTGTTTAAAACGGAGCTACGGTCTAGAAGATATGAGCAAAACAAGTTAAGCATGGCAACGGTGCAAGATGCACCCAAACATCAAGCAAACATACTCCAAACATGTTAACAAGATGATATTATGAATCTACATGCAAAATCACACAAGTTTCATGTAGGGCACGCTCAAAACGGAGCAACTGACTAAAAGATACACCCGAAACAAGAAACAATGCAAAGCTGAAATTAACAGCCACATAGCAACTTGGAAGCAAGATATATATACTCTACAGCACTCAAACATGGTGACAAGAAGCATGGACATGAAATATACATATCCTACAGCAAACAACTCCATTGGAGGATCTCCATAGGAGGCATGGATCAATAGCAACAAGCTACAACATTTTGATCATGACACTAAAAACCTGGCAGTAATATTTTATAGCAACTTGGGAGCAAGAATTAAATATGCTACAGCAACCCAATTGAGCAAGTAAGGGCATGAATGGATAGACAACAACATATACAACAAGGAATGATCAATGGCCACCCCAAAACTAACATGGATTTGCCTAGAGCATCAAGCAAACATAGCATCAGGATATGACAGATTCCAGACTTAGTGAAATTTCACTAAGTGTTAAAACAGTAATATTAGCATGGCATATTTGCGAGCATGTTTAAGTCATCTTAAATCATAACATGACAAATGGTTTGCACCACAGCAAAGTACACATGATGGGGAATCTAAAACATATGAGCATGTGACAAGGGGACAAATACAACAATAGCAACGAGCTCCTCAACTAGGCATCTCGTAACAAGTTACAAAACCTAACAGCCACATGTACTTTTGCAACAGGGATAAACATGGCAATATGAACTCTAACATGCATGCTACAGCACCCAACATGTAGAGCATCTCATGATGAACATTTTGACACCTCATTTGCTTCATTTGGATAAACATGCACCAAGTTATCACATCTTAAACATGGCATGAAAATAACAAGTAGCAGGAGTTTATATCAAGTAGCACTCTTGTCATGATGATTAAGACATCTAGATGGACTCAAACAAGCATGGCACAATGGAACAAAACATAGAGCACTTCACCACGGTCATTTTGACATATCATATGCACAAATCGGACATACACACAAAAAGTTATAGCCATCACAACAAGCCATCAGACAACAAAAATAAACAAAGACTTAGAGGGAAAAATCAACCTCAGAGGGTCAACGCGGGTTGCGGTCGGGTCAACGCGGGTCGCGGAGCGGGTTTGCGGGCGAAACGGGCCCGCGGCCCGCTAGGGTTTCGGGGCAGCCCGATCTGGAGATCCGATCGGGATCGAGCTTTGGATCGGCGGGCGCGGCTGCTGGCCTTGCCGGCGGCGGCCTCGATCCGGCCGGCGGGAGGCCGGAGCGGTGGCCGGAGGAGCGGGTTGCGGGGGTGGAGAGCGGCCGGGGCGGCGGCTCTTAGGGCGGCGGCGGCGTCGGGTCGACGGGGAGGTGGCCGGCGCCCTCCAGGCGGCGACTCTTAGCGGCGAGCGGCGAGGACCTCCGACGGCGGCGAGCCGTCGGAGCTGTGGAAGGACGGCGGCGGAGGGAAACGCACGGCGGGCGGAGGCGATGGGCCGAGGGGGCCCGACCCGGGCCCCGGCGGGTCGGCGGCGCGCACGGTGGCGGAGTGCCACGTGGCGGGCGCGGAGAGGCCGAGGGCGGGGGTGGACACGTCCGGCAAGGGACGGACACGTCTGGCATTGCGGGAGGAGGAAGAATTAGGGTTTTGGATGCGAAAAAGAGGGGGGGGGATGTTTTTATAGGCACAAGGAGCTAGGAGAGTTCAAATGGGGAGCGGTTTTCGGCCACGCGATCACAATTCGACGACCGAGATGATGGGAAGGGTTGTGATGGGTTGGTGGGCTGTTGTGGAGGTGGTCTTGGGCTTCAAAGAAGAGGTTATTTTAGCCCACTAGGTTAACCGTTGGAGTACCAAACGAATCCAAACGCGACGAAACTTGACAGGCGGCCTACACGTACCAAAACAACAACGCACGACAAGTCTCACGCCGTTCCGGAAACGTTACATGGCCAAACACGAAAGAAGGACTCGGGGATGCCACGGCACGTGTGAGCGCATTGGAACTCAAAAAGGACAACGGGAAGAGACGAGTGTGACCGGATGCAAGTGACAACACAAATGCAATGCAATGCACATGACAACATGACATGGATGAAATGCACACACGCACACGACAAAATGAAGAACCCGAAAAGAAGAAGAACCCAGAACGGAAATGATGAAGCCAAAGTTTATATATTGCCAAATAGGGAAAGTGTTACATCTGGGGCATTACAAATTGTCGTCGACTACGAAAAGATCACGTCCCAATATCTAGGACTGGAAGAAGGAAGGATACTCGGAACGAAGGTGATCTTCTCGTTCCCACGTAGCTTCTCGGTCGGTATGGTGTGACCACTTAACTTTCAAGAACTTGATTGACTTGTTGTGGGTCTTGCGCTCGGTTTCTTCAAGAATAGCAATGGGGTGCTCGCGATAAGACAAGTCTTGCTGAAGATCAATCTCCTCAAACGGAATGGTGCGTTCAGGTGTCTTGAAGCACTTGTGAAGTTGAGACACGTGAAACACATCATGAACATTAGCGAAGTTGGAAGGGAGCTCAAGTTGATAGGCCAGATCGCCTCTTTTGCCAAGGATCTTGAAAGGTCCCACGTATCTAGGAGCTAGTTTTCCTTTGATACCGAATCTTTGGGTTCCTTTCATAGGAGAAACACGGAGATAGACATGATCCCCAATGTTGAAGGCCAATTCACGATGCTTGCTGTCATAGTAGCTCTTCTGACGCGACTGGGCGGCCTTGAGATTCTCACGTATGACTTTGCACATTTCTTCGGCCTCTGAGATCAAGTCATTGCCAAGAAGTTGACGTTCACCAGTCTCGGACCAGTTGAGAGGAGTACGGCACTTTTTACCATAGAGAATTTCAAACGGAGCTTTGCCGGCACTTGCTTGGAAACTGTTGTTGTAAGAGAACTCGGCAAACGGGGGACAATCTTCCCACTTCATGCCAAAAGAGATGACACAAGATCTCAGCATGTCTTCTAGAATCTGGTTCACTCTCTCGACTTGACCACTAGTCTGAGGGTGAAACGCAGTGCTGAAACGGATCTTAGTGCCCATGGCAGACTGAAAGGAGTCCCAGAACTTGGATGTGAACAAACTTCCACGGTCTGAGGAGATAACTTGAGGAATGCCATGTAGGGACACAATTCTGGAAGTATACAACTCTGCCAGTTGAGCTGCGTTGATGGATTCTTTGACTGGAAGGAAGTGAGCTACTTTGGTAAGCCTGTCAATGACAACAAAGATAGAATCATTCACCTTCTTGGACTTGGGAAACCCAGTGACAAAATCCATTTCAATGTGGTCGAATTTCCATTCGGGAATAGGAAGAGGTTGGAGGAGACCGGCTGGACGTTGATGTTCTGCCTTCACTCTTCTGCAAACATCACATTCATTCACGAATTGGGAAATCTCCCTTTTCATGCGAGTCCACCAGTAAGATTGCTTGAGGTCTTGGTACATCTTGGAACTTCCAGGATGAATTGAGAGGAGGGAGTCATGTGCTTCATTCATTATGAGCTTCCTGAGATCACCCTTGGGAACCACAAGTCTATCCTCAAAGAACAAGGTATCTCTCTCATCAACGCGATAGCACTTGTATTTGGGAGTACCCTTTGCAATACCATGTTTCACTTTCTGCACCATAGCATCACTGATTTGGGCCTCACGGATCTGATCTTCCAAGGTAGGAGCAACTTGAATATTTGCAAGAAAGCCTTGCGGAACAACTTGGGGGTTGAGCTTCCTGAATGCTTCACAAAGCTCAGGCTGAAACGGCTTGATAAGGAGACTGTTGCAATATGCCTTTCTGCTCAAGGCATCTGCAATGACATTGGCCTTGCCAGGTGTGTATTCGATGCTTGGATCATTTCAACCCAACGAGTCTGGTGAAGGTTCAGGTTCGGCTGTGTGAAGATGTACTTCAAGCTCTTGTGATCGGTGAAGATGTCGACTTTTCTGCCCAACAGAAGGTGTCTCCACGTGATCAAGGCGTGTACCACAGCTTCTAGCTCGAGATCATGTGTGGGGTAGTTCTTCTCACTTGGCTTCAATTGACGAGAAGTGTATGCCACAATTTTCTTATCTTGCATTAGAACACCACCAAGTCCTTGAAGAGAAGCATCACAGAATACTTCGTAGGGCTTGGACTCATCTGGAGGAGTAAGAACTGTAGTAGAGATGAGCTTTTCTTTGAGAGTTTTGAATGCCACATCACAATCCGGAGACCAGTTGTACTTGACATTCTTCTGCAGCAAGTTGGAGAGAGGCTTGGCAATCTTTGAGAAGTTCTCAACAAATCTTCTGCAATAACTAGCAAGACCAAGAAAGCTTTGGAGTTGCTTGACGTTCTGAGGAGGTTCCCAGTTGACAATCACTTCAACTTTCTTGGGGTTGACCGCAATACCGTCAGCAGAGATGATATGGCCCAGATACAAGACCTTATCGATCCAGAATTCGCACTTGGAGAACTTGGCATAGAACTTATGTTCACAGATTCTGTCGAGAACCAGACGGAGGTGCTTTTCGTGATCCTCTTCATTCTTGGAGAATACCAAGATGTCATCCAGATACACAAGCACAAATTCGTTGGTGTAGGGGTTGAAAATGTAGTCCATCATTCTCGAGAAGGTGGGTGGAGCATTAGCGAGGCCAAAAGACATGACTGTATATTCATAGGAACCGTAGCTCGTTCTGAAGGTAGTCTTCTGAATATCTTCTTCACGGATGCGGATCTGGTGATAACCCATCTGGAGATCGAGCTTTGAGAATACTTTTGCTCCTTTGAGCTGCTCGAACAATTCATTGATGTTGGGGAGCGGATACTTGTTCTTTATTGTCTTCTTGTTCAAAGGCCGGTAATCAACGCAAAGGCGCTCCGTGCCATCCTTCTTCTTGAAAAATAAGACACCACAGCCCCAAGGAGAATTGCTAGGCCTGATTAGACCCATACGCTCTTGCTCATCGAGTTGTCTCTTCAACTCCTTCAACTCTTCGGGGGAGAGCTTGTACGGACGCCGGCATGCTGGCTCAGTACCAGGCTCGAGTTCAATGACGAATTCAACTTGACGATGCGGAGGCATGCCTGGAAGCTCTTCAGGGAAAACATCTTCATATTCATTGACCACCGGAATTTGAGAGATGGCATTAATCTCGCCCTTATCATTGAGAGAGAATAGCCTGATTGTGTTATCTCGAGAGGCGAACATAATCACGTCTCTGTCGGAATGAGTACTCTTGACTTCCTTATCTGCACAATCAATGTGAGCATCATGCTGAGAAAGCCAATACATCCCGAGAATAAAATCAATGTCGGAGTTGACGAGAACAACCGGAGAAGCCAGAAAGCGGTAATCACCCATGCGAATAGATACATCCCGAACAACTGAGTTGGATCTCAACAGAGAACCCGGAGAAATAATGCGCAAAGGTTTATCCAAATAAGATGATGAGAACTCATGCTTGGTAAAGAATGGCCTTGACATGAAACTGAGTGATGCACCAGAGTCAAACAATACTTTTGCAGGAATTGAGTTAACTGAGAGGTTACCAAGTATCACATCAGAAGAATTTTCTGCTTCAGCTGCACTCATCAGGTTCACTCTTGCTGACTTGGGGTTGTGCTTGACAATTGCAGTACTGACAGGTGGAGGAGGCGGAAGGCGCCTTGGGTTGGGGCACTTGTTAGAATAGTGACCCTTCTGGCCACACTTGTTGCAAATCACTTCTGAGAGAGGACGGTGATAAGGAGCACTTGACTTTGAAGCTTGAAAGTGGTTCTTTGACTGATTGCTTGGGTTGGGTGGGTGGGAGAAACCACGGCCACCAGAATTCTTGTTGTTGTTGTTGGGAGGTCGAATCACTGGAGGAGGTGGAAGCCAAAACTTATGTTGCTTTGCGACCACTTGAGAAGAAGAGGAGGAGTGAACAGCATCTCTGATCCTCTTTTTGGAAGCTTCCATCTTGAGCTGGGTTGCCTCTTGCTTAAGTGCCATGTTATAGAATTGATCAAACTCATTAGGCTCGAACAAGGTGAGAGCTAGTTGGAGTTCATCCTTCAGACCACCGCGAAACTGATAGATCTTGCTCTTGGCATCTGGGATGTCTTGCTTGGCATAGCGGGCAAGGTTCTGGAACTTGACATTATATTGGTAGATA
This sequence comes from Secale cereale, assembly GCA_902687465.1. Taxonomy (NCBI): domain Eukaryota; kingdom Viridiplantae; phylum Streptophyta; class Magnoliopsida; order Poales; family Poaceae; genus Secale; species Secale cereale. The sequence continues at coordinate 531,092,400 of LR738712.1, read as the reverse complement.
GTCATTGAGCCTTGCTTCAGGTTGCGGAATTGCTCACGCATACCCTCGATGACACTTGTTGGAATGTGGTGAGAGCGAAAGTCCTTGCAGAAGTCATCCCAGGAGATTACACGTCCCTCTCTGGAATCTTTGTACTGCTGCCACCAATCAGCGGCTTGGTCCTTGAGTTGGAAGGCTGCAAACTTCACATAGTCCTCGGGCCTAACGTTACTGCACTCGAAATGCTTCTTGATATCTGTTATCCAGTCTTCAGCATCTAGAGGGTCCACACAGTAACTGAATGCCTTTGGTTGGTTTGCCAGGAACTGGTTGAGCATAGCAAAGTGAGGTTGGTTGAACAAATTGCCTTGGCCTTGGTTCCCATGAGCACCCTGATTTGCTTGATTTGCTTGAATGTTCTGTATCATTTGCATAAGCATCTGGGTGTTCTGGTTCGTCGCTTGCATAATTGCTCTCCAAGCCTCAGACGGAGGAGGAGGGGAAGGAGGACGATCAGGAACCTCTTCACCCTCTGGGTTAGCGTTGGGAACCTTTTTAGGAGCCATCCTGAATGAGATGACAACTATTAGCCATTGATTGAGAGAAAATATAAGCTGAATCAACGGCTAGAAATTGCAACATAGTATTCACAAGAACATTCGAACAACAATGAATGAATGTAATCCACAATTTAATAGTAACAACAATCTTCACGAGAAGCCACTTGGGAGAACAAAAGGTAAATAAAAACAACAAGGGGCAGATAGAACAAATACAAGATAGAAGTTTCGTTCGACATATTCGTGCTGAAAGCTTATGGAACGTGTTACAAAAGGGTTTTGCAATCCCCGGATCAGCATAGCCAAGGATCCTTTAAGATGCAACTCCCGATCGGAACAACGGCCATAAAACTACTTCACTCAATGTAGAACCCTGAACTCCATATCATGCATTCGTTGGAAGAATGCCTATGAGCTACTAGATGAACCCACCTATTAATTTCCGAAAGTTTCCAGTTATGCAATCAGGTGTTGCGGATACAGGGGAAGCATCGCGCACTCAACTCTAATCCTACATCCAGTTGTATCCATCCTTCAACACATAACCAGTTATTTCCGGAAACCGTCTACCTCGGACCTTGGAAACGCATTTACTATACAAGCTATGGCAATACTCCCGAACTACCTCCCCAGTACTGGGTGACGTCGGGGTTATCTTGCCACTAACCGCATATGAGAGTTTTCGATGTCGGCCAACTTAAGTATTCCAGAACTGATGCGATATATTTGTGACGACAACACCTCGGAGCTCAACTCCCCGGGACACTGCCACAACCCCTAAATGACAGGAGGCATCGAGAACAATGTTCTCGTCTCAAAGACATCGGAACAATCCAAACAATACTCGCGAGATTCCTAAAAAAAATTGGTGAATTTTTTAGAGTAGAAGAGACAAGAGTAATCATCAGGAGTCCTCACCAGAGTGAAAGAGATGAGGAGCAAAAGAAATCGTACTCTCCGATATATATATATATATATATATATATATATATATATATATATATATATATATATATATATATATATATATATATACAGCCGGTCTATTCTCATAACATTATGAGAATAATATTCTCATAACACTTCCGAACTGCATTGTAAAACTGCATTGAAAAGCTATACGCACCGCACCACACAAACCAGCGAACTTCATGTTTGAAAAAACTGTACGTGTTGTTTTTTCGATACCTTTTTTGCTCTAGTTTTTTAACCGTTTATCGGAAATATGCGTGTAATATAGCGTTGAAAAGCTATGGAGTAGACGCAACTTCGCCATGTTGAACACTTTTCAAAATTTATCATAGTTTAAAAGCAGTTTCGAAAATCGTGCGGCTCAAAACGAATGGCAGCCAGCGTTTTTTGCCGTTTTTTTCTAAACCGCTCGTCGAAATGAAACATATGATACACCGTTGGAAAGATATCGTCGGCGCATCTTTTTCATATCTATTATTTTTTCTAATTCGCTACGGTTTAAGAGCAGTTTTGAATTTACTAAATCGCGGAATTGTGTTTTTCGAATTTTTTCAAATTTTCGGTACTGTTTTCACTCCAGTTTTCTAACCGTTTGTCGAAACAAGGCGTGTAATATACCGTTGGAAAGCTACGAATGAGGCGCAACTTTCATATGTTGAAATGTTTTTGAGATTCCTTACGGTTTTTAGTTAAATTTGAAAATCGTGCGGCTGACTACGAACGGCAGCAGCCGTTTTTTCGTGAAATTTTTACAAAACGTTGGCTGAAATGATCCAAATGATACACCGTTGGAAAGATATCGTCGATACGCTACTTTCTCATGTAGAACACGTCCTCTCATTCATTACGGTTTAAGAGCAGTTTTGAAATTACAAAAACGCGAAAAGCGCACTGCTTCAAACTGAAGAACGCACTGCATCAGACAGTTAACCGAACCTCACGATTTATTTTGTTGGACGTAGATTTTTCTCAGAGGAGTTTTGTTGTCTTTTTTCTAACTTTTTCTTTCGAAGGAAAGTGGACCGCAACACTCCCCAAAGTGAAGCGGAACACTACCAAAAGTGAACCTCATTAATTTTTTGCGCGCGTTTGAGAAGTGTTTGAGAAGTGAGCTGCTTTCCGATGTGTGTTTTGTTTTTTGATCACCAAGTGAACCGCATTACTTTTTTATGTTGTTTTGGTAACAATTTTTTTTGAGATTCCGCTATTTTTTTTTTTTTGCATTTTCATGTTTGAGAAGTGAGCTGCTTTCCGATGTGTGTTTTGTTTTTTGATCACCAAGTGAACCGCATTACTTTTTTGCGTCTACTCCATATTATAGAAGAACTCCGGGTTTATTTGCTGCATCTTCTCAGGTTACTTGTCGGGAATATGTAAAAATGGGGCACTGATCACATAAAGAATGCCACCGGCCACATAATAAGTGTGCTGCATAAGTAAAGTGTTCTTTTTCAATGGACAAAACAAAACAGAGTGAACCCCAATGTTTTGATGCATCTGTGAGCGCCAAATGAACTTCCTTTGTTATATTATAGATGTGGTTCGCCTCCAAGAGTTACATGAGTCGGACATGGAAAAAGATTGATATATGTATACAAAGGCAACAACGGGGCCGCTCTATCAAAATTAGAGAACAAACACGCGATGGCGAGATGACCTGCTAAAAAAAGATAATTTGCCATGCGTAAAAATACAATCAGGTGAACTGCTCATGCACTTCTCGTGCACCGTGGGGGCTGGGACGCTATAGAAGGGCTCGGGCTACCGCAATGCCGTGAACACCGCACTGCACTCACGCACAGCTAACTGCATTTTTGGTCGTGGAGCGCTGCACGCAATTTTGATCAACTCTGACACGACTCGCAAAATCTGAAAACTCTGGAAAAAACTGGACTGCACATAGCCAAAATCTGAAGAAAAAATGCAAAGAAAATAAGTGGACGGCACGCCCGCTACTGCTCTTCCATCGGTCGCCGTCGCCGCCATTTGAGGGTGGATTTTCCATAGAGGAGACCACCTCCCCACTGTCGCTGCTGCTTCACAGTCTTCTGGAGACCATCGAGAAGAGAGGAGAGGATGTGGAGGAGGGGCCCCGACCCACGACGAACCTGCACGTGTAGGAGAGGAGGTCAGAAATCGGTGGCGCGACCCAATCCACGTGTAGGAGAGGAGGGGATGGGGATCCCGCACCATGGAGCCAGCAAAGTAGGCGGTGGCGCGTCGTCGAGCTCACCATAGATGAGCGACGGGATGACAGCATGATGCCGCACTGCCCGCCGGAGAAGAATAGATGGTGGATCTCACCGGATCCGTGGAGGGGGCGTCCCGGAGCGGCCGGGGCCACACGGGTCTGATGACGGGGGAGGCGGGGCAGCTTCGATCCATGGGGCAGCTTCGATCCATGGAGCCCCGCCCGTGAAGAGCGGCCATCGTGGGAGCAGGGTCGTGGCCGTGGAGGCTGGCCGTCGCGGGACGGGGCGGGGGGTGCTCGGGGTGGGGTGGGGCGGCGAGTCGGGTAGTCGGCTCGGGTGGGTTATGGGCGTGGTTTGCCGGTGATTGTCTGGCTCCGGCGCGCGGCAGAAGGTAGTTGGAGGCGGGCGGCGCCGGGGTAGGAGAGGAAGGTGGTTGGTCGTGGGGAATCGGATGAGGCGTCGGTGGGAGAGGAAGATAGATAGAGAGGTGGTCGAGTGGTGGGGTGGGGGCGGTCGTTTCTTTTTTCTGTTTTTGTTTTCGGTCTGTTGGTTAGGTGTTATGAGAATAAGCCCCGGTGTTATGAGAATAAGGTCTTAAGGGGTGTTATGAGAATAGACCCACCCTATATATATATATATATATATATATATATATATATATATATATATATATATATATATATATATATATATAGGACTCAAAACATTTTAAGTGTGTGCCTAGACTCAACCGTCAACGATTCGATCAATCAGTGGGGGCTTCTAGGTCGGAGAAGGCTCTGAATACCAACTTGTAATGCCCAGGATGGGACTATACCTCCTACGTGTCGAGGCACGACTTATAGGTATAAGCCCATTCTGGAATGATCTCAAGTTCGGTATCTTTGCACGACTCATGTAAAAATAGGGATAAATTGCAAAAGGATAGTTGGCTTACACTCGCCACGTCACACAATTCATTACATATCAATACATCATCCAAATAAGATCACAACCCGACTACGGGTGAAGATCCAAATGAAAGATACCAAATACATAAGAAGCCACATGTTCGAATCGCCCCTAGTAGAAACCACTACTGATCATCGGGATAGTGCACATAGTATCGACTACGTTCTTCATCGTACTCCCAGTACAGCTCCGTGCCGTCACCTGAGTAGTACACCATAGTACCTGCATCTGGTGTGGTGTAGAAACTGTGAGCCACGGAGGACTCAGCAATCCCGTTCCCGGATAGCAAAACTATCTAAGCCTTAGGTGTGGAACAAGGCTGAAGAAAGAATAAAAGGTTGCAACTGCACTAGCACTAGCTTACGTGTTAAGAGCGAGAAGAGGAGTGCCACGAGCGTCAAAGTGATCACGAAGTGATCCTAACTAAGCACGTCAAACATAACCCCACCGTGTTGACTTCCCGAACCCCTTTCGAAAAATGACTGTCACGGTACTCACGCTGGTAGTGTGTTCTGAACATGGTGTCAAGTTTTCTACAACCGGATATTAACAAATTCCCATCTGCCACATAACCGCAGGCACGGCTTTCGAAAGTTCAAAACCCTGCAGGGGTGTTCCAACTTGGCCCATTACAAGCCCACGATCCGCGGAGTCGCAACTCCAAGGTGGGAAGGCCCGAGTATTCTCGGAATCCCGTGCTCAAGATATACCGACTTAGGTAAAACTAATCCAGCAAGACCTCCCGGCGTGCCGACACCCTGACAGTAGCCGCGCGTATCTAGTCTCGGGCCACGACCGGATGAGCGAAGCGTACAGGTACCAGATACCCCAAGTTGCCAACGGGCGAACCCGCACAGTGCTCTAGTATGGACCAACACTCATGTGGAGCACTGGCCCGGGGGGTTGATTAATAAAAGGGGATAGCTAGTCCCTATGCAAGTTTTTTAGTTATTAGGCAAATGGAGTACCAATGTTGGGCCTTGCTGGAAAAGGTTTAGCGCTAAGCGGGTTATCGAGGGGGTCCCATAACCCCAACTGTGTGAGGAACGCATAATCAAGGAACATAACACCGGTTTATACGGTTCCTAGGGCGGCATGAGTGGAACAAATCACCAAGCAAGAGGCTTAGCCTTCCACCCATTACCAATATATAGATGATTTCATTTAAAGAGTTTATATAGTGTGATATCCCAACAAGCTTCAACATGAAGCAAGAATCTTCGAATCTTCTCCTGCAACTAGCAATGCTATAAGAGGGGCTGAGCGAAGCCTACGTAGCCAATCAAAGGTTTGCATAGGTTGGGTGGTTAGACAGATTCATGGTTACAACAGGAGGCTGACAAACAAACATGGTCATCAAGGCAATAAGCTAAAGAGCGAGACTTCTAGCAATAGGCAAAGATAGTAATGATATCTAGGACAGGTCATCTTGCCTGTCGAGTCGTTGATGGGATCGTAAGACGGCTCCTCGTTCTCAACCTCGGTAGTAACCTCGTTCTCGTACTCGGTCTCGGCTTCCGGCTCTACTCAACACAAGAACACACGAGGCACGAAATCAAACAAGGTGCAATGCACAATCTATAGGATGCACGTATGATGCACTTAGGATGCACTGCAGATTCACTTAGGATGCATTACATGACAACATAGGAAGCACACCAGAACAATACAAGAACAAGACAATATGCTCAAGCAAGTAGGATGCAAGACAGACCTATATAGGATGCAAAACATGGCAAGGGAGGAAGCACGGAGAAACAACATAAGAACAACAAGTTTCAATGAGGCCGGAAACTACTTAAGACAAAACCGATAAGTCCTCATATGCATAGTTTGAAATTAGTTCAGATCTGAACAAGCCTTAAGTTAAATTTGTTAAACAGAAAGTTAACATGCACCAAGATAATCTACACGAAATTCTAGTCAAGTTTCATATAAAGTTTGTTTAAAACGGAACTACGGTCTAGAAGATATGAGCAAAACAAGTTAAGCATGGCAACGGTGCAAGATGCACCCAAACATCAAGCAAACATACTCCAAACATGTTAACAACATGCTATTATGAATCTACATGCAAAATCACACAAGTTTCATGTAGGGCACGCTCAAAACGGAGCAGCGGACTAAAAGATACACCCGAAACAAGAAACAATGCAAAGCTGAAATTAACAGCCACATAGCAACTTGGAAGCAAGATGTATATACTCTACATCACTCAAACATGGTGACAAGAAGCATGGACATGAAGTAGACATATCCTATAGCATGGATCAATAGCAACAAGCTACAACATTTTGATCATGACACTAAAAACATGGCAGTAATATTTTATAGCAATGTGGGAGCAAGAATTAAATATGCTACAGCAATCCAAATGAGCAAGTCAGGGCATGAATGGATAGACAACAATATATACAACAAGGAATGATCAATGGCCACCCCAAAACTAACATGGATTTGCCTAGAGCATCAAGCAAACATAGCATCAGGATATGACAGATTCCAGACTTAGTGAAATTTCACTAAGTATTAAAACAGTAATATTAGCATGGAATGTTTGCGAGCATGTTTAAGTCATCTTAAAGCATAACATGGCAAATGGTTTGCACCACAGCAAAGTACACATGATGGGGAATCTAAAACATATGAGCATGTGACAAGGGGACAAACACAACAATAGCAACGAGCTCCTCAACTAGGCATCTCGTAACAAGTTACAAAACCTAACAGCCACATGTACTTTTGCAACAGAGATAAACATGGCAATATGAACTCTAACATGCATGCTACAGCACCCAACATGTATAGCATCTCATGATGAACATTTTGACACCTCATTTGCTTCATTTGGATAAACATGCACCAAGTTATCACATCTCAAACATGGCATGAAAATAACAAGTAGCAACAGTTTACATCAAGTAGCACTCTTGGCATGATGATTAATACATCTAGATGGACTCAAACAAGCATGGCACAATGGAACAAAACATAGAGCACTTCACCACGGTCATTTTGACATATCATATGCACAAATCGGACATACACACAAAAAGTTATAGCCATCACAACAAGCCATCAGACAACAAAAATAAACAAAGACTTAGAGGGAAAAATCAACCTCATAGGGTCAACGCGGGTTGCGGTCGGGTCAACGCGGGTCGCGGAGCGGGTTTGCGGGCGAAACGGGCCCGCGGCCCACTAGGGTTTCGGGGCAGCCGATCTGGAGATCCGATCGGGATCGAGCTCTGGATCGGCGAGCGCGGCTGCTGGCCTCGCCGGCAGCGGCCTCGATCCGGACGGTGGGAGGCCGGAGCGGTGGCCGGAGGAGCGGGTTGCGGGGGTGGGGAGCGGCCAGGGCGGCGGCTCTCAGGGCGGCGGCGTCGTCGGGCCGACGGGGAGGTGGCCGACGCCCTCCAGGCGGCGACTCTTAGCGGCGGGCGGCGAGGACCTCCGACGACGGCGAGCCGCCGGAGCTGACGAAGGACGGCGGCGGAGGGAAACGCGCGGCGGGCGGAGGTGATGGGCCGAGGGGGCCCGACCCGGGCCTCGGCGGGCCGGCGGCGCGCACGGGGGCGGAGCGCCACGTGGCGGGCGCGGAGAGGCCGAGGGCGGCGGCGGACACGTCCGGCCAGGGACGGACACGTCCGGCGCTGCGGGAGGAGGAAGAATTAGGGTTTTGGACGCGAAAAAGAGGGGGTGGACGTTTTTATAGGCACGAGGAGCTAGGAGAGTCCAAATGGGGAGCGGTTTTCGGCCACGCGATCATAATTCGACGACCGAGATGATGGGAAGGGTTGTGCTGGGTTGGTGGGCTGTTGTGGAGGGGGTCTTGGGCCTCAAAGAAGAGGTTCTTTTAGCCCACTAGGTTAACCGTTGGAGTACCAAACGAACTCCAAACGCGACGAAACTTGACAGGCGGCCTACACGTACCAAAACTACAATTCACGACAAGTCTCATGCCATTCCGGAAACGTTACACGGCCAAACATGAAAGAAGGACTCGGGGATGCCACGGCACGTGTGAGCGCATCGGAACTCGAAACGGACAATGGGAAGAGACGACTAGGACCGGATGCAAGTGACAACACAAATGCAATGCAATGCACATGACAACATGACATGGATGAAATGCACACACGCACACGACAAAACAAAGAACCCGTAAAGAAGAAGAACCCAGAACGGAAATGATGAAGCCAAAGTTTGTATATTGCCAAATAGGGAAAGTGTTACATCTGGGGCATTACAATTGTCCCATGGGAGGAAAGGCTAAATCAATAAAGCCCCTCCACAAAAAAAGGAAAGGCCAAAGAAAAAAGAAAGGCCCAAAAAATAAAAGAAGAAAAAAAGAAAAAGGGACAATTGCTACTATCTTTTTTTCCACACTTGTGCTTCAAAGTAGAACCATGTTCTTCATTGTAGAGAGTCTCATGCTTAGACACTTTATATACTAGTGGGAATTTTCATTATAGAACTTGGCTTGTATATTCCAACGATGGGCTTCCTCAAATGCCCTAGGTCTTCGTGAGCAAGCATGTTGGATGCACACCCACTAGTTTCTTTTGTTGAGCTTTCATACATTTTTAGCTCTAGTGCATCCGTTGCATGGCAATCCCTACTCAGTCACATTGATATCTATTGATGGGCATCTCCATATCCTGTTGATACGCCTAGTTTATGTGAGACTATGACTCTCCTTTTTGTCTTCTCCACAACCACCTCTCTATTCCACCCATAGTGCTATGTCCATGGCTGACGCTCATGTATTGCATGAAAGTTGAAAGGTTTTAAAGAATAGAGTATGAAAACAAGTGCTTGGTTGAAATCGGGGTTGTGCATGATATGAATATTTTGTGTGATGAAGAGGGAGAATAGCCATACTATATGATTTTATAGGGATAACTTTCTTTAGCCATAGTATTTTGAGAAGACATGATTGCTTTGCTAGTATGCTTGTATTATTATTTCTTATGTCAATATAGACTTTTATCTTGAATCTTTTAGATCTGAACATTCATGCCACAATTAAGAGAATTACATTGAAAAAATATGTTGGTTAGCATTCCACATCAAAAATTTTGTTTTTATCATTTACCTACTCGAGGACGAGCAGGAATTAAGCTTGGGGATGCTTGATACGTCTCCAACGTATCTATAATTTTTTATTATTCCATGTTATTATTTATGATGTTTTGGATGTTTAATGGGCTTTGTCATACACATTTATAATATTTTTGGGACTAACCTACTAACCCAAAGGCCCAGTCCAGATTGCTGTTTTTTGCCTGTTTTAGGGTTTTACAGATAAAGGATATCAAACGGAGTCCAAACGGAATGAAATCTTCGGGAGAGATATTTTTGGAGAAAATCACGCACGGGAGACTTGAGAACGACGGAGTAGGGGGCCACGAGGTGTCCACGAGGGTGGGGGGGCGCCCCTGCCTCGTGGGTCCCTCGTGAGGCCCCCGGTGTCCTCCTTCCTCCTATATAAGCCTATGTACCCCAAAACCATCAGAAGAGAAGAGAAAACCCTAGTTCCACCGCTGTAACCTTTTGTTCCCGTGAGATCCCATCTTGGAGCCTGTTCTGGAGCTCCGTCGGAGGGGGGGATCCATCACGGAGTGCTTCTACATCATCATCATCGCCCTCACCATGAGTTGCGAGTAGTTTACCACAGACCTTTGGGTCCATAGCTGGTATCTAGATGGCTTCTTCTCTCTTATTGGGTCTCAATACAAAGTTCTCCTCGGTCTTCGAGGAGATCTATTCGATGTAATCTCTTTTTGCGGTGTGTTTGTCGAGATCCGATGAATTGTGAGTTTATGATCAAGATTATCTATGAGAAATATATGGTTCTTTTCTGAACTCTTTATGTGTGCTCATAATATCCTTGCAAGTCTCTTCGAATTATTGGTTTGGTTTGGCCTACTAGATCTATAGTTCTTGCAATGGGAGAAGTGCTTGGCTTTGGGTTCAATCTTGCGGTGTCCTTTCCCCGTGACAGTAGAGGCAGCAAGGCACGTATTGTATTGTTGCCATCGAGGATAAAAAGATGGGTTTTATATCATATTGCTTGAGTTTATTCCTCTACATAATGTCATCTTGCTTAAGGCGTTACTCTGTTCTTATGAACTCAATATACTAGATGCATGCTGGATAGCGGTCGATGTGTGGAGTAATAGTAGTAGATGCAGGCAGGAGTCGGTCTACTTGTATCGGACGTGATGCCTATATACAATGATCATTCCTAGATAGTCTCATAATTATTCGCTTTTCTATCAATTGCTCGATAGTAATTAGTTTACCCGCCGTAGAATATTGCTATCATGAGAGAAGCCACTAGAAAACACTATGGCCCCCGGGTCTATTCTCAACATATCAATCTACATCTACTTTACTTTTTCTGCTTTTACTTTCTGTTCTTATAACAAAAATACCAAAAATATAAACCATCATCTTTATCAGATCTCACTTTCGTAAGTGACCGTAAAGGGATTGACAACCCCTTCTCGCGTTGGCTGCAAAGTTCTTATTTGTTTGTGCAGGTGCGAGGGACTCGCGCGTGGTCTCCTACTGGATTGATACAATGGTTCTCAAAAACTGAGGGAAATACTTATGCTACTATGTTGCGTCTCCCTTTCCTCTTCGAGGGAATACAACGCAAGCTCGAGAAGTAGCAGCGGCCGTGCCGACGCGATGGACCTCGACCGGGAGGTCATAGTCATTGAGGACGAAACCCCGTCACGGGCCGATGCGGCCAAGCGGGCGGGGGCTGGTGGAGGCGGTGGTGATGCTGCCTTGGGGTGCCAATGATGGCGGCGCCGGAGAGGACACCGGGCGCGGGCGAGGCCGAAGGTGATCACACCATGGTGCTTCAACCCGGGGGTCGCCGGGTCGGGGAGCCGGTGCTGCTGTGACGCGGAGCCGGCGTGATCTTCTTTGGGCCCCCAACCCAGGAGGAGGCGGCCATGGCCGTCGTGACTCGACGCCTGCAGGGGTAGAACGACCAGGTCAAATCCTACGCCCGGGCCAAGTTGGAGCGGGCGCTGGAGCTGGAGGACGCCATGCACGTAAGTCTTTTCTTACTGTCGCTTATTTCTTTTTTAGTGGGGGCGCGCCAGTGCCCCCACTGGGTGTAGTGCCCGAGATTTGGGCCAACTGCGTAGCGGTTGGGCCGAATCTTTAAATTGATTTCTTCTTTTCTGATTGTTGTTCCGTTGCGCAGCAACTGGACTCATATCGGGTCGGCGTCTTCAACTGGCTCCTTGACGCGCATGAGCGGTTCAAGGAGCAGCTGCTCGCCAAGGAGGAGAATCTCCATGCGGTGACGGGTATGTTCTTTTATCCGTTTCCCCTCATTTCTTGTGCGTCTTCGGGGTACTTTGTTTCTGAGTCGCTCTACTGCAGTCGCATTGGAGCGGGCGAGGCTGGAGGCAGCGGGAGCCCGGCAGGCGCTCGGCGAAGCCGGCCAGCTGCAGAAGCAGCTGGCGGGCGACAAGAGCCGCCTTGAGGCTGAGGTGGAGCGGCTCCGGGCGAAGGCCGCCAAGGCCGCGGAGACGCAGCTCGCGCTTGCGGAGGCGGACCAGCAGCGCAGGCTCGGCAGGTGCGGATGCGGACGCCTGAAGCTCATGTTTTAAATCTTTGTAGATATCTCTGTTAGGTAGCAGGTCCACCCCACCCACTGGGCGCACTGGGTGTAACGAATTCTGGCCTTGGGCCTTTTATGAATTTGAAGTTTGTATGAATGTCGTGGATGTTTCTGCTCTTGCTTGTTAGTTTGTTGAGCCGTTTTCATGTGCCTCTCCGCCCTCGGA
>LR738712.1:531035256-531078505 GCA_902687465.1 Secale cereale | reverse complement strand
CCCCCCCCGTGGTCTTTGCCATGCCGTAGCCCTGCTAGCCGCCGCGTCCGCGAGCATCCCGCCGCCGGCCATGTCGCCGTCGTGGCCACAGGCCCTGCGCCTCGTAGCCGAGCATGCCACTGTGCTCAGCACATTCCCAGCAACCCAAAACCATGTTGCACACCCCGTCTAATGCACTGCAGCCGTCGTTGCCTCAAGCTCGTGGCTCTGTCGCCGCCAAATCTCGTCGCCGGCGAGATTTCGGCCGCCCCGCGACCCCCTGCCTGGCCCATTGGATGCGCACGAGCAAGGGCTCCTCCCTGGTGCCAGCAGCGCGACGAACGGCCGTCCCTAACGCAAGTCCGGCGAGCTTCCGCCGCAGTTTTGGTCGCCGCCGGCCGAACTCCGGTGACCGCCGACGTGGCACTTAGTTAGGGACTAATCACCATTAGTTACACCCTCACAGCCACTGACAGTGGGCCCTAGCCCTGGTCAAACCCTAGTCAGCGCTGGTTTTGACCGGATTTAGTCCATGTGTCACTGACGTGTGGACCCCACACGTCAGGTTTGACTCTGGCCGGTCAGTTGACCTGCTGACCTCAGCCTGACGCAGTGCTGACGCAGTAAGTATTTTCTGGAATTTTAAATAAATCAGAAATGATTTATTTATTTCAGAAAATAGCCAAAACTTCTAAAAATCATAGAAAATAATCTATAACTCAGATGAAAATAAATTATATATGAAAATTGATCAGAAAAATCCAAGGAATCTGTTTATGGCATTTTCATGCATGTTTGAATAACTTACAGCCACTGTTTAGGACAATTTGAATAAATGGCATTTGAATAATCACATATGGGGTTTGAATTTGAACCTTTGGTTCAAACCAACTTCATTTAATTGTGTTGCTAGTTGCATTAGCTCAACCAACAGCATATTGTCATGTCATGATCATGCATCATATTGTCGCATTGCATTGATTGTGTTCTTTCTCTGTTTGCCGGTTTTGTTCTCTCTCAGTAGATGATGTTCCGACGATGAGTTCGATGACACCGATGAAGAGCTATTAATATCTTCAGAAGTGCCAGGCAAGCAGAACCCCCTTGTTCATTCCGATACAATCCCACTCTCTCGTTCCTACTCTCCTTTACTGCATTAGGACAACAACGATTGAACTGCTTTTTGCTGCGGTAGCTGAACCCCTTTCCTCTACATGACCTGTCATTGCCACAGTAAATAGTTGAAACCCACTAGCATGAGTAGGAGTTGTTTGAGCCATGTTGTGCCTACTCATTCATGCTTTCTGGTTATGCCTGCTATTGCTTAGAGTTGTGTCAGGTCTGATTCATCGGGGATGAATTGGAATGTGGTGAACATGCCCTACTGTTGAGAGCTAAGTGTGTGAACACGATTTGGTAAAGGTAGCGGTGAGAGGCCATGTAGGAGTACATGGTGGGTTGTCTCACTGGAACCGTCCTTAAGAATTGAGTTCTGTGTAAGTTGTCCAATGAAAAAGCTACTACCACGCATTGGAATGCTTAAGTGCCCCTCTCGACTTATTAATCAACTCGATCTCTGTCCAGGAGTTGCAACTAGTTTCTGGTGTTTGTAGGTACTGTTAGTAGTCTACCAAGTGGCACACGGTACATGTGGGCTTGGGGCAGACTAGGCACCGTGGCACGGTGTACTAAGCGTAGATCCATCCGTCGAGGTGAGCTTGGGAACCCTGCACACATCGTTTGGGGCCGTGAGCGACACCCCGGCCAGATCTCCCCACGGATGGAACCCGAATAGGCGATAAACCTAGACGAGAGACTTGTGTGGTTAGTCAGGTCGTGGCCGACACCCTCGCCAGGCTTCCGCTTGAAGGTTGCCGAGATACACGACGTGTACATGGCGGTAAGTGGCGAGAGCGTGTGTGAAGAAGTACACCCCTGCAAGGTTAACATGATCTATTCGAATAGCCGGGTCCGCGGTTATGGACTTCTTGGATGCTTACGTGGTACATAGACAAGTGAAAGTGGATACTCTAAAATACTCAAGACAAGTGTGAGTGCTATTGAGGGCCTTCTCGTAGGTAGACGGGAATGGATCCATAGTGGTGTATTGTTTGGTGAATATGTGGACTCGTGTGCGCCACCTCAAAGAGTTACTTGCAGTCGTAGTTTAGGATAGCCACCGAGTCAAAGCTGGCTTGCTGCAGTCAAACTCCACCACCCCTTTGTTGATACTGATGCATATGTAGTTAGCTCTCATGTAAATCTTGCTGAGTACCTTTATACTCACGTTTGCTTAATTTATGTTTTGCAGAGAGACTTTAGTCTCGCTAGTGGTTCCGCGTGGACTTCGACGTTTAGCTTGTTACCTCAGCTACGGTCTTGTGCCCTTGGGAGGGTCTTGTAGATTCAGGCTTCCCAGCCTTTTTCATTTGTAGTTGTCTGTACCCAGACATGTTATGCTTCCGTTGCCTGTATGCTCTGTATGTTGGGTCATGTGACCTCTAATTGTAATAAATGCTATGATGGCTCTTCTGGGCCTTTATCTATATGAGTTGTTGAGTTATGTTGTGATGCCATGTTATACAACACATACTTGCATGTTATGCGTACGTGTAATGTGTATTGCTATGTGTGGGATCCGACACCTAGTTGTTTACCTTTGGTAGCCTATCTTACAGGGAAATGTCTCCTAGTGCTTCCACTGAGCCTTGGTAGCTTGCTACTTCTCCGGAACACTTAGGCTGGCCGCCATGTATCCTTCTTCGTTCCTGTGTCTGTCCCTTAGGGGAAATGTCACACGTTGTTCCTTTAAGTCCTTGTAGCTTCCTACGACTTGGGTTCATACGTTGATGACCGACACGTTCGTTGCTGGGTCATGTATGCTTGTCTCTGTAATTTAGTGCCACTTTTGGTTTATAACTGGTCATGTCGGCCCGGGTTCTCTGTCATATGGATGCTAGCGACACTATCATATACGTGTGCCAAAATGCGCAAACGGTCCCGGGCCAGGTAAGGTGGCACCCGTGGGGATACCGTGCGTGAGGCCGCAAAGTGATATGATGTGTTACAGGCTAGACCTGTGTGACTTAGGATCGGGGTCCCGACAGCTTTGGTATCAGAGCCTGACTGCCTGTAGGATTAGCAAGCCAAACTGGTCGAAGCCGTGTCTAGAAATTCTTTAGTTATATAAGGGAATTGATTGTGGAAGGGAACGTAAGGCTCTTTTTACTCCTTTGCCCTATGCCCTTCTGATCTGAGTCACCTTCTTCTTTCTACGGGGATTAAGAACTAGGCTTTCTCTTCTGCCTATCAGGATCACGTTAATTGTGGATTCAACTCTCAGTTCAGTTTATTCTACTTCTGTGTGTTCCACTGTTGATCTCAGAACCTTGACATTATGATGTTGAGTGGTTATGCTATCCTTGTGCATGAGTCTCAACAGTATTTTCGAGCATTTACAGTCGTTATGATGTCCGAGTCATCCCAGGTCACTAAACAATCTGATGCATTTGCAAATCATTCCTCCCTCTCCTGAATGTCCTTTCAGGCCAGATTAACCACACTAGTCGGTGTGTTAAGGTACTCCGTAGCCTCGACATATGTGTTGGAACTATTATTATGACCCTAGGTGTCTTAGAAGATCACCTAGTAATCTAGCAATGCTTTATATACCCAGTGTGATAATTCTGGCCGTCAATCTTGAAAGCATCCCGTAATGCCATTTAGTTAGTAGGCCTTCTATCTTTGGGTTCTTGAACCCAAGATTCATTCTACCTACTTCATGTTGGTAGTATTTGCTTCTCCCATTAGGATATTAGTAACCTTGTGATAGTCCTCGAGGTCCGTGGTATGTCATTCTTCCAATACCATGAACCGTTATGGCAGAAGTTCTTTTGAACCAAAAGACCACAACCAGAGTGCTCTTGATGAGTTCTCCATTCCACATTGTGATTCTGCCAATTCTACCTTTCTGCATGGGTTATCCGGAAGAAATATGTTGAACTCGTTCGACATGCTAGTCTATGCATCCACAACTCGGAAAGTTATATGTTCCTTTGAGTTGTCCCTTTTTAGTTGTATTCTGACTTTCGTCTATCAGTTGATAGTCAGGAGTAGTTGTGCATTTGTGTTCATCGATGCCTTTTACTCTTGTGGTCCGTCAAGCCATTCTATTCCGGAATGACTAGGAGAAACAAACTCCAGTACCTTATCCATATCTAGGATTGGGTCAAAGTAATTGTACTCCGCAGGTCAAAATAACATTCCAACTTTTGTTCTGTTCTAACTTGGAGTATTACCATCTTTATATCAAGAATGTCATGGGAATGGCACAACCTCCTACGAACCCTTGATACAGTGATACCTCTCGCCATCATCGTTTATTCCTCGGTCTCCGTGTTGTTGTAACCGGAATACCGACAAATGAACCATGATGTGTGAATCAATACCCCTAGCAACCTTGTTGCTTGGTAGTTAAAGGACAACAATTTCATTCTTAGTGTGTTGGTTACTAAATCGCCATTCTAAGATTGATCGTGCTACCTAGTCCATTTATCTGGTGCACTCTTTGATCAATGAGTTAGGATTGCGTAAATCCCTCACTCTGGTGATCATATCATCTCGCCCTGAAAAGCAAGATTGTTTGTAAGCTTAATAACATATCGGTGGTTCGTGATTTTTCCGATTATCTTCTCGGAAGTATTTCCAGGTTGTCCCCTGACCGCTATGTTGAGCTCGTGATCAAGTTGGTTTCTTATAAACCACCACTTCTCCAAGAATCTGTGTTGGATACCCCGAACTAGTTGGTTAAGCTAAACAACAACTTGGAGAGTTGGAAGATAAAAGCTTAACCCACATAGCTCACTCCAAAGGGATATCTTGTGTGTGTATTGAAGATAGATGATATCTTCTTCAATTGATCCCCGTGATCATTTGTGGATCTATTGTCTTGTCTAAACTTTGATTTGAGTATGGGTTATCGTCAAGTCAAATCAGAACCAACGATATTCGTAATGTTGTCTTACTCATGGTTGTTCCCTTGAGCATAAACCATTATATCTTTTGGGTCTGACCAATGCTATCACTTTGTTCACATTGTCATGGAATTCCATCTATATGGAAACCTGGATGAGTTATTGTTGAGCCCATCGACAACATCCTTATCTTCTCCATGATTTCGTTGAACCTCCAACTAGTGTTGGAAACTTTTATAAGAGTTATCTTCTGGTCCTGTTCATGAAGTATATGTTTGGTGCAAGAAGTGACTTTCTCCCAGTTCACGTGCATTAGGTGCAAGTTGCCGCCATGAATTCGAGAAAGTTAGTTTTGCTTCCTCCGGAATCATTCCAAGTCAGTCATGCACGTGCGAAGTATGTTATGGCTTGAGAGATTAGCTACCTCCATCCTATCGGTATTCCCTAGCACATCAAGCCACCGACTGATTTGTTCAAGGAAGAAAAGTCTATGCTTGCGATCTAATCCATGGACTTGCATAGAGACTTCGATATCCTGAATGATGGTTCCCCACCTGAACTTGGTAGTATTTTATTGTAAGACTGCCATGTGATCATGTTGTCTGGAGCAACGTGTTCACATGTGTGTAGCAGAACCAGCTCGTGTTTTGGAGCTTACTATCGCAGTTCATTTCCCGGGAATCTCGCGACGTCGTCTCATCGATTTGAGTTGCAAACTTTCATTTTTTTTCTCTCTAGACTCGATGAGTCTGGAATATCCTGACACCAGCCAGATCTGAATCTCAGGCAGATATGATGGTTGGAGCATTTTCCAAGAACTATAATATTGGTCTCTCGATAACCGATAAAGTGGATGTCATGGCCAACACACCCAGCCGGAAGACCTATTGTTGTAGTATCTTGATTGAAGAAGTTGGCCACCTTCCCCATAAGGATTTCATAGGATTTACTTCCTAGTTGCTTCTTATGGATTCTTGTGCTCCCGAAGTCCGACCTTATACTTGACGTTCTAGGTACCAAACCATTTTGATAAATGGGTTGTGCTAGCACATCAAGGAGAACATTAGAAGCGGAGCGCTAAAATGCTTCTCGGTCGATCATCCAGATTTTGTTTCCTTGACTCTGCCAAGGTGAAATCTGAGAAAGTGTTATCTTCCTTTGCATCTGCATCATCCATCGCTATTCATCATGGTCGTATGTTGTGTTGTCAGCACCATTGGCACGGATATTGGTAAAACCTTGATGAATATGGGAATGCTCAAGTTCTTGAGAGCACGCACAAGCACTAGGCGTTATCACTGACACTAACCGGGATTGCTCCCAGTGTTCTTGGTTATGCTATAACCCATCAAATAGTAAATTTACTCTCTACTCTTGGGATTTACCCCAGTTACCAGAATCATTCCCAGCATTTGCATTTTGTTCCCAACTTGCACCACCATTGTGCCATTTACCATGGGCTGCCCTTTTCAGCAATTGTTGTTCAGGATCATCTTCAAAAGTGGACTTACCATGGGTCCCATCCATTTCTGATGATAAGCAAAATCATCCCTTGTGTTGTCTTCAACAAGGTAGTCCACATCATCCATTCTGGCCCGAGAATGTCATTCCTTCGAACTCCGTCAAATGATCGATTGAAATTTGCCTTAAGCTGGTATAAAAGAGTTTCAATGATTTTCGAATCAAAAGTAATTCTTTTTGCCACTTAAGGGATAGTTCTACGAGTCACCTCCTCTAAGGTGCCCCGTCTGGTGACATCGATCACCATCTTCCTTAGGTGTGGAATTGGTTGCCTGCCAAGTGAACCTTCATCATCTGTTTCACTCTATCCCTCCGGATGTGTGTTCCGTGTCTTAGCTCAAGAGATGTTTCAATGTCTCACTCCTTGAGTTGATCTTGAGTTCCTCGATCTTCGGGAAGATCGATTCCTATAGAGTTTGTCTCCGTTATCATCTGGTTGGATAAAGATCTCAAAGCAAGGATGACAAGATCAATATGATGCAATAAATCAACATCTCCGAGAAGGAAAATTAGATCGTGAAGATTGTGCTAGCTTGTGTCCCGTCTGATTTCTTACCCTACGCTTGAATCTCGGGACGAGATTCTTGTTTAGTAGGGGTGACTTGTCACATCCCTAGCTTTACTTTGCCCTACGATAGTTTTTGCCTGTGCATCATGTTTAAAATTTTGTTAACTTGAAATGGGGATTGTTCAAACCCTAGCACCAAAGGAACTCAACTAGGTTGAACCTAAATAATTTTCAATGTATCCAAAGTGCCCTTCACAAAATGTTCATCATTTTTGGTCTTGGCTAAAACCTCTGCCAAAAATGGTTTCATAATTTTGGAAGCCATTTTGGATCCTTGAATTAAATCATAGATATTTGCATTTGGACATTTAAATCCTATAGATAATTTTAAATGCCCAAATAATCTTGGAAGTAAATGAGGGTTGTTGGGATTAATCCAGACAGTGCCCACAAATATTCCCAAGATTTATGAAAATGTTCTGGCATTTTTATTAAATCAAAACAAAAGCAGAAAATAGAAAACAGAAACTATTTTAGAAATTAAGAGAGAGAGCACTTACCTGTGCAGCCCACCTGGCGGCCCAAGTGGCCGGCCCAGCCCACCAGCCGCCGCACCGTCTTCAACCTCCTGCCAGTAGGCAGGAGGGCGTGTGCCCGACGCGCGCAGCGCCACCTCCACCCTGCCTGCTAGCCCTGGCCCTCCCTGACGACACCGCGCAGACGCCCGAGGACTTCTCTCCCCTCCCCCTCACTCGCTGCTCTCTCTCCCTCCCCTCTGTTCTCTCGCACGCAGCCACCGAGCGGAGCTCGTCGCCGCCGCCCTGAACCATCGCGGCCACCGGCCACCACACGTCTCGCCAACGCGCCCAGACGCTCCGCCACGTCTCCATCGTCCTCTCCACCGAGCTACGCGACGCCGGAGGCCTTGCAACGCCGTCGCCATCACCGTCTTCAACCTCGGCCGCCCGAGATCGCCGGCGATTGCCTGCCTTCCCCCGGGCCGCAGAGCACCCCCACGACACCGCTGTGAGCTCCTTCGATGTTCCCCTTTCTCCCCCGTGGTCTCTGCCGTGCCGTAGCCCTGCTAGCCGCCGCGTCCGCGAGCATCCCGCCGCCGGCCATGTCGCTGCCGTGGCCACAGGCCCTGCGCCTCATAGCCGAGCATGCCACTGTGCTCAGCACATTCCCAGCAACCCAAAACCATGTTGCACACCCCGTCTAATGCACTGCAGTCGTCGTTGCCTCGAGCTCGTGGCTCTGTCGTTTGAGCCATGTTGTGCCTACTCATTCATGCTTTCTGGTTATGCCTGCTATTGCTTAGAGTTGTGTCAGGTCTGATTCATCAGGGATGAATTGGAATGTGGTGAACATGCCCTATTGTTGAGAGCTAAGTGTGTGAACACGATTTGGTAAAGGTAGCGGTGAGAGGCCATGTAGGAGTAGATGGTGGGTTGTCTCACTGGAACCGTCCTTAAGAACTGAGTTCTGTGTAAGTTGTCCAATGACAAAGCTACTACCACGCATTGGAATGCTTAAGTGCCCCTCTCGACTTATTAATCAACTCGATCTCTGTCCAGGAGTTGCAACTAGTTTCTGGTGTTTGTAGGTAGTGTTAGTAGTCTACCAAGTGGCACACGGTACATGTTGGCTTGGGGCAGACTAGGCACCGTGGCACGGTGTACCAAGCGTAGATCCATCCGTCGAGGTGGGCTTGGGAACCCTGCGCACATCGTTTGGGGCCGTGAGCGACACCCCGGCCGGATCTCCCCACGGATGGAACCCGAATAGGCGATAAACCTGGACGAGAGACTTGTGTGGTTAGTTAGGTCGTGGCTGACACCCTCGCCAGGCTTCCGCTTGAAGGTTGCCGAGATACACGACGTGTACATGGCGGTAAGTGGCGAGAGCGTGTGTGAAGAAGTACACCCCTGCAGGGTTAACATGATCTATTCGAATAGCCGGGTCCGCGGTTATGGACTTCTTGGATGCTTGCGTGGTACATAGACAAGTGAAAGTGGATACTCTAAAATACTCAAGACAAGTGTGAGTGCTATTGATGGCCTTCTCGTAGGTAGACGGGAATGGATCCATAGTGGTGTATTGTTTGGTGAATATGTGGACTCGTGTGCGCCACCTCAAAGAGTTACTTGCAGTCGTAGTTTAGGATAGCCACCGAGTCAAAGCTGGCTTGCTGCAGTCAAACTCCACCACCCCTTTGTTGATACTGATGCATATGTAGTTAGCTCTCATGTAAGTCTTGCTGAGTACCTTTATACTCACGTTTGCTTAATTTATGTTTTGCAGAGAGACTTTAGTCTCGCTAGTGGTTCCGCGTGGACTTCGACGTTTAGCTTGTTACCTCAGCTACGGTCTTGTGCCCTTGGGAGGGTCTTGTAGACAGTCAGGCTTCCCAGCCTTTTTCATTTGTAGTTGTCTGTACCCAGACATGTTATGCTTCCGTTGCGTGTATGCTCTGTATGTTGGGTCATGTGACCTCTGATTGTAATAAATGCTATGATGGCTCTTCTGGGCCTTTATCTATATGAGTTGTTGAGTTATGTTGTGATGCCATGTTATACAACACATACTTGCATGTTATGCGTACGTGTAATGTGTATTGCTATGTGTGGGATCCGACACCTAGTTGTTTACCTTTGGTAGCCTATCTTACAGGGAAATGTCTCCTAGTGCTTCCACTGAGCCTTGGTAGCTTGCTACTGCTCCGGAACACTTAGGCTGGCCGGCATGTGTCCTTCTTCGTTCCTGTGTCTGTCCCTTAGGGGAAATGTCACGCGTTGTTCCTTTAAGTCCTTGTAGCTTGCTACGACTTGGGTTCATACGTTGATGACCGACACGTTCGTTGCTGGGTCATGTATGCCTGTCTCCGTAATTTAGTGCCACTTTTGGTTTATAACTGGTCATGTCGGCCAGGGTTCTCTGTCATATGGATGCTAGTGACACTATCATATACGTGTGCCAAAATGCGCAAACGGTCCCGAGCCAGGTAAGGTGGCACCCGTGGGGATACCGTGCGTGAGGCCGCAAAGTGATATGATGTGTTACAGGCTAGACCTGTGTGACTTAGGATCGGGGTCCCGACACTTAGTTCTCGTGACGTGTTGGTGGTCTGGCCTTTTTGCTCGCCGGCCAACAACCGAATCCGGATATGTGGCTTAGGGTGGAGCCCGAGACTGCGGCGATCTCAACGCGCCAAGAAACGCTAAGGGCGGTGACAGGTGGGACCGAGCCGGCCAGCCCCCAAGTCCCCGGGTCGAGCGAGTCGAACTGATGGGCGGGTTTGGACAAAGAGGCAGGTGAAGTATAGAATTCTAGAGACACAAATAACTTGGTCGGAAAAGGGTGGCCCCGATCATCGTTCGGGGACCCCATAGTTTTTAATTGAGCGCAAAAGGCAGCGATACATACACATACACGGCTAACTATAAAACGGACGGAGGAGTTCCGCGTTCCAGGGCCAAATTGTTTCTTCTCCGGCCGTGTCCCTCTTGCGCTTGTTTGACTTGCGCGCGTCGATGAGGTAGTAGGCGTTGCGGTCGCACAGGGCCTTGCTGATAATGAAGGGGCCCTCCCATGGGGAGGATAGCTTGTGCTGGCCGGCTTGCTGTTGGACGAGTCAGAGGACGAGGTCTCCCTCGCGGAAAGCGAGGGGTTTGATCTTCTTGCTGTGGTAGTGCCTAAGGCCTTGCTGGTAGATGGCTGAGCGGCTGAGCGCTAGTAGACGTGCTTCTTCCAGTAGGTTGACACCATCCTCGCGGGCCTCCCTGGCTTCGGCCTCAGTGTACATCGTGACGCGCGGTGAGTCGAACTCGACGTCGGTCGGGATAACGGCTTCAGCTCCGTAGAGAAGAAAGAACGGGGTAAGCCCGGTCGACCTGTTCGGCGTTGTTTGGAGGCTCCAGAGGATGGCCGGCAGCTCGTTGAGCCAGCTTCCGGGTGAGCGGACGAGTGGTTCGACGAGCCATGGCTTGATGCCGGACAGGATGAGCCCATTTGCCCGCTCGACCTGGCCGTTCGACTGTGGGTGGGCAACGGACGCCGGGTCGAGGCGGATGCCAGAGACGGAGCAGTATTGCGCGAGCGCGCCCTTGGAGAAGTTGGTGCCATTGTCCGTGCTGATGTTGTTCGACTTGCCGTAGCGCACCGCTATGTCCTTGACGAATTGGACGGCTGTTGGCCCCTCCAGCTTCTTGATTGGTCTTGCCTCGATCCATTTGGTGAATTTGTCAATTGCTACAAGCAAATGCGTCATGCCGCCTCGGGCTGTTTTGAAGGGTCCCACCATGTCAAGCCCCCAAACCGCGAAAGTCCAGGCGATCGGTATGGTTTGGAGCGCCAATGTTGGTTGGTGGGTGCGTTTTCTGAAGCGCTGGCACCCCTCGCACTTGAGGACGAGCGATTCGGCGTCTTCGAGGGCCGTGGGCCAATAGAAGCCATGGCGGAAAGCCTTGGCCACCAGGGATCATGACGCGGCGTGGTGCCCGCACTCGCCCTGGTGTATGTCGAGGAGGATATCCACGCCCTTGTCCTGCTCGACGCAGCGCTGGAACACGCCGGTGGGACTGCGCTTGACGAGCTTGTTTTTGATGATGTTGTACGTAGACGCTCGGTGCTGCACTTGCCGGGCTTCGGTCTTGTCGACGGGGAGGGTCCCGCTTTCCAGGAACTCCTTGATGGGCAGGGCCCAAGATGGTGCCGTCACCGCAGTGAGAACGGCCATTATGGTTGCTTCAGGGGCGGCGGCGTCCGAGCCGGGTCGGGCGGTCCCCGGGCTGGGTGTGGGGGTGGCTGGACTGAGGGTTGCCGTTGCCGGACCGGGGTCGGTAGTCGCCGGGCCGTACTGAGAAGTCCCTGGGCCGGACTGAGCAGTCCCCGGGCCAGACTGAGCAGTCACCGGGACGGGCTCCGCAGTTGCCGGGTCGGACTGAGCAGTCCCTGGGCCGGACTGAGCAGTCCCCGGGCCGGACTAAGCAGTCCCTGGGTCGGGCTCTGCAGTTGCCAGGCCGTACTGAGAAGTCCCCGGCCGAGCTCTGCTGTTGCCGGGCCGGACTGAGCAGTCCCCGGTTCGTCTGGGACGTGGATGGACTCTGAGTCCGAAGACGGATTTCGCAGGTGCTCGAGGGAAATGCCGGACGGAATGGACTGTCGAGACGAGGCGATCTTGGCGAGTGTGTCGGCCGCCTCGTTTTCTGCGCGCGGGACGTGGAGGAACTCGCAACCTGCGAAGAAGCCGGACAGCTTCTGCATGAGGAAGCGGTAGCTTGCCATGTTGGGGTCGCGCGCGTCCCACTCGCCGGAGCACTGCTGCACCACCAGGTCCAAATCGCCGTAGCACAGGATTCACCGGATTCCGAGTTCCTTGGCTAGCCGGAGGCCATGCACAAGGGATTCGTACTTGGCGACGTTGTTGGAGGTGGCGAAGTGGATCTGGAGTGCGTACTTGAGTCGGTCACCCTTTGGGGATGACAGCATGATGTCGGCTCCCAGGCCGAGGCGCATTTTGGAGCCGTCAAAGTGCATGCGCCAGTGCGTCGAGTCTGGAGGCGGCGGCAAGTACTGGGTCTCTGTCCAGTCGACGAGGAAGTCGGCCAGAGCTTGGGACTTGATCGTGGTGCGGGGCTCGTAGAGGATGGTGTGGCCGGCTAGCTTGAGAGCCCACTTGGCGACCCGGCCTGAGGCATCTCGGCACCCGATGATCTCATCGAGGGGGGCTGTGCTGACCATGGTGATTTCAATCTCTTGGAAAAACTGCTTCAGCTTCTTGGCGGTGAAGTACACGCTGTAGCACATCTTTTGGTAATGCGGGTAGTTCTGCTTTGAGGCGGAGAGCACCTCGCTCAGGTAGTAGACGGGGCGTTGGACGGCTTGGATCTTGCCTTTCTCTGGTCGCTCGACCACGAGCACCGTGCTGACCGAGCTCGAGGCTATGTAGAGCAACAACGGCTCCTTCTTGGCTGGGGCGGCTAGGACGGGTGCGGTGGAGAGCATGCGCTTGAGGTCCCGGAAAGCCTCATCCGCTTGGTCGTTTCATTCGAACGGCGTCGTCTTCTTCATCAGCTGGTATAGGGGCAAGGCCCTCTCGCCCAGCCGGCTGAGGAACTGGCTGACCGAGGCCAAGCAGCCGGTGAACTTCTAGACATCACGCAGCCGAGCCGGCCTGCGCATGTGCTCGATGGCCTTGATTTTCTCCGGGTTTGCCTCAATGCCGCGCTCCGAGACGAGAAAGCCGGGTAGCTTTCCGGCCGAGACGCCGAAAACGCATTTCTCTGGGTTGAGCTTGACCTTGTACTCGCGCAAGTTAGCGAAGGTTTCCTTCAGGTCGTCGAGGAGCGTGAGGTGCTGCTCGGTCTTCACCACGATGTCGTCCATGTAGACGTGGATATTGCGGTCGAGCTGCGGCAGCAAGCATTTCTGCATGCACAGATGGAAGGTGGCTCTGGCGTTCTTCAGGCCGAACGACATGGTGATGTAGCAATATGCCCCGAAGGGCGTGATCAAGAACGTCTTCAGGGCGTCAGCCGGGTCCAGCTTGATCTGGTGGTAGCCGGAGTAGGCGTCCAGGAAGGACAGGAGCTCGCACCCGGCGGTGGAGTCGATGACTTGGTCGATTCGCGGGAGGGCGAATGGATCCTTGGGGCAGGCTTTGTTTAGGCTGGTGTAGTCGATACACATGCGCCAGGTGTTGTATTTCTTCAGGACGGGGACTAGGTTGGCCAGCCACTCGGGGTGAAATACTTCCATGATGAAGCCGGCCGCCAAAATCTTGGCGATCTCTTCACCGATGGTCCTTCTCTTCTCTTCGAAGAAATGTCGTAGGGGTTGGCGAACAGGCTTGGCGTCCTTGCGGACGTGAAGTTTGTGCTCGACATACTTCCTCGGGATACCCGACATGTCCTTTGGGGACGATGCAAAGATATCCCGATTCTCACGGAGGAAGTCGACGAGCTCACCTTCCTATTTGTCGCCATGGCGAGCGCCCACGACGACGTACTTGCTGCAGCTGGGATCTTCTGGGTTCAGCTTTACCTTCTTGGTTTCCGTGGAGGGTTTGAACGAGGCTTCATTTGCCGGCTCCTCGGCCGGGACTGGCGTGGCTGCTGCCTCACCAGCAAGGGAAACGATCCGGTCGACCTGGCGCCGCTCCTCGGCAATGACCATCGACTCGGCCAGCTTGGATCCGTCTCGGGCGCACTCCAGAGATTTGCGGTAGTCGCCGGTGATGGTGATGAGGCCCTTTGGACCCGGCAGCTTCATCTTCAAGTCGGCGTAGTGGGGAACCGCCATGAATTTGGCGAGTGCGGGCCGGCCGAGCAGCGTGTGGTACGCGCTCGACAGGTCCACCACCTCGAACCAGATCGCCTCACGTCGGAAATGGTTGCTGTCGCCAAATAGGACGTCGAGCCAGATCGGGCCGATCGGAGAGTAGGAATGGCCGGGCACAACGCCGTGGAAGACGGTTCTGGTTGGCTCCAGGTTCTTGGCTTCGAGGCCGAGCTTGGTCGTGGTGTCCCGGTAGAGAATGTTGATGCTGCTACCGTCGTCGATGAGGACTCGGGAGAACTTGCAAGTGCGCCCAGGCGCAATGATGGCGGGGTTGAGGACGAGGGCGTATCCACTTGGATTCAGCATGACGGTCGGGTGATCCTCCTGCGTCCATGTGATCGGGCACTGCGACCAGTGCATGTCTTCTGGCCTGGCTGGGGCGACAGTGTTCACTTCCTGCAGGATGGAGCGCTCGCTGTGCTTGTCATTGCTGAGGCTGGTGAAGACGACGTAAGCCGCGTTCGGGTCCGGGTAGGCGTCATTGCGCATCGCGCCGCCAGCCGAAGGTGGTGGGGGAGGCGGAGGCTGCCGCCCTGCTCCTGGAGCCGGGGCTGGAGGCGGCGGGACGTCGCCCCTCATGATGCGCTTGGTGATGGTGCATTGTCGGAGCGTGTGCGTGGACGGCCTCGTGCCACTGTGGTGCTTGCATGGAGCGTCGAGCATCTCCTCGAAGCTCATGGCGGGTTGCCATGTTGTCTTGCCGGTCTGCCCGCGCTTGGCGGCCGGCTCTGTTGCAGGTGCCTGCTTGGCGGCCGCCACGAGTCGGTTGTCGTGTCGCTGGGCCTGCTGTTCGACCTTGCGCTTGTGCTGCTACTGGTTATGCTGATACTGCCGGCTTCCCTCGCCAGCCGGCTTCGGAGGGGGGACCGGCTTGGTCCTGTCGGCTTAGTCTAGGGCCACCTGGATCTTCATGGCGGAGTCGGCGTTCGCGTACTTTTCCGCCGTTCTTATGAGCGCGGACATGGTGGTCGGCTCGGAGTATAGCAGCTTGTGCTTGAGGAGGGTACCGTGCCGGCACCCGTTGATGAACTACTGGATTGCTTGGACCTCGTGGACGCCTTCGCAGCTGTTGTAGAGCTCGGTCCAGCGTGCTAGGTACTCCCGGTCGGTTTTCGTTGGCCCCTGCACGCACATGACGAGCTGGCTGGGACGGCTGGGTCGTTGGTAGGTCCCGGTGAAGTTGCGCATGAAGGCCTCCTCGAAATCGACCCATGTGTTGATGCTGCCCACTGGCAAGCTGTTCAACCACGTGCGGGCCGATCCCTGGAGCATGAATGATGCGTAGCGGACGGCCAGGCGGTGGTTGCCGCCGGCGATGCCGATGGTGGTGGTGTAGTCGGTAAGCCAGTCCTCTGGCTTGACGGTGCCGTTGTACTTAGGCGTGTCGCGGGGAAGCATGAACCCTTTGGCAAAGGGCTCGCTCCGGATGCTTGGACTGAAGCACGCCGGGCCGACCTGGTCTCCTCCAGCTCCTGGGAGCGGGCGAGCCGGTCGACACTGTTGCGAGCGTCCGCGGTGTCGATGGCGCGCAGGCCCATCCGGCCGATGACCGCGCCACGGGGACTGGGTCGACCGCAGTTTGCTGCCGGGTCGGCTGGGGAGCCGGGTTGAGCTGGCGTTGGGCTTCGGAAGGTGACTCGTCGCCTAAGCCGCCAGCGGTTGTTGGGGCAGGGTTGCGCCAGGTCTGGGTGCGGCCGGAGTGCGCCTCACTAGGCGGGGAGGACGTCGAGTGCTGGTCGTCGCCGGCTCCAACGACGCGGGCGGAGCCGGACGGCCGGTTTGGTGAGCCGGATGAGGCGGTCCTGCTGCGCGTTGGCCGCCGCGAGGAGGTCGCTCACCCTCTTGAGGCGCTCCCGCAGTTCTTCCCCAATGAGTTGCTCCATGCCGACCGCAGCCGCCTGAGCAGCGCGCATATTCTTCACTTGAGTTTCGTAGATGGGAGGGAGGGTGCCGAGGGCGCGTCCGATTGCGCCGCCCCGGGTCCGCACGTCCGCGACACGGCTTGGCTCGACGGCGCCTGGCGTGAAACCATAGGTGGCGTCGCGCTCCATCTGAGCGGACGCGAGGCGGCGCTCCGTCACGGCGAGGGACTAGATGAGGTCCAGCTGGTGTTTGCGGTCCCCATCGAGGCGGGTACGCGGCTCGGCGGTGTTGGAGGCATCGATGTTGGTGCGGATGGGCACGCGGAGGCACTGGATAGCGGCGCGTAGCGGGTCGGGCTGGGCGGCTCGTCCCACCGCGGCCTCAGCCTCGCCGGCCTTCCTCGCCGCGCTTGACGAAGAGGTGGCACCGGTGTCGGTGACGAAAACCTCTACGCAGAGGTCCATCGCTTCGTCGGGAGTGCTGCCGTCGGGAGTGATGGGGTATCAGAGAAATCAAGTACCTCGCTGGGATACTCATCGGCCGTTGGCGCATCGGAGATGCGTAGCACGGCGAAGGAGGTGGCGAGGGCGTCGGTGACGTCGTCCGCCAGCACGACGAGCTCGTCGGAGTAGGAGCGGGGCCCCGTCTGAAGCATGCCCCCTGCCAGGACCTCGAGCTGCCCCACGGTGGGCGCCAACTATCGTGGTGGGAACACGGCAGATGCTAAGGGATGGCTAAAGATAGGAGGCGGCTCGAGGGCACTAGTGGACTCCAGAAGCAGGGTTGGCATGAGCGAGCGCGGGACGCAAGACATACCCAGGTTCAAGGCTCTTCGGGGAGATAATACCCTTAATCTTGCCGAGGTGATTGCTGTTTTACCAGTACAGGGATTGCTCCTAGAGCTGTGTGGTGGGAGGAGGAAGACGGGCCCATGCTTAGGCTGCTTCTCCTGAGGTGTGTCTATCCTATTCTCTAGTTCTCATCACCCCGTGCATGGGGGCTGTGGGGGTTTTATATAGGCCAACCCCCCAGGGATACAATGGTAATGTTACACGGCAGTGGGGCCGGATTGTCATCGTCCGGGAAGCCGGGTACAGGGCTCGCCGGGTTCTCCGGGCGCGGGCCCCGCCAGGTATGGGGGGCACTGCGTGCCGTCTTGTCGGTCGCCAAGGATTGTTCGAGCTGGGTTGGGTACGGCGTGCTCCGTCATGTCACCATCTGCCGGCGTCATGGGTTGTGATGATTACACTGTTGGCACGCCCCGGCTGACTAGGGGCATGGGCGACGCACTGTTGCCTAGGTCATCGGTAGGTGCGTCTCGTCCCATCGTACGGTTGGGATGGTACGGGAGCTGACCCGTGGCCGTATTGGGGAACACGCCACGGGTCGGTCTGGCTTGTTGAGGAAGTCTTGGCGTGCCGGATTCGGATCCCTCGAGCAGGCCGTCGGGACCGGATCGGGGGAGACGGCCGGACTGGAGAGCCTTACTGGACCGTGGGTCTTGTCCGAACTGGAGAGTCTTGTCGGACTGTGAGCCTTGGCCGGACTGGAGAGTCTTGCCGGACGGTGGACCTCGGTCGGATAGGAGAGTCTTACTGGATGGTGGACTTTGGCCGGGTTGAGCGACCCGTCCAAGCCTGAGGTGGATTGCGGGCCGACGCTGGCCCCGTTGTTTTTGGAAAAGGATCCGACTTCCATTGCCTGCCTGGGGTTCATCCCCCCGACACACGACGAGGGGAGAGTGCGGGAAATATTATAGGAGTTGAGCGGGTGTAGACATGCGGGCCTATTTCGTTCGTTCAGCGGGATGGGACGGCGAATATTTCATTCGTTGAGCGGGACAAGGAAATATTCGGTTCGCGCGAGAGGTATTTGCGGGATATAGGAGGGGTGGGGGTTGTTTGGTTCATTTGGTCTTCTCTCTTTTTTTTGCTTTGTCATCCCACATCCAATGAAATGGCTGTCTCTCATTGGTCGGTCGCGTCTCTCACAGATTGCGCCCTTTCGAGTCAATCTCAGCCGTCCAACACCTACCGATCCAATGGGCCGCATGGTCCAAAATGATGGTTTGATGAGTGCTGGTTCGGGATTTGTTTCATTCCTTTCTTTTGGCCTTCTCTTCTGCTACTTGCTTGGTCAATTGGACGCACATCCTATGAAACAATCGGAAGCCATCATGGGCTCCCACGGATCAACCTCCACTAGGGCGATCCCAGCCGCCCGACACCTGGCAATCTGACGGCCCATGACATGTGTGCTTGCTTTCATAGTAGATCACGTGCTAGGAGGTGAAAGTTTCACGAATCAATAGTTTGATGTGCGGGAGGTGGGTCAATCACACGCTCCACAGATTGATGGTTTGTTGATCGGTCAATTGCATTTGCACCTCCCAGGGGTAGTCTCCATCTTCGAGCAAATCTTAGTCGCACACTATGAGACTGGAAGGAAGTCCACACTAAGGGGCAACAAGAAAAATATATGTGTATGCCCTATTTGTTCCATGTGCAAAAATCTTGATAATTGCTAGTTTACCACTAAATGTCCACAATTCACACCCATAATTGACCGGGGAGGGGGGTTATTATATGTTGGAATCCCTCCGTCTCATAATAAAAGAATGTTTTTCAAGTTATGTTAGTTTGAAAAATGTTTTACATTGTGGCACAGAAAGAGTAGTTTGCTTAGGGAAACCATTCACATAAAATCATAGGACTTGGGATAAAGGTGTCTAATTTACTCAAAGTGATTTTAGTACACCCATCAGAGCTATTTATTTCCTAAAGCAGTGTCTGGAAAATAAATTTTAATATCACATAATGGCTTGAAGGATGATGGTTTATAAAACCCTAGAATTTTGGTGTAGCCGAAACCTAGCCTCACATGTGCAGCCATATTACCCCTATACATGAGGAGGCTTGACCTACACTAGTAGAAAATAGGGCTTTGGTTGGGGCCTGGCGAGCCCATTAGTCTCGGTTCAGTCACGAACCGGGACCCATGGGGGCATACGTCCCAGTTCGTGCGCCCAGGGGGGCGGCCGAGCCTTGATACGTCTCCAACATATCTACTTTTCCAAACCCTTTTGCCCTTGTTTTGGACTCTAACTTGCATTATTTGAATGGAACTAACCCGGACTGACGCTGTTTTTAGCAGAACTACCATGGTGTTGTTTTTGTGCAGAATAAAAAGTTCTCCGAATTGCCTGAAAATCAACGGAGAATTATTTTGGAAAATATAAAATATTTCTGCAAGAAGATCCGCACCGGGGGGGCAACGGCCTGTCCACGAGGGTGGGGGCGCGCCCCCCTTCCCACGGTGCGCCCCTGCCTCATGGGCCCCCTGGTGCTCCACGGATGTACCCCCAGATCCTATATCTTCACTTTCGAGGAGAAAAAATCATGGAGAAGGAATTATCGCGTTTCACAAGACGAAGCCGCCGCCAAGCCCTAATCTCTCTCGGGAGGGCTGATCTGGAGTTCGTTCGGGGCTCCGGAGAGTGGAGATCGTCGCCATCGTCATCATCAACCTTCGTCCATCACCAATTCCATGATGCTCATCGTCGTGCGTGAGTAATTCCATCGTAGGCTTGCTGGACGGTGATGGGTTGGATGGGATCTATCATGTAATCGAGTTAGTTTTGTTAGGGTTTGATCCCTAGTATCCACTATGTTCTGAGATTGATGTTGCTATGACTTTGCTATGCTTAATGCTTGTCACTAGGGCCCGAGTGCCATGATTTCAGATCTGAACCTATTATGTTTTCATGAATATATGTGTGCTCTTGATCCTATCTTGCAAGTCTATAGTCACCTACTATGTGTTATGATCCGGCAACCCCGAAGTGACAATAATCGGGACCACTCCCGGTGATGACCATAGTTTGAGGAGTTAATGTATTCACTATGTGTTAATGCTTTGGTCTGGTACTCTACTAAAAGGAGGCCTTAATCTCCCTTAGTTTCCAATAGGATCCCGCTGCCACGGGAGGGTAAGACAAAAGATGTCATGCAAGTTCTTTTCCATAAGCACGTATGACTATATTCGGAATACATGCCTACATTCCATTGATGAATTGGAGCTAGTTTTGTGTCACCCTAGGTTATAACTTCTACATGATGAATTGCATCCGACATAATTTCCCATCACCGATCCAATGCCTACGAGCTTTTCCTATATTGCTTGTTGCTTATTTACTTTTTCGTTGCTACGATTACAAAAACTACAAAAACACTATCGTTACTTTTATTGCCACTACAGCCACTATCATATTACTTTGCTACTAAACTATCTTGCTGCAGATACTAAGTTTCTAGGTGTGGTTGAATTGACAACTCAGGTGCTAATACTTAAGAGTCTTTGGCTCCCCTTGTGTCGAATCAATAAATTTGGGTTGAATACTTTACCCTCAAAAACTGTTGTGATCCCCTACACTTGTGGGTTAACAAGACTATTTTCTGACGTCGTTGCCGGGGAGCATAGCTCTATTCTTTAAGTCACTTGGGATTTATATCTGTTAATCACTATGAAGAATTTGAAGGACTCAAAAACCAAGATCTTACCCTCAACTACGAGGGGAGGTAAGGAACTGCCATCTAGCTCCGCACTTGATTCTCCTTCTGTTATGAGTAAACTTGCGACACCTACTCCTGCTATTGAATCTGATATGTCGTATGTTCTTGATGATGCCACTTCTGCTATGTATGATGAAACTACGTCTATGCCTGATATTGTGCCACTAGGTGAATTTCTAGATGAACAAATTGCTAAGGTTAGGGAGAGTGCAAATGTTGAAACTATTGATATTTATGAAAGTGATGATGAAACTACTCCCAATAGATATGAATTGCTTGTTGTGCCTGAGGGTTATGTTATGGATGAAGAAACTGCTAGAGACTTTCTTGCTTGCAATGATAGGTATGATCTTAAGAAATTATTAGCTAAGCTGAAAGAAAAGTCCTTGAATGCTAGAATGAAACATGACCCTACTTTTGCCACTTCACCTATCTGTGTTACTGACAAGGATTATGAATTCTCTATTGATCCTGAGTTAATTACTTTGGTTGAATCTGATCCTTTCCATGGCTATGAGTCTGAAACTATTGTGGCACATCTTACTAAGTTGAATGATATAGCCACCCTATTTACCAATGATGAAAAGATTCACTATTACTATATCCTTAAGCTATTTCCTTTCTCGTTAAAGGGTGATGCTAAGACTTGGTTTAATTTTCTTGATCTTGGTTGTGTGCGTAGTCCCCAGGATATGATGTATTACTTCTATGCTAAATATTTTCCCGCTCATAAGAAACAAGTTGCCTTACAGGAAATACATAACTTTGTGCAAATTGAAGAATAGAGTGTCCCATAAGCTTGGGGGAGGCTTCTCCAAGTACTTAATGCTTTGCCTGATCATCCTCTTGAGATGCATGATATACTTGATGTCTTTTATAATGAACTAACCGATGCTTCCAGAGACCACCTGGATAGGTGTGTTGGTTGTGTTTTCAAGGAAATAACAGTTGAACGAGCGGAATTACTATTGAATAATATGCTGGCCAATGAAAATAATTGGACACTTCCTGAACCAGCCCTTAAGCCAACTCTGAAGAAAAGAGGTATTCTATTTCTCAGTCCTGAAGATGTGCAAGAGGCAAAGAAATCTATGAAAGAAAAAGGTATTAAAGCTGAAGATGTTAAGAATTTACCTCCTATTGAAGAAATACATGGTCTTGATAACACGACACAGGTAGTAAAGGTAAATTCTCTTTATAGATTTGATGAAGGTGATATTCCTCGTTATAAGTCTGCTAGCCAATGTTTAGATGAGTTCGACAATTTCATTGTGAAACAAGAAAACTTCAATGCTTATGTTGGTAGACAATTACAACACAATGCTTATATGATTGAACGCTTGAGTGATTATCTGTCTAGAGCTAAAGGTGAACTGAAACTTATTAGTATACATCTTCTATGGTCGCCACTCAAGTAGAACAAGTACTTAAGGCTCAGAACGATTTTCTCAGTGAATTAAATAGTAAGAATAATGACTATGCTGTTAGTGCAACTAGAGGTGGTAAAATGACTCGTGAACCTCTGTATCTTGAGGGCCACCCTAAGAGAAATGAGCAAGATTCTCAGAGAGCTAATTTACATGCACCTAGTTCTTCTAAGAAGAAGAAAAAGAAAAATGATAGGACATTGTATGCTTCTAGTGAACCTGTAGCTGACACACGTGAGAATCCCAATGATATATATGTTTCTGATGCTGAGACACAATCTGGTAATGAACCTGAACCTAGTGATAATATTAATGATGATGTTCATGATCATGCTCAACCTAGCAATGATAATGATGTAGAGATTGAACATGTTGTTGATCTTGATAACCCACAATCAAAGAATCAACGTTATGATAAGAGAGACTTTGTTGCTAGGAAGCACGGTAGGGAAAGAGAGCCATGGGTTCAGAAACCCATGCCTTTTCCTCCGAAACCATCCAAGAAAATGGATGATGAGGATTTTGAGCGCTTTGCTGAAATGATTAGACCTATCTTTTTGCGTATGTGTTTGACCGATGTGCTTAAAACAAATCCTTATGCTAAGTATATGAAAGTATTATTACCAATAAAAGAAAGATACCTGAAGTAGAAATCTCAGCCATGCTTGCCAATTACACTTTTAAGGGTGGAATGCCTAAGAAATTAGGAGATCCGGGAGTACCTACTATACCTTGCTCCATTAAGAGAAACTATGTTAAAACTGCTTTGTGTGATCTTCGAGCCGGTGTTAGTGTTATGCCTCTATTTATATCGTAGACTTGACTTGAGTAAGTTGACACCTACTGAAATATCTTTGCAAATGGCTGATAAATCAACTGCTATACCTGTCGGTATTTGTGAAGATGTGCCTGTTGTAGTTGCAAATGTTACTATTCTAACGGACTTTGTTATACTTGATATTCCCGAGGACGATAGTATGTCTATTATTCTTGGAAGACCCTTTTTGAATATTGCAGGGGTTGTTATTGATTGCAACAAAGGAAATGTCACTTTTCATGTCAATGGTAGTGAGCATACGGTACACTTTCCGAGGAAACAACCTCAGGTCCACAATATCAATTATATTGGAAAAATTTCAACTATTACTATTGGAGGTTTTGAGTTTCCTCTTCCTACTATCAAGAAGACATATGACATCCTTATTGTTGGGGACATACATATCCCCATTGAGGTAATCTAGTGTTATTCAAAAATTCTCTGGTTTCATGTTACTCGGAAACAGTTTATTAACAAGACCTGATCAACCTTGTTAATGGATTCCTTTTGATGAACATGGGATAGGTGAATCTAGAAAGCACAACCTTCTGTACCCTCTTTTTACTTTCTGTTAATTATGATAAATAAAGCAAAAATAGTATTTTCTGTCTATTTCCAGACTTATCCGTGCAATAAAAAAATATCCCGAAAATGAAAGTTCTCCAAATGCCATGAAAATGAAATATGTTTTTTCTAGAATATTTGAGGAAATATGGCACTGAACACACAGCGAGGGGAGCCAGCACGTGGCCACGAGGGTCCAGGGCGCGCCCGTGCCTCGTGGGCCCCACGTGGACCCCCTCCACTTATTCCTGCACCCATGCTCTTCTTCTTCCTCCCAAAAAAAAATCACCAACCAGCTCAAACCCGAGTTCTAGCTCATCTTGCTGCCATTTTCGATCTCCTTGCTCAAAGCACCATTCACCAAGCTGTTTGGGGAGATTGTTCCTTGAAAAGGAAAATGTTAAAGAGATTGTTGAGGGGCTCCTCCAGCAAGAGCTCAGAAGAGAAGAAGAAAGAAGAAAATAAGAAGCCCAAATACAATCTTCCTCGCATGGCGGAAGTTCGACCGTGCGAATGGCCTTGTAATGATTTCATGATGTCCGCCAGGATTTACGAACACTTTTATTGGTTGGCAAATAATGCAGGCCTCACTGACTTCCTCCACGACCAGAAAGAACAGTATCTCTTACTCACCAATATTTTCACGCAAAGCTTTTATTTTCATTCTAGGAAAACACCACCTACGATGGAGTTTCGTTTATATGATGTGATTAAGGAGATATCACTCTTAGACTTTTGTGAAATATGCAAAGTACCCTTTGGAAGACTTGATGAACCACGTCGTGAAGACGTAGAAGGGTTCATTGATATGATAGCCGTAGGGCAAACGAGACAAGTTTCAGGGGCAAGAATCACTAGTATACACTTCCATGTTCTGCGCTACTTTGCCTTATTTGCTAGTAGATGTTTAATTGGTCACGGTACAGTGGGAATCTCAGTGCCCCTAATATTATCATTTTACGCCATGCTTTGTTTCAAGACACAACTTTTAGCTTGGGTGCCGTCGTTGCTAAACGACTGAGTCTGAACCGCTCAAAGGGGCCCGTCTTTGGAGGCATCTTTGCTTCTCGCCTTGCTGAACATTTTAGAATACCTATTAGGCATCATGAGAAGGAAGAAAAACTGCTTGCCCCTGTTTATCTAGACTACAAGAGCATGGTAGCTCATGACTTTATTGTTAAAGACAAGAATAGGCAGCTTAATTATAAATTAATGTTTGATGAAATATAATGTGAAATTGTTACCTTGCCTGCACCATCTTTGTTTGATTTGTCTACAAGCGTATTCCTCATCACATCAGATGCCTTCTACAAGTACCAAGGCCAGGCACTAGCTTCAAAGCCTGAGCCAGAACCACCACTTGATCCTTCCCGTCAATCTGTTTATGGGTGGGAGTTGGATGAGCTCGCCAACCAGTGGCACCCAGAGGATGCATCTCAGTACAGTAGAGGGAGTGGCTTCGATCCGTGGCCATAGACCAACTTAGGCCAAAAGCCTAAGCTTGGGGAGTACGTGTTTCTCACCGACTTTACATTCATGTTCACACTTATTCTAGTTGTCGGTGCTCACACTCTTTCACTGTAGCATCCATGCTTAGTTTCAATTTCTTTTTCTTAGTCTTTTTCTTGTGTGCTAGAAAAACCCAAAAAAAAAGTTGTAGCTTCTATCTAGTTTACTTTCTTTCCTTGAAGTAGTTGTTAAAAAAATGAAAACCCAAAAAGATTTCCAGTTCTTCTTTTGCTTGCTGGGAGCTTTCCCGTGTAAATAGTTTCTTTTCTTTTCTCTGGGGGTTAAGAGTAGAAGACCATGATAGAAATGCTTAGTGGCTCTCATATGCTTTGTTGTAGATTTAACCTTGAGCCATATTACCTTGTCTTCTCTCTTGTATTAAATGTTTGCAGATTCGAGCTTAGTCCAATGCATGTGCACTATTATTATTATCCACACCGTTCGGTCGTGTGAGTGAAAGGCAATAAGGATGATATATGATGAACTAATTGAGATGAGAAAAGCTAGTATGAACTCGACCTCTTTAGTTTTTGTGAATATGATAGCTCATCGTTCTTGATTCAGCTTGTTATGAATGAAACATGCTTGCAATGACAATTAGAAATCATAGCTTCTTATGCCATGCTTAATTAGCTGAGAGTTTATAATGGTCTATCTTGCGTGCCAACATGATATTAAGTGATCTGACTTGGCACATGTTCATGCATGTAGTTGAAATAAATCAACATAGCCTCCACGATATTTATGTTCATGGTGATTTATATCCTACTCATGCTTGCATTCATTGTTGATTAATTTTAATATATGTTCATGACCGTTGTTGCTCTCTAGTTGGTCGCTTCCCAGTCTCTTTCTAGCCTTCACCTGTACTAAGCGGGAATACTGCTTGTGCATCCACTTCCATAAACCCCAAAGTTATTCCATATGAGTCCACCATACCTTCCTATATGCGGTATTTACCTGTCATTCCAAGTAAATTTGTATGTGCCAAACTCTAAACCCTCAAATGAAATTATGTTTTGTATGCTCGAACAGCTCGTGTATCAACTAGGGTTGTCTATATCTTCCATGCTAGGTGGGTTATTCTCACGATGAGTGGACTCCGCTCATCATTCATGAGAAAATGGCTGGTAATCGGGATGCCCAGTCCCATGCTCAAAATCATAATAATTAAACAAAACTCCCCCAGGGTTGTTGCTGGTTTGGACGGTACCCGTTGTTTCGGGCTAGCCGTGGAGTGTGCTTGTTGGTGGTTGAGGGAGTATAAACTTTACCATTCTGTTTAGGAACCTCCTATAATGTGCGTAGCATGGGAGATATCGAGATTCTTGGTTGTTATGTTAACAAAGAAAGTATACCGCTCAAAATGTTATTCATCTCTATTTAAAAATCGAGCTCTGGCACCTCTACAAATCCATGCTTCCCTCTGCGAAGGGTCTATCTATTTACTTTTATGCAGAGTCATCATCCTCTTATCAAAGAGAACCAGTAGGAGAGCACCTCTGTTGTTGCATGTATTACTATTAATTTGCATTGAGTATGATCATGACTGGATCTCTTTTACCACAAATTACAATGTCTAGTCAGTCCTTCATCTTTAAAGGTGCTCTGCATTTATGTTTTGCGGTCTCAGAAAGGGCTAGCGAGGTACCATCTTGTTATATCATATCATGATTGTTTTGAGAAAGTTTTGTCATCCGAGGTTTATTATTATTGCTCGCTAGTTGATTATGCCATTGATGTGAGTAGTCTTGAGACCTGAAAGTTATTGTGAATATGCTTAATTCATGATCTTGTTGAAAACATGAATGCTAGCTTCCATATTTACAACAACAAGAGCAAACAGAGTTTGTCAAAGTTTTTCTTTATCACTTTCAGTATATCAATTGAATTGCTTGAGGACAAGCAAAGGTTTAAGCTTGGGGGAGTTGATACGTCCCCAATGTATCTACTTTTCCAAACCCTTTTGCCCTTGTTTTGGACTCTAACTTGCATGATTTGAATGAAACTAACCGGGACTGACGCTGTTTTCACCAGAACTGCGATAGTGTTGTTTTTGTGCAGAATAAAAAGTTCTCAGAATCACCTGAAAATCAACGGAGAATTATTTTGGAACATATAAAAAATATCTGCAAGAAGATCCACACCAGGGGGCCCACGGCCTGTCCACGAGGGTGGGGGCGCCCCCTGCCCAAGGCGCGCCCACTGCCTCGTGGGCCCCCTGGTGCTCCACCGACGTACCCCCAGATCCTATATCTTCACTTTCGGGGAGAAAAAAATCAAGGAGAAAGAATTATCGCGTTTCACGAGACGGAGCTGCCGCCAAGCCCTAATCTCTCTCGTGAGGGCTGATCTGGAGTCCGTTCGGGGCTCCGGAGAGTGGAGATCATCGCCGTCGTCATCATCAACCTTCCTTCATCACCAATTCCATGATGCTCATCGTCGTGCGTGAGTAATTCCATCGTAGGCTTGCTAGACGGTGATGGGTTGGATGGGATCTATCATGTAATCGAGTTAGTTTTGTTAGGGTTTGATCGCTAGTATCCACTATGTTCTGAGATTGATGTTGCTATGACTTTGCTATGCTTTATGCTTGTCACTAGGGCCCGAGTGCCATGATTTCAGATCTGAACCTATTATGTTTTCATGAATATATGTGTGTTCTTGATCCTATTTGGCAAGTCTATAGTCACCTACTATGTGTTATGATCCGGCAACCCCGAAGTGACATTAATCGGGACCACTCCCGGTGATGACCATAGTTTGAGGAGTTCATGTATTCACTATGTGTTAATGCCTTGGTCCGGTACTCTATTAAAAGGAGGCCTTAATATCCCTTAGTTTCCAATAGGACCCCGCTGCCATGGGAGGGTAGGACAAAAGATGGCATGCAAGTTCTTTTCCATAAGCACGTATGACTATATTCAGAATACGTGCCTACATAGCATTGATGAACTGGAGCTAATTCTGTGTCACCCTAGGTTATAACTTCTACATGATGAATTGCATCCGACATAATTTCCCATCACCGATCCAATGCCTACGAGCTTTTCCTATATTGCTTGTTGCTTATTTACTTTTCCGTTGCTACTATTACAAAAACTACAAAAACACTATCGTTACTTTTATTGCCATTAGCCACTATCATATTACTCCCTCCGTTCCTTAATATAAGGTGTATTATTTTTTCGAAAAGTCAAACTTCTCTAAGTTTGACTAAGTTTATAGGCAAAAATATAAATATCTAGAATACCAAATCAGTATCACTAGACTCATCATGAAATATATTTTTACATTTTATATAATTAGTATTATAAATATTTATATATTTTGCTGTAAAGTTGGTCAAACATAGACAATAGTTGACTTTCTGAAAAACTAATACACCTTACATTTAGGAACGGAGGGAGTACTTTGCTACTAAACTATTTTGCTGCAGATACTAAGTTTCCAGGTGTGGTTGAATTGACAACTCAGCTGCTAATACTTAAGAGTATTCTTTGGCTCCCCTTGTGTTGAATCAATAAATTTGGGTCAAATACTTTACCCTCGAAAACTGTTGTGATCCCCTACACTTGTGGGTTATCAGGCCTCGTGGGGCATCTGTCCCGGTTCGTCTGGACCCATTTGTCTCGGTTCTAGGCACGAACCGGAACCAATGGTCCTTGCTCCTGGCCCACACCCATTGGTCCTGGTTCATGGCTGGAACAGGGACAGAAGGGGGGCCTTTAGTCCCGGTTCCTTCCATGAACCGGGACCAATGAGTTGCCTATATATACCCCATCGCCGCAGCAGAGCAGTCCACACTGCTCTGTTTTTTCTGGCCGGCGAGGGGGGAGAGCTTTGTGGTGCTCTAGCTCTCCTCCTATGCACATGAGGTGTTCGATGAAATGCCCAAGCCGCACTAGTTAAGCTTTCTCCTCTCGAAGCTCGACCTCCAAGCTCCATTTTCTCCGAGATTTTTCTAGGTTTAGCGGTTCGTCATGTCCCGTCCCCGTCTTCACCCACGTCGATTGCCCGCGTCGATCTCGTCGCCGGCACCACCGTGGTGAGCCGCTTGTTCTGTATATGATTTTCTTACTTTCATTATTCCTTGTTATTATTGCTTAACAAAGATATTTGTCTAATTTTCTTACTTTTATTATTTCACTACAAGGATACCCCTTATAAAGCAACACACATTCTACAACATTTTGGCTATACGTTGTAAAATTCACAAAAGATACACATATTAATGGTTGCAGATATGCGTTGTAGATTTGTAGCTCTTGACCTTATCGTGGGACATGTGCAAAAAATAAAAATAAAAATAAGAAAACAGGAAAGGAGAGAGGGATGCGAGAGAAACAGAGCCCCCGATGCCCCTCATCGCCCCTCGTCTCTCCCGAATCGCCACCACCAACCACCGTGTCACCCTC
Organism: Secale cereale; assembly: GCA_902687465.1. Taxonomy (NCBI): domain Eukaryota; kingdom Viridiplantae; phylum Streptophyta; class Magnoliopsida; order Poales; family Poaceae; genus Secale; species Secale cereale. The sequence goes on along the minus strand of LR738712.1, from coordinate 531,049,014 downwards.
CTCCTCCCACCTCGCTGTCGGCCCTCCCCTCCCCTCCTCCCACATCACAGCTCCGGCGGCTACTGGATCCGCCATAACCCCTACTCACACATCCCATCTCTCTCTTGACACAGCTCCTCATTGCGCCACCTCCAACGGCTGATTCAGGCGACGTCCGGCAAATCCCGTCATCGCGAAGTACCGCCCGAGGTCCCCTCACACAGCGGCGTGCTCCCATGCGGCTAGATCCGGCGCTCGCGGCCACCAAAGCCCACCCGCGTCCTTTCCCTGATGGCTAGGGTTTCCGACATCGGCTCCGGCGCCGGTGGCCATGTCCCCCTCCTCTCGCCGGTGAGTGAATCCCCTCCCCTGGTTTCGTCCTCTCTCTTTCTTCCCCTTTATCTAACCTCTGTTCTTCTCTTCTCCTCTAGACGTCTAGGTATGCACCCGTGATTCTATTGCATCTAATCCAGCAAAATTATCACTTCCTTCGCGGGCGTCTGGCCACAACACCATGCGTTGTCGGTTCCAGCATCTCCAAACCATGGTTGTAGCATTCCTCGCGGTTGGATGCAGCACAACGCAGATGCATTCCCTCCCAGGAGGCATCATCACCGGTCGCTAGTACCAACATTTATCTCACCGGTTGTAGCAAAACTGGACGCCAGTTCCAGCACGGCCACACCGGGATGAAGCAATTGCCCTCCGCTGGTCGTAGCTCACGCGGTCGCCATTGCCGGACGCGATGGGTTGGCCGCAACATCGGCTTGCCCCGTAGTTGACCTCGCACTTCCTAAGCCCGCCTTGTACCAGGCTACCAGCCGACTGCAGCATCGGCACTAGACTGTAGGCCAGGCTGTAAGTAGCATGTAACGCTCATGCTTGTGCAGGCTACCATGGCTTGCTTGGAGCGGTGGTCCGTGCAGTGGAGAGATTAGATGAACTGATTTGGGGGAAAGAGAGGAAGAGGACGAGGGGATAAAGGATAAGGTTGTGTGTGGTGAACGTGTGAGGCACGTGGCATCCGCAAATGACTTTTCATCCTCCCAGGTTGTCGTGGAATTAACACGGCAGATGTCCGGATCAACGGACTTAGTGTTGAGGCGCGCAACTATGTGGTAGCTTAAAGGGGTTGAGCGGAATCGAGAGACGCGATGCAAGACACGGATTTAGACAGCTTCGGGCCCCGGGAAACATCATCCGGAATAGCCCTACGTGCTGTTTGAGGCTAGGTCTCATTGATCCTCATGGTGTCGCCGGTAAACCGGCTCTTGGTGTCTAACCCTAGAAACTTGTCTCTTGTCTAACTTGTGAGAACCTCTCTTCTTTGGGGAGCCCTGCCCCTCCTTATATATGTTGAAGGGGAGGCTTTACATGACTAGTCCTAGTAGGACTAGGATTGATCTATTACAAGGAGTCCTAATCTTGCTTACTTTATGGAGAATATTCCTTGTGCTTTATTATTAAACCGGCCCACTATTAATATGAACCGGCCTTCTGGGCCTTGGGCCTTGTCATCCATAATCCATACGCCGGGTTACCAGTGAGTAATATTATTTAGGCAGGTTTCTTGTAGACCGTCTGGTAATAACGGATCGCCAGTGAATCACCAAGTGTAAACCGCCAAGTCCGGCCGGGTTATAATTCCGGCCGGTTCATACCGCGGGGGTATATCCCCGACATTAGCCCCCAAGTTTAGCTTGGATGTGTCCATGGTAAACTTAATGCTGCAAAATAAACACAAGAACAAATTGATAGGTTGTGCTCCGGGTTATGAATTCTTGTAAACCAGCACCTGATCATCTTTAAGTCCTCATCCTTCCTTCTTCTAGAAAATCCGGGTCAACAGACCAACTTCATAATCAACTTGCTTGCAAAAGAAATATTGTAAATAAATAATCCATTTGAATCGGTCTTCAATGATCTGATTTGATAAAAATATTGGTCTTTGAAATATTCAACTGATATCCAGCCGGCTTGAAGATGTAGAACTTGCCGGTTTATGATTGCCAAAATTGCCGGGTCACACAATTAATCTGATTGCCAGAACTGAAAATTTGAAGATGTTCCTCCTTTATATGCATATTACCTATAGCCCCCAAGTGCCGGGTCATTATGTAATAATGAGCAGGGACTTTGTATATATTCCATTAAAATAGCCTTGTATAATCTTGAAGAAATCCAGATTGTTCATCTCAATCACTATGAAACTGAATATTCCATATCACGTAGCCCCCAAGTGCCGGGTCATTATGCAATAATGAGCAGGGACTTTGAAAATACGATCATGTAAACTTGAATAGCAACATATAGCCCCCAAGTGCCGGGTCATTATATAATAATGAGCAGGGACTTTGTAGATATAATTATTGAAATGAACATTATATAATGTAACTTTCATCGTGTGGTTTGAATCCACGTCCACAAGGTTAAGAGCTTTGTGCTTTACCAACTGAGTTAGACGGGCCTTTCAATATAATGGATGAATACTTGTGTACCTTGAATTGTTGACAGGAGCTATTGGTAGCCCCCAAGTTCCGGTTTAGCTATATTTAGAAGGTGAACCGGTACTTCCAGATGAAGCAAATGATCTTTCCATTAGCCCCCAAGTGTCAAGTAGACAACTTGCTTGTGTGCTTGAGACTTGTCTTTGAATTGTCTTTGCTATATTGCTTCAACTGCCATTAGCCCCCAAGTGTCAAGTAGACAACTTGTTTGTGTGCTTGAGACTTGTGCATTTGATGTAATCTTAATCTGAATAATATAGCCCCCAAGTGTCGGGTTGTAAGCCTGCAGCAACTCGGGACTATTCCTTTGTAGAATGAATCACTTCCATCGTTGAAATAATATCCATTGCGCTTGAAAGCGACTTTGAAGACCTCAATCATAATATTGATAACCATAATAGGAATCCAGCCATGTTTGGCTATTGAGTAATATAATCCGGTTGGAAGACCGGTTCCAATGATGTTTGATCACAATCGGTCCGGGTTTAATAAACACCGGTCATTATTTTGTCTCATACTGGCGACTTATAGTCAAAACCAGGCCGGTTTAATAAACACCGGTCATTATAACTGATCACGTACTGCCAATTTGTTGGCTCATCATGAAGGTCGATCCGGGTTATGATGAACGCCGGTTTAACTCTCGCTGGTGTTCATGACCCAGACTTATAACACTAGATAGACGGTCAACTTCTAGAGCTGTTCCCCTTGGTTTAGAAAAGTTATGAAACACAAAAATCATCAAAAAACACATATTTATTGTAAATCAAACTATGCAACCGAGGCTTTTTCAAAGAGCTGCCAGGCTCAAAAACTGTTCCGAGAGCCGGGTCATCATTTGAACGTGGATTGATACCAACTTGTTCAGGGAACCCAAAATTTCAAAACATAGCCATTCAAGAGGTGTGTGGGCGATACCACTGTCCTCAGGGGCCGGGCCATCATTTGAACGCGGATTGATACCGACTTGTTCAGGGAACCCAAAATTTCTAAACATAGCCATTCAAGAGGTGTGTGGGCGATACCACTGTCCTCAGGGGCCGGGCCATCATTTGAACGCGGATTGATACCGACTTGTTCAGGGAACCCAAAATTTCTAAACATAGCCATTCAAGAGGTGTGTGGGCGATACCACTGTCCTCAGGGGCCTCTGACATTCCTCCTAACCCGGCCGGGGTTTTTCCTTTTTATGAGGTTTTCCTCTTCTTGAACCGGATAAGATCTCATGTTCTTTGAGAGTTTTATTGCTCCTTTGTGCATATGCCCTGCACAACCAGATAGTCTGATCAAAGCATCTTGTTTTCTTTAAAAAGTAATATATAGTAAGAGAAATAACATTATAGATGGATATCACCTGAGTGTATTTGAACCGGTATGTTGAATAGGCCGGATCACAGGGTGGACGGTAAAACGACCATAGCATCAGTAGCACCCCAGATATATGAATCGGCCGCGGTATTATAAGCCGGCGGAGAGGAACGGGTTATCCTCCGTGTTATAAACCGGTGCGGATGCGTGAACCGGTTGTCCGTTCATCAGGTAATGTGACACAAAGGAAAACGCCGTTGTAGAATATGGCCAATGCGTGTTTATCTCCGCAGTGTAACAATGATTTTACCTGTATATGAAAATACCAATAGGGCAGAGTAATGGTGCTCAAAGGAAAAATATCCTGATAAAGTTTATAAAAGAGATAACACCTGATTTGTTTGAAGAACAGATGGGCCGGCCGGCGTGGTCGCAAGAGATGGCCACGGCGTTGTAAACCGGCGCTTGAACCCGTGGAATGGCGACGATCACTTGTGTCGAACAATGTTTGGCATGCCTCCACCTCCATGGTATAATATCATTTTACAATAAATATTTTTCCTGCATATATAATATAGCAGGGCAAGATATTTTTGCTCGGATGAATTAATATGTATTTAAAAATAAATAGGATAGATATCACCTGATTCGCCTGGACAACAGATGAGCCGGTGTATGAGGACGGGTGCGGCGCTGGCGTGTTAATGTAGACCGGATCATAAAAACGGCGGCGTGCGCTCGTCCATTGGCGAGGGAGTCGGCTGTGGTGTTGAAGTCAAGCGCGCGCGAGCGCGGACAGACGAGCCGGTCGCAGCTGTGGTAGTCGGTGCAGGCACGAGAGTTGGCCACGATTTTTAAACCGGCGCGAACCTCATATTTATGATATCACCTTCACAGTGGTCTTTGTCCTGTATAAAATATACTTGTTCCACTTGGAGGACCACTATCACCAGCAGTTTGATGTGATTCGTCTTTCATTAATGTAAATAGAAACTGCCCCGTCAAAAGCCAAAGAAAAGAAATGCAGGTATCTGCGGCTCTTTCTTTCCAGAGAAACTGCAGACACCAGGGGCGTGGGATGCGAGGCTGCAAGCTGTCGTTAGCTCCTGAATCCATCGCGGCTGGCTCGGGGCCAGAATGGCGGGTCTTGGCTCTCGAGCGGCTCAGGCCAGGGCGGTTCTTCGGCGGACGCTCGATGCGGGGCGGCCACTGCGGCAGCTTGGTCAGGCCCCAAGTGCTTCAGGGCGACGCTCACAGCAACGAGGGTGGAAGCAGGCAGCGACAATGACGGAGGCGGCTTGCCCACGGCGGGTTACAACTACGGCAGATGTGGAATCACGGCAGCAGAAGTGAATCACGGCGGCGGTTTGCGAAGACCATCGGAGTGGAGGCTGCCACCGAGGCAGTTGCGGCTCAGCAATAAAGCGATGAGATACGGATGACAGTGACAGCTGTTTGAGTACGAGTCGAAGGCAGGGTCCTTGGTCAACTCGGAGTGGGTGCCGCGACTCGTGGTACCAAGGCAGATTCGAGGGTGACTTGCGCAGAGATCGAAGAAGGACTCGTGAGGCTCAGACGGCGTCTCATCCGCGTTGGAGGTGGAACGGCGGATCGGAAACCGCAGCAAGCCCTGGGTGGCTTGAGGCCGCAGAAGACTCGTCGGCGGCTCCGAACAGCAACTTGATGGATACCCGCAATTCCCCCACGGAGTCACGCCATTACAGGCCGCGCCGGCGGCTTTGAAGGTGGTTTGTAGCAACGGAGGAGCGAGCGACCCGGCCGCGAAATTGGGCGGCTCAGCAGTTCTGGACGGATGTAGGTGTTGTCTCTGCATAGAGGCGCCGGTGGCTCGAGGCATCATCGGTGGCGGAGGCCAGCCACCAATCGGACCTGAGGCAAGGTCGACGATGGGGCCGGTCAACGGAGGAAACCCGAGCTTGAGGATAATTTTCTTCCAGGTCGTGCCCCCCCCCTTTTTTTTTAACTAGTCCTTGGATGTCTTGCTAAACCGAGTTGCACTCTGGGTTTGGACGTGCTATACCAAACTGATGTGGCACAAACGGGTTGGAGTCGGCCACTGAGCAAAAAGTGAAGGCCTTGAGCCCAAATCTCCAGATCGTCGCTGTTGATTCCCGAATCAAAACTGTTTCCGACCCCAGGCATCTAGGAGATCGAGCCTGGGTCTTGAAGCTGGCGCTATGGCGGCCACTGCGGCAGCTTATGTAATACTTCTTGATCTTGAATACTGAAGAGATCCCTCCAAGAACTCAACACCACTGTGCGCAGGCCCCACGGTGGGCGCCAACTGTCGTGGAATTAACACGGCAGATGTCCGGATCAACGGACTTAGTGTTGAGGCGCGCAACTATGTGGTAGCTTAAAGGGGTTGAGCGGAATCGAGAGACGCGATGCAAGACACGGATTTAGACAGCTTCGGGCCCCGGGAAACATCATCCGGAATAGCCCTACGTGCTGTTTGAGGCTAGGTCTCATTGATCCTCATGGTGTCGCCGGTAAACCGGCTCTTGGTGTCTAACCCTAGAAACTTGTCTCTTGTCTAACTTGTGAGAACCTCTCTTCTTTGGGGAGCCCTGCCCCTCCTTATATATGTTGAAGGGGAGGCTTTACATGACTAGTCCTAGTAGGACTAGGATTGATCTATTACAAGGAGTCCTAATCTTGCTTACTTTATGGAGAATATTCCTTGTGCTTTATTATTAAACCGACCCACTATTAATATGAACCGGCCTTCTGGGCCTTGGGCCTTGTCATCCATAATCCATACGCCGGGTTACCAGTGAGTAATATTATTTAGGCAGGTTTCTTGTAGACCGTCTGGTAATAACGGATCGCCAGTGAATCACCAAGTGTAAACCGCCAAGTCCGGCCGGGTTATAATTCCGGCCGGTTCATACCGCGGGGGTATATCCCCGACACGGGTGGAACAAATCAAGACCGCAACTTATATTTGCATCCAATGATGCAGCAGTGACCGGCGCGCGGTTAGGCCGGTCTGCCGCGTACAACGTTTCCCTGGCCGAAATTCATTCACGAACACTGGTAGGCCTACAGACTGACTTCCAATCTCCGTTGATTTACATTCATGCATTAATTGCTATTCCATTAAATTAGTACAGTAATTATTAGATATCAATGGAGCGTCAATTTTTTTAAGTCTTATACACTGCTAACTCATCAGTCCTTCATAGATGAGTCGGTAATCCTTTTAATTTTTTTGATGTAGAGAAAATCTAGTTCATATATGTGGACCACATATTAAATAGTCTACTATTGCAAGAGTTATAATATTTAAGGTCGGATCCAGTCTGTATAGGTCTATGTATGGCAGTTTTGATGAGTTACTAATCAAAGTTTTTTGTTGCAATTTCACACTTTTCAGGAGTCTGGTGGTCAGGTTATTTAGGTGGAGGTAGTAGCTTGCTAATGGTGGATTTCAGGTCCAGCTCAAATACTAGAGGATGTGGACCTGTTGGGGGAAGAACGTACACCTTTGTTTTAGTGAGCAGGTGAATTAATAATGCGCATGGTTTCTTCTATCATGTTGCTTTGATGTTGTTAATATGATTCAGAACATTGCTAAATACTTCTTTCCACGCCTGTTAATATACTGATTGTTGTATGATCTTACTATTCTACACAATTTGGATTTCTAGCTAAATACCCGTGTGTTGCTATGGGTTAACAAACATTGAATTTCATGAACACATCAAATGTGATACACTGTTTTTTGTAGTATGTGATACACAGGTACTTTCCAATTGTATTGACGTACACTGACGTCCTTCTCTTCCTTTGGTTTGAAACGTTATTATGCAACTCCCTAGTTAAATTCATCGGTCTTGCTAGCCTCTTCATCTAAAAAACTCACCATAAGATAGTACATATTTTATTTATTGAGATTTAGTACACATTTTCTTTGTCATTTGGTTATGTGATTGTCCCCTCATAGCATGCAGTTATTATATATGCACTTGGGTCAAGTCATTGCAGAGGATTCATCTATAATAATCTAAAAAAAGGTACTTATGTACTACCGCTGTACATCATAGTGAAAATAAAACTGAATCCCAATACCCCACTTAGATGCAACCTACACCTGAGCTTTATGCATGTTCATGCGCAAACATTCAGATACTAAAGCTTGCAGCAAGTAAACACACATATACACAGGCTGCGGCTCACTGTTCATCATCATGTTTGTCATCCATTAAGTAGAGGCTCATTGTTTATTTGTGCGCAGGTTTCCAAAGGAAGAAATACTCAATGCCATTCGATGGTTTTCAATGAGCTAGTCTCTACATTCATAGTACGTCACTGTGTTTTACCTTCAACTAAGACTATTTCTGTTGTGGTAATTATTTATTTATTCCTTTATTGCTTACATTAGCTCTAACCATTTTTCAGCCTCCTGCTCTTATTAAACTATTTATGTACTCCTATCTCGCCAATGGTGTACCTATTGTTGTGTGTAATTTAATGTGAGGTGCCGCACTCATCCGTTCAGGCACTATCGAGATGGAGGCGAACAACATAGACGGCTGGAGCTGCGAGTAGATTTGTCCAAGATACAACAATGTTCGTAGTCATGGTTCTGGTAAATGTTGACAATCTCCATATATTAACTTTTTGAGAAGATGGAAATGCAAGTAATGTTCTTCTTAGATGCTCTTGCCCTTTTGATTCGTACATTGCTAAAGTTACCACTGAGCTCTCACCACTTTGATTCATAAATTGCTGAATTATCCACATGACCTCTTGCTATCACAGTTCATAAATTGCTGAATTTCCCATTATGTCGCTTGCAATGTTCCTACGAGAAGTGTCTATTGTGCCTTTAACCTGTCAACTAATTAGGTACCATGTTATTAGTGGCTTGCATAATTTTCTCGAAGTGGCTGAGGCAAACAAGCAGAATGGTTTTATGTGTTGTACATGCCCTAGCTGTGGGAATACGAGGTCTTACTCTGACTCAAAAAACCTTCACACCCACCTACTTTATAAGGGTTTCATGCCAGACTATAATGTTTGGACCAAGCATGGAGAAATAGGGGTTATGATGGAAGACATCAAAGAAGAAGAGGACGATGACAACTATGTGCCCCTGGAATACGGTGATGCTGCAACGGGGGAAGTTGCTGAAGGTCAAGAGGAACCAGACGATGTTGTGCCCGATGATGATCTCCGCCGGGTCATTGTTGATGCAAGGAGACAGTGCGAAAGTGAAAAGGAGAAGCTGAAGTTCGATCGCATGTTAGGGGATTACAAAAAAAGGGTGGTACCCCAATTGTGAAGATGGCAACACAAAGCTCAGTATTGTACTAGAATTGTTGCAGTGGAAGGCGGAGAATGGTGTGCCTGACAAAGGATTTGAGAAGCTACTGAAAATATTGAAGAAGAAGCTTCCAAAGGATAACGAATTTCCCGACAGTACGTACACAACAAAGAAGGTCGTATGCCCTGTAGGATTGGAGGTGCATAAGATACATGCATCCCCTGATGACTGCATCCTCTACCGTGGTGCGTACGAGGATTTGAACGCATGCCTAGTATGCGGTGCATTGCGGTATAAGATCGGACGAGATGACCATGGTGATGTTGATGACGAGTGCCCAAGGAAGAGGGTTCCTGCCAAGGTGATGTGGGATGCTCCTATAATACCACTGTTGAAACGTCTGTTCAGAAACAAAGAGCATGCCAAGTTGATGCGATGGCACGCAGAGGACCGTAAGAAAGACGGGAAGTTGAGAGCACCCACTGACGGGTCGCAATGGATAAAAATCGAGAGAACGTACTGGGAGGAGTTTACAGGTGATGCAAGGAACGTATGGTTTTGTTTAAGTGCGGATGGCATTAATCCTTTTGGGGAGCAGAGCAGCAATCACAGCACCTGGCCCATGACTCTATGTATCTATAACCTTCCTCCTTGGCTGTGCATGAAGCGGAAGTTCATTATGATGCCAATACTCATCCAAGGCCCTAAGCAACCCGGCAATGACATTGATGTGTACCTAAGGCCATTAGTTGAAGAAATTTTATAGCTATGAAATGGACAGGGTGTACGTGTGTGGGATGAGGACAACCAGGAGGAATTTGACCTACATGCGTTGCTGTTTGTAAGCATCAATGATTGGCATGCTCTCAGTAACCTTTCAGGACAAACAAACAAGGGATACCACACATGCACACACTCTTTAGATGACACCAAAAGTATATACCTGGACAAATGCAGGAAGAATGTGTACCTGGGGCATCGTCGATTCTTCCGACCCACCATCAATGTCGAAAGAAAGGCAAGCATTTCAAAGGCGAGGCAGATCACCGGAAGAAGCCTGCCATGCGTACCGGTGATCACGTACTTGCTATGGTCAATGATTTACATGTAATCTTTGGAAAGGGTCCCGGTGGACTATATGTTCTGAATGACGTTGAGGGACGCACACCCATGTGGAATAAGAAATCTATATTTTGGGACCTACCCTACTGGAAAGACCTAGAGGTCCGCTCTTCAATCGATGTGAGGCACGTGACGAAGAACCTTTGTGTGAACCTGCTAGGCTTCTTGGGCGTGTATGGGAAGACAAAAGATACACCGGAGGCATGGGAGGACCTGCAACGTTTGCACAAAAAAGACGGTATGCCTCCAAAGCAGTATGAAGGTCCTGCCAGCTATGCTCTTACCAAAGAAGAGAAGGAAATCTTCTTTGCATGCCTGCTCAGTATGAAGGCCCCATCTGGCTTCTCGTCGAATATAAAGGGAATAATAAATATGGCAGAGAAAAAGTTCCAGAACCTAAAGTCTCATGACTGCCACGTGATTATGACGCAACTGCTTCCGGTTGCATTTAGGGGGCTTCTACCGGAAAACGTCTGATTAGCCATTGTCATGCTATGTGCATTCCTCAATGCAATCTCTCAGAAGGTGATCGATCCATAAATCGTACCAAGGATAAGGAGTGATGTGGCGCAATGTCTTGTCAGTTTCGAGATGGTGTTCCCACCATCCTTCTTCAATATCATGACGCACGTCCTAGTTCATCTAGTCGACGAGATTGTCATTCTGGGCCCCGTATTTCTACACAATATGTTCCCCTTTGAGAGGTTCATGGGAGTCCTAAAAAAATATGTATGTAACCGCGCTAGGCCACAAGGAAGCATCTCCATGGGCCATCAAACAGAGGATGTCCTTGGGTTTTGTGTTGACTTCATTCTTGGCCTTAAGAAGATTGGTCTCCCTAAATCACGGTATGAGGGGAGACTGGCTGGAAAAGGCGCACTTGGAGGGGACTCAATAATATGCAGGGACGGGCATTCTTGTTCTCGAGCACACTACACAGTTCTACAGAGCTCTACCATGGTGACCCCGTATGTCGATGAACACAAGAACAGTCTGCGCTCCAAACACCCGGAGCAGTGTGACGACTGGATTACATGTGAACACATCAAGACTTTTGGCAGTTGGTTGGAAACACGTCTCAGAGGGGACAAAACTGTTTGTAATGAGTTGTACTCGTTGTCCAGGGGACCATCTTCGACTGTATTGACTTACAAAGGATACGAGATAAATGGGAATACATTTTACACGATCGCTCAAGATCAAAAGAGCACCAACCAAAACAATGGTGTCCGCTTTGATGCCACAACCAAGAAGGGAAAGGACACGTATTATGGTTACATAGTGGCATATGGGAACTTGACTACGTACATGATTTTAAGGTCCCTTTGTTTAAGTGCAAATGGGTCAATCTGTCAGGAGGCGGGGTACAAGTAGACCCAGATTACGGAATGACAACAACGGATCTGAACAATCTTGGGTACACAGACAAACCGTTCATCCTAGCCAATGATGTGGCGCAGGTTTTCTATGTGAAGTACATGTCTACCAAATCCAGAAAAGATAAGATAAGGAAGCGAACACATCATACGATGAGCCAAAGCACCACATAGTTCTTTCAGGAAAAAGAGACATCATGGGAGTGGAGGGAAAGACAGACATTTCCGAAGATTATGAAAAGTTTCATGAAATTACTCCCTTCAAAGTCAAGGCTGACCCAAGCACCCTGATAAACGATGAAGATTATCCATGGTTAAGGCGCAATAAGCAAAGGACACAAGCGAAGAAAAAGTAAAGAATTTCTCTCCACAACTATTATGATGTTGCCTTTGATCTAGAATATCACTGCAGTTACATGTGAAGAAATGAAATGCCTGTTGTAACAGATGAGTTTCCGTATGAAACCCAGATACCTCGAAAGAGATTGTCCGTTTTGTACACAAAGTGCATCCAGTTTTTGCCGTAACCATCTCTACTTTTTTGCACATGCTATGTGGGTAAAATGATGGTACCATGCCAACTTTCAACCTTTTCAGAGTTCATTTGAAATGCTTTTCAAATTCAGGGTCTTATAGCTCAAAAAATCCAGTAAATGCATGAAAAATAACAAATGAAGTCAGAAAGGGTTGAAAATTGATGATGTGGCTTTGAATGGTGCATTTTGAACACATAAAAAGTCTGTAATTCAAATAAGTTCAAAAAATGAAATCCCTTTGTAACAGATAAGTTTTCGTTCAAAACCTTGATACCTCGAAACACATAGTTCGTTTGGTACACGAAGTGCATCCATTTTTTGTCGTAACCCTCTCTACTTTTTTGCACATGCTATGTGGGTCAAATGATGATGTCATGCCAACTTTCAACCTTTTCAGAGTTCATTTGAAATGCTTTTCAATTTCAGGGTCATTTAGCTCAAAGAAGAAACTAACATAAAAAAAGAATGAACTGGAAAACTTTTATGAAACTCTAATAGCAAAAATAATAAACTAAAAGAATGAACTAGAAAACTTTAATGAAACTCTAATAGGAAAAAGAATGAACTAGAAAACTTTAATGAAACTCTAATAGCTAAAGGAATCAACCAAAAAGCTTCTATAAACCTCTAGTATTATTGAAACCAAAATTATATAAAATTTATGCAACTAAAATTATCAAAGTATTTTCTGTTCAAAACATTAAAATTATCAAATAAAATAAATAAGTAGAAACAAAATAAACTTTAATAAAGTAAAATAAATAAATAAAATAAAAATAGCAAGAGTAAGTATTTTGCTGAAAGTAGAAACAGAATTTAAAAATAGAACAACAAAGAAAAAATGGAAAAATTTTAAAAAAAATACCACCTACTGGGCCACCATGGCCTAAATACGACAAGAAACGCAACCGTGGGCCAGGATTCAGGCCCGTAGAAGGCCCACAGGCAGATGCAGTGTGTTTAGGCTCGTAAGCCTGCATTAGAGAGGAGCTCGACATAGAAGAGGCAGCAGCGCTTATAAACAGCACCTGACGTCTCTCAGCTAGCGAGGTGGAACTAAACTCCCACCGCACCGCGGCTGTGCGAGGCTATTTGTCCCGGTTGGTGTCTCGAACCGGGACCAACGCCCACCTTTGGTCCTGGTTCGTGGCACCAACCAGGATCAATGCCCCCCTTTAGTCCCGGTTGGCGCCACCAACCGGGACCAAAGGTCTCTCTTTGGGCTGCTGAAAAAAGACCTTTGGTCCCGGTTGATGGCGCCAACCGGGACTAAAGAGGGGCATTGGTCCTGGTTGGTGCCGCGAACCGGGATGAAAGCTATGTCTATATAATGAACACTTGCAAAAAAAATCATTTCAGTTCTTCTTCTTCGCCCCGACGACGCCGCCAGGTTACCCCTCTGCCCCGATGTCGTTGCCGCGCCGCCCCGACGCCATTGTCGCGCGCCACCCACTCGTCGCCTTCGCCCGCGCCCTTGCCCTCACCGTGCCCTCGCCCTCGTCGCGCGCCGTCCTCGTCACCGCGGCCTCGATCCCGCCATCCTTGTCGCCGCCGCGCCCTCGTGCCTTCACCCTCGCCTGCACCCTCGCCCTCGCCGTGCGCCGTCCTCGTCGCCAGCCTCGAGCCCGCCGTCCTCG
>LR738712.1:531020385-531034342 GCA_902687465.1 Secale cereale | reverse complement strand
GGGGGGGTCGAGGGTCGTCGAGGGGCCGAGGATCGTCGAGGGTCGAGGGTCGCCGAGGGATCGAGAGGTTGCCTAGTGTCAAAGTATTGAAGAAATCGGTGCCTTCATCATTTGCCGGAAGTAATCAGGGCATGTTGGTACGAAGTTCTGTAAAGTTATTTTGGAACGGAGTCCCGGATAGGATAATCCGTCTTTTGGTACGAATTTCAACAAAGGCCTTCCAAATAGCGATATTCTGAAGGCTCTTGCTGAACTTTGTACCAAAAAGCAAATTATCCTATCTGGGACTCCGTTCCAAAATAACTTTGGAGAGCTTCGTACCATCATGCGCCTGTTACTTTCGCCTAATGATGAAGACATAGTTTTGTTGAATCCTTTGACACTAGACAAATATATATATATATATATATATATATATATATATATATATATATATATATATATATATATATATATATATATATATATATATATATATATATATATATATATATATATATATATATATATGTCACGTTGTTTGTCAAAGTATTGAAGAAATCCATGGCTTCATCATTAACTGGAAGTAACAGGCGCATAATAGTGCGAAGCTCTTCAAAGTTGTTTTGGAACGGAGTTCCTGATAGAATAATCCGCTTTTTCGTACGAATTTCAGCAAAGGCCTTCCAAATAGCGATATTTAAAAGGCTCTTGCTGAACTTTGTACTAAAAAGTGAATTATTCTATCGGGAACTCCGTTCCAAAACAACTTTGAAGAGCTTCTCGTACCATTATGCGCCTGTCATTTCCGGCTAATGATGAAGTCATGGTTTTCTTGAAATCTTTGATATTAGACAACGTGACATATAGAAGGGTAGATGAGATCAGAAAAAATATGGACCATTTTTTGCACATCCAGAATGACGCCATTTTGTTAAATCCCTTGTCGGTCCGGACGTCAGACAATCATGAGAGAGGCGTTGCCGAGGCCTCCCCAAACCGTAGAGAAGCATCGAGGCCACTAATATGATTCCTTGGTGTGATTAGCTAGTTAGTCTACGTTTGCAACTAATATATCCATCTGTCATGTTTGTATAATAATTGCCATGTCGTAATATTTGCAGAAACTATGAAGCACGGACGAGACGAGGAAGCAGAACAGGTGTTGGAGGACATAATCGCAGCCGGAGCTGATGTCGAGTTGTATCTCAACGACTACGATGGTCTGGAAGGACAGGGTGAAGAAGCGGGCTACGGTGATACAATGGTGGAAGATGGACACCGTGATGACAGCTCCGGTGAACAAATACCGGTGGAAGAAGGACACCGTGATGACGGCTCCGGTGATCGAACGTAGTCCGACCAGGTATATATATGACTATAGCTAATTGATGCATTAATTTTTTTGGTATGTACACATATTAACTCTCTTCTTTCTTCTTTTCTAGCCCTCCGGATCGAGCCAAACTTCGGTAAGGAGACGAGGCCCGAAGAAAAGGTTGCGCCAGGATGAAAAGTTCATCATCGAAGAAATCGCGCGCGATGGCCTACCGATTCAACCCATCCGGACCAAGGACGCATTTTCTGCTCAATGTGGGGTTCTTGTTAGGGACATGATCCCGATCAGCATCCACCTATGGTACAAGCCTCAGAATGAAGACCCTTAGGTGTTTTATGTCAACAATATGCAGAAAAATGATCTTTGGACCGCGCTGAAGGTCAATTTCACCCTACCTCTAGAGGAGGATCCGGAGAAGCCACCAGTTATAGAGCCATTGGTCAAGGCGGCTGCTCTTAAGAAGATGGGGGAACTATTCAGGAGGTGGAAGAATGAGCTAAAAGCAAAGTTTGTCGACAAAGACAAGACTCCAGAATTCACCGGCCAGTTTGAGAAGACCATAGATCACTGGGACGCATTTGTGGCCCATAAGAAATCGGAAAAGAGTAAGAAGATGTCAGCGACAAACAAGATACATGATGTGAAGAAGAAGCATCACCATCAACACAAATACCGGTACGGGAAGCCTCTCGTCAAAGATGTCACTACTATAACAATGATGATGCGAAGATTCCATGAATGGTACATGGATACGTGCAGAGATTCTGGTGGGAAGGATATTTTGATGCTGAAAGTTAAAGAGGAGCACGACCTTGTTGAAATTGAGGTGTTGTCTGTTCCATTTGAGGAGTTCTTCCAGTTTTTCAATCAAAGGGCCCTCGATAAAATAACGGTCACTTGCTACTGTCTGTAAGTACTATTTTTTTCATTAAGTCTCTATATATAGCTCAGCTCTTTCATTGCATGTATATATAATTATCCTCACTATATTATGCAGATTGAAGATCGTCGAATGCAGAAAAGCTGAAATCTATGATATTGGGTTCATTAACACAAATCTCATAGATGAATATACGGTTACATTTCATGCCAAAGAAACCGAGGCCAACTTGCTACGATAGTTGGTAATAGATCAAAACAAAGATAATATACACTTTCCTTACAACTTCAAGTGAGTGTTACTGTCTTGTGCATATTCAGTTTCCCTTAATTATTACTTGAGGTTATAGTAATTAATATAATTGATGAATTATATTTATGCGTGCGCAGGTTCCACTATATTCTACTATTGATTAAGGTTGAGCAGGGACTAGTAACCATCTTAAACTCAAGACGAAAAGATCCCGAGGACTATGCAGACATGTCTAAAATGCTCGACAAGTAAGTTCAATCGATCATTATCGCACCATATCGGCAACTTTGTTCATTTCCTGATATAAACGAATTGTTTTCTTTGTCTCGCAGGGTTTGGAAAGTATTCACCCAACAAGTTCCTGGACTGCCGCGGGATCTGCGATGGAATTATCCGAAAGTAAGTACTACTAGCTAGCTAGTTCCGCGCATCTTTCGTTGATTCTAGCTACTTTCATCAATGCCATCTAAAATGCTTCATTATCAGTTTGATTTACCTCTATTTCTCGTAAAGTGCTTGTGGCAGGAAGCCGGGAATAATTACTATGGATACTACGTCTGCAAGTTCATGTACAATGCGACGGTCAAGAATAGGCGGGGCTACTCAAAAGACAATATGAAGTACGTAAGCAAAAATATTCACAATTTTATTTTATTGCCATCATTTCTGTTGAGTTGCATTCATATATATGTATTGACCCCCTTCTTCAAATTAGATGTGCCATATGCGGGATGAACTCCTACCACAAGATCGCATGCGAGCAATTCAAGAGGAAGCAGAGGGATTCTTTCTTGACCACGTCATCAATAAAGCCGGAGAATAGCATGTGGAAGTTGAGTTAAGATGTTAGGGTATTGTAAGAGATCTTACACATTGTATATATATGTAGTCAGTAGTGTCGGATAGAACCTCAAACTTGTTGTTCGACCAATCTCTCGGAGAAGGAGAGAGGTCGATCATCACTTCTCTATGTATATTCATGACGATCTTCTGTACTTAATGGTTTCCTTCATTTGCTTACTAGCTAGCGTGTCGAGTCTCTCGATCTATACGTATAGTACGTAGCGTCGACCAAGCACGGAGATAAGAGATGACACTTCTCTCTATTAGCTAGCTAACATAATATATGAAACCCCTAAATTAACTCTACAAAATCCCCCAAACCCCCTCCCCTTTCAGAGAAAAAAAACCCTAACCCCTGAACTCTTGACGTGTGGACACTTATTTGTCCCGGTTGATGCTACCAACCGGGACAAAAGGCCCCCTAGCCTGGACAAGCCGCAGTTGCCACGTGGAGGCTCATCTGTCCCGGTTAGTATAAAAACCGAGACTAAAGATCTTGGGCATTTGTATCGACCGTTTAGTCCCGATTTCCCAACCGGGACAAATGACCCTTATAAACCGGGACAAATAAGGTTTATTCTACCAGTGCTAGTACCTCATCTAACGTCACTGAGGGTGCGGTATTGTAGGAACCATGCAAGTGTGGAATTCTGTGTACCATTCTGACATGACCTCCCGTATGTGCTGAAAGTGATGAAATTCGATAATTTCAAATTATTTGTTGGTATATGAAGGTTTACATGTCAGTTGCGGGTGGTTTCAGTCGAGAAAATGGGCACGAAAGTTCTGGGCGACGCATATTGGGTGGGAAAACATATAGCACTAGAATTCTGACTTGAACACCACGCCATGCTTTGGGGTTGTTTGGTACGTAGCGAGATCTTCCCACCGAAAATACATGGAACTAGAAATAGGCATTAACCTTCTTATCACATAAAATAATGATTTATCCTAATTAAATCATACTGACTAGGGGATGATGTTGATAAATGCTAGTTATCAAACATGATTTTTCCGTGCTTCACATGTACATGATAATTCTTGTCATGGGAACGCAAGGACAATAAAATTAGAAAAGTATTAGAAGACTTGTATCATATTTTGTTTTCAAAAACATCCATATTAGATATATTCATCTAGTTCAAAAATATGCCATATATATTTGAATTCCAACTACACACCCACAAAACATGAATTAATCTCCGTGGCAGCGCCCTCGCCGCCGTGCAACCTTCGTGCCAAAGAGGAGCTGCAATTGCCATCGGCGCTGCGCTACTGTGGCATCCAAATCAAACGGCACGTGAAGGAGGTAAGGGAGGAGCCATCGTCGCCGTCCCGCAGCATTATCGGTCGTTCATCGATCCGGCGTCCCCGCCAGGTAGTTTCCGACGCGTCGAGGCAGGGGCGCCGTCATCGCCGCCCGTTTGGTCCAAGCCTTTGAGCCATCCTACCCAGCTCCAAAGGAAGCCAGTCCACATAGACCGCTCCTAAGTCCGTGTTTAACCGTTCTAGCCCACCCAAACCCCCTCCCCGTCCGCGCATGCTTCCAGCCCAAAATGGTTAGCGCCCCGTTTAAGAGCGTCAGTGCCGCATTCATGCTCGGCTAAAACGTACGCGATCTCTTATTGGCGTCGGCATTGAAGCGTCGCGCCGGACGACAAAGCGCCGCTCATGCCGCTTCCGCGTGCAGGTGACTGCTCTGCGTTCAAATGGCACGATGGTCGTTCGACCGTCCGTTTGCCGCCCGCATTAATGACACGCAGTTGCCGAGGCGTCTACTCCGGCGTTACTCGTCCATTCATCTACCGCCCGCCATTGCCACCCCGGCCGCTATATAAATTGCAGCCCCGACCATAGCTGTGTACATCCTCCTACGGTCCCTTTCTCTTATTCCAAACCACTCCCACCATGGCCTCCTCGCGACAAAGCTCTCTGGGACGAACTGTCGCCGGAGCAGAAGAAGGAGATGGCCGCCATTGATGTCAGCTGGCCAACGACAAGCCAAAGCCGCCATCCTGGCCGGTGCATTGCACCCTGACCATCAGCAACAAGCCGGCGCCAACCTCCTCGTAGGCACCACCGTCGTCGGTGCATTGCATCTAGACCATCGGCGACGCATGTGCCCATTACATGGACATGGTGCATGAGGAGGGTGAGGAGTAGTTCCGGGAGACGCAGGCCGACGTTGCTTACGACCACCAGCTCCTCCAGGAGCACCCAGACCATCGGCCAAGCATGACGATGGGGTGGAGGACATCACCGGCTCCGCCGAGGCCGTGCCCCGCAGCCACGACCACGAAGCCGGCACGTCCGCACGCGCCCGACAACAAGAAAGAGTAGAGCACGGGAGGGCCATAGCCGCTCGGGTCCCAAGAAGGCCACTGCTCATCCGCTGGCATTGAAGCCAAGCTTGGTGGGCTGAACATCGTTGGTCGATTAGCCGCTTGGCGGCGATGTGGAGGCGGACAACTTCACTTCCCGAGGCTCCGGAGGCGGAGCTGGAGAGCGCCGAAGCGGAATTGAGACGGCGAAGATTTAGTTGAAGTATGTCCGAAATGGATTTCTGAAATCCATTATGTTTAAATAAAATCCGGTATGTTCATATGTAATCCGGAAGTGTTTGAATGAATTTCGTCCGGTTAATTTGAATTGTTATTTAAATATATGCGGATAACATTGGAACTCCGCCTCCCGCACCCGTGTCCACGGACTGGCCGGGAGGAAATTTGGGGAGATGCCCCAAGTAGCTAGCTAGCATGAAAAGGAATGTACTATGCAGGCTTGTGTGTAGTCACGCATGCGTGCACATGCATATGCGTTGGGTGTGAGCACAAGCAGCTAGCTAGCAGTTTCTTTCTTGTTTTTGTTCTTCCTATGTCCAAGCCGTCTCTTTTATCCGTCGTCGGGATGCATGGATCATCGGGTCTGGTTTCATCTCGACCCCCAAAGTGGGTTTGTACGGAAAGCAGGTGTGAAATAATACTACCTCCGTCTAGGTGAATAAGTCATTCGCATAGTTCTAGGTCGACGATTTAACTATGTAAATATATATTATATGTGACAAAAAATTATATATTTAGAAACTACATCCGTGTAGAAATCTAGTGATATATTTTTCATGACATATAACACATATATAATTCCTCAAACCGATGACCTAGAACTATGCGAATGACTTATTTATCTAGACGGAGGTAGTAGAAGAAAAAGAGAGAGGAAATTGCATTGGTTAATGCATTTGTGTATTAAGAAAATGCATTTGTGAGAGGATGAAAAAGAGGGGTAATTTGCATTAGTTAATGAGTTTGAAATCTTCTACACGATCATTCTTTTGGCGGGCAGTATACGTAAGACGATCGATCATTTTCATTTTCACTGGGTCGTATATATTAGGAAAAAGTCCAAAATAAACCTTGAAGTTATAGACGAAAGCTAAATCAAACCCTAAATTTTGAATCCCGAAAATTGGCACAGTGAACTTGTAATCCCGGTTTATTTTAGACCCTAGAGCTGTTTGGCACACCGGGAATCTTACAATCCCGGCCGGGATAACCAGCTACTATCACGGACAAGAATTTGGGCCGGTCCACTATAACACAACAAGAATTCGTGAAGATTAAAAAATGTTCGCACATTTTCAAAATTGTTCAGACGCTAAAAAATGTTCGTGTTATATATTTTTTTGCACGAATTCAATTCATTTTGTGTTTTTTTTAACATTTGTAATTCTTAAATTCTATTCACATTTTAGAAAAATCACAGTTGTAAAAAATGTTCAGAATTCCAACTGTTTTTCACATGCTATGAAAAATGTTTTGGATTTTCAGAATTGTGTCAGATTTTTTTAATAACGTTTTTGGAATTACGTATATTATTTCGTAAATAATGTTTTTTCATATCACGAGCCGTAAAAGTTCTTTCTTTGTTTTTCTTAACGCGCGATGTTATAATTCCAAAAGAGAAAAAAATGATGTGGAGTCGAACTTGGGACCTGGCATGGTTAACCTGATTTCACTAGCTACTACATCAGACGACTATAACTTCCATAATAAGAGGCTGAAAATATTTAATCAGAAACCAACGCGTCGAACTTTGGAAACTTTTTTTAGGGGCAAACAAGTATTGAAAACATATTTATTTCTGAAATCTTCTAACATTTTATAAAGTGCGTTTTAAAAAATTCGAATACTTTAAAAAACAACAACTTTCAAAAAGAGAACACCTTTTGAAACATTTTTTTAAACCAGAACAAAATTTTAAAGTGCAGACACTTTTTGAAACATAAAATTTTTCTGAAACCTAAACAAAATTTGAAAGTGCGAACACTTTGTGTACAATGTAAAAAATGTTGGCATGTTGTAAAAAAAAGTGTCATAACCTTAACAGAATATACGTGACATGTGTTTGAAAAAAGTGTATGCAAATTAAAAAATGTTGATCCATGTACAAGAGTGTTCGTGTAGTTTTATAAAATGATTATTGTCTTTAAGAAAAAATAAAACGTGTATTTGCAAAAATATTACCATGTATTCAAAAGAGTTTTGAAAACATTTAATTTGAAAATGTCCATAATGTATTTGAAAATATCAAAAAATTATCAAATATGTAATGTATGCGTTAAAATTGTACATTGGATACTGAGTAAAATTAGACATATGAAAAAATGAAAAAATAAATGAAAACGTAAAAGAAAAAACTAAGAAAAAACGAATTAGTGCGCGCGTGTGAGCGACTGCGCTACTGGGCCGGCCCAATTCAGCAAATACCAGCGAAGTCATCTCAAGATTTAAAATAGACCTGGATTAAAGAGTTTGGTGTGCTGATTTCAGGGATTACGAGTTCGGGGTTTGGTTTAGCTTTCGTCTATAAATTTAAGGTTTGTTTTGGACTTTTTCCTATATATTATTGGTTGTGCACGTACACCATGCATGTACGTACGTGCTGGCCTGCACCGGCAGCTCCACGTACCACGTTGATCCGTCCTCGCCGACAACAAGCTATCTAGCTAGCAAGGGCTTGTCTTCGGTCGGCTGTTGGGACGACGACGACGACGCGCAATAGGCGTCTTTGATGGCCATCGCCTGCACCGGAAGGGAGCCCCTAGCTCCTGGACCTCGCCTACGCGGCTTGGCGTGTCCATGTCGGATGGCAGGACAAGAGCACGTGGGTGCCTAAAGCGGTCACCTTCTTGAGCGCCGGCGTCCGCGTGGAGCACCATGCATGGCTCAGGAGTCAGGAGGAGGTAGCATTCGTCATCCGAGCACTCTGCATGCATGCGCGCAACAACAACGGCGGCGACGGTGGTGCTTGGGTGTCCGGGAGACGGAAGAATGCAAGTGCAAACGGGGAAGAGGAGAGCGGAAGGCAACCGGGCGGGAGGAGAGCGTAGCTAGCTAGCGTGGGAGGAGAGCGCCAGGAGCGGTGAGCCCGTCGCCGGCAGCAGCGGCAAGCAAGAAGAAGGACGTGTGCCGGCGGCGACTCAACGACAGGTGATTCAATTGTATGCATGTAGGGTGGTCCAGGTGGATCGTTGATGCATGGCCGGGCCGCCGGGAGGAGAGATTGCCTGTCGTGTGGAAGCCAAAAATTTAGAAAAAGGTCATCTTTTTTCTGACGCTGTGTCGGCGCTGTGCTCGCCGGGTGCTGCTGGACCTGGATCGGCTACGGCATGTCCTCCAGTTCAGGATTGAGGAGGATCGATCGGATGCGGGTGCGGCAGGTCCAAAGTGGTGACCTTGATGGCGCCGCTTCGTCAGCGGCGGTGGTTGTTGCGACTTGCGAGCCGGAACATGTCCGCCGTGGCCGTGCATGCACGCATTCTGCCGAACGAACAATCTGCGTCTGCGCGCGCAAAGAAAAGAATAAAAAAAGTGAGCTTTTTTTACGGCCGAGTGCAGGCAGGCAGCATGAGGAGGAGAGAGTATTTAACAAAAACTATCACATTTCATGAAAACGTGACTAGACACCATTTTATGTCGAAAACTATCATTTTTTTACTAACCCATGGTGAAAAATTAGCACTTTCGTAAAATGACCAGTTTAAAAGATTTAAACACGTTTATGACAAACAGGGCCCACCCGCCAGGGCTGATGAGCTTCCTTCTCTCTCTGGCATTTTAACAAACACTTTCAGTGCATGGGAGGGAAGCAGACACATGCGGCGAGCTCGGCACGCAGCGGCGAGACTTGCGGGGCGCGGCGGCCATGTCGACCGCGTGCGGTAAAGAGGGGGAGAAGGTCCGAAGCTGCGCCGGGGGCGGGAAACACTGGCGGCAGCGGCAGCGCACGAGCACGTGGCGGCGGCGGCAGCGCACGCAGTGGCTGATTGCGGCGCGAGGGCACGAGGAATGGCGGCGGAGCAAGAGCGCGAGGGCCGGCGAAGATACCGCAGGGCCGGGGCGTGCCGCGAACGAGCTCGGCAAGCGAGCACGGCCGATCGCCGCGGAGCGTGGCGCGGGCTGCGAGCGCGACGTCAGCCTGCGCCGCCAGCTGGATGAGCATCCTCCTGCTGCGGGAAGGAGGTGGGAAGGGGAGGGAGTGACCAGGTTGGACAGGGGCGTGGGCGTGAGCAGCAAGGAGAAGCAGAGGAGCACGAGCACCACCGCCATGACGCTCGCCGCGAAGACGAGCGCGTTGTGGATGCGGCCGGCGAGCTTGCGGCCTGTGCGCTGTGGCTGGTGGGCGGCGCGGCGGTGGTAGGGTGGAAGAAGAAAAATGACATGTGGGCCCAACCTGTCATAATCAAGTTTAATTCTTGCTAATCAGTCATTAAATCGATGTGGTAGTTTTTAGTCACAGATTTGTAAAAAAAAAAAGGTAGTTTTCGGCACAAAATTATAAAGTGGTAGTTTCTGGGCACGTTTCTTTGAAATGTGATAGTTTTTGGTTAAATACTCAGGAGGGAGGAAATTGACTATTTATTATTAAGTACGTTGTAATTTGATTATAACTACAAAGTTAATTTCTTTTTTCTTGACAGAACGTTAACCAGGGACTAGAGCATAAGAGATGATTAGTGCTAGGGGAAAATGAAAAAGATCCCACGTGTACACAGGTCATATACACTATACAGATCGATTGCGACACACAGAACAGATACTGATCAATCGCTCCAAGAGAAAAAAAAGTCAGGGAGCGGGAAAGGAAAAAAAATTGTGGTGCCCAGAGCTAGATGCTACGATCCTATTTTTCAGTAGGATCTGCTACGATCCTTTCTTAGATGCAATGATTTTCCTTGATTTTTTTACTTTTGATAATGGAGAGATTAGAAACGGTGTTGAAGAATTGTAAGCGGGTAGCCGGATGTTCGGCTGAACATTAGGAACTGCTGGGGACCTGACTTGTCGACAGCCGGCGGCCGGCGCACCAGATGATAAATTCGTCACCTAGGGTTGAGGAGGTGGCGGCATTGCCTGATGAGTTGCGACGGTTAGGTATAGATGGAGGCGTGGACGATGTAGATAGTTATGGACCGATCACTAACCTTATACTTGTACATGTATATGACGTGTGTACGTGAGGTCTTCTTTTTATCGGGCACTAATCATCTCTCACAATCTAGTCCCCAGCCATTTTTTGTCAAGAAAAAATCAACTTTGTAGTTATAATCAAAGTCCGACGAATTTAATAATAAATAGTCAATTTTCTCCTCTTTGTAACCGACGGACATGCTAACCGTCGCCTCCCTTTGCTCATGTCTCTCCGAAGAGTCGCACCGGTTGAAAGCATCTCTTCTGGAGATATATACTCCTATACTGTAATCATCTTCTGTAATAGAGATCATGGTTACTGTTCATTTACTTTGGACCCCGATAACAGCCGAATGTTTGGTCTGGAGGGCCTTCCCACCGAACGAAAGATTCATACAGAAGCCATGGCTACGAACGAAACGTTCCGGTGGAAACACGCTTCAGTCGGAACCCCTGATCGCTAAAAAAGGAGCGTCCATAAGTAAACCAAGTGGACCAAAGGCCCAACTATCTCACGTCATAGCACCATCTAACTTTTTAGTTTAACATACAGAGAAAGTTGCCATCCTTTTCGAAATAAAACAACAGCCTAAACATGGATTCAAAAAATAAATGTATGCATGTAATTTGACGTCCATAAAATAAGCACAAACTGCTACAAACTAAAAAGTTTACATGGTTCTAAAGTGGCAAAACTACCACTTATTCAATGTGAGTATTTGCATTTTCAGTTCATGAGCTTCAAAAACCGTGCTAGGGCAACTACTATACAATAAATAACCATGGCACACAGTGTAAATTTTACCATGGAAAATTCAAGGACGTCGATAACGGCCGGATGTTCGGCCTAGTGACTCCGCAGATCGAACAATTCGTTCAGTGTCGGGGTGGGCATCGATCGAACAAGTTCGTTCGGATAAGAGGAGCCCCAGCCCCAACGCCCTCCCCCACCCAGCATGAACAACCCAACATAGTTGCCAGCCTTGTGACTAAAAAAAGAAAATAAACGCAGTATCGCTCAGTTTGTACTGCGAATGAAAAAAAAATATCTGTGAAAAGGAGATTTTGCCATGTTATGAAAAAATTGCCATGAAAAGGAGAAAATTGAGAACTAAAGAATCCCAGTGATGCAAACCAGAAATTGCCATCTGTCTTTAACAAAGCAAAATTTGCTATGGGCAAAAAAGATCTTTGTTTACAAAAAGTCAAAACAAACATGAAAATGCCTAAAACCTACTCCATGTAGTGTATAGAAATAATTGCCCGTCTAATCTAATACGAAAAAAATCTTACGTGAATACGAATGCAGCAATGAGATTCCTTAGTAAAAAATGTATTTTTTTCTACCATCGCCTTGAAAAAGAAACTTGCCATGGGCATTAAACCGAATTTTCCTTGGGACATCTAGTGAATTTTCCATGGCAAAATCACTTTAAAAATTTACATGGTAAAAAAATTGACATCGTCTTGAAAAAAGAAACTTGCCATGGGCATCAAACTGAATTTGCCGTGGACATCTAGTGAATTTGCCATGGCAAAATCACTTAAAAAATGGCCATGGTAAAAAAAGTTGACATCGTCTAGAAAAAAGAAACTTGCCATGGGCATTAACCTGAATTTGCCGTCAGACATCTGGTGAATTTGCCATGGCGAAATCACTTTAAAATTTGTCATGGTAAAAAAAGTTGACATCGTCTTGAAAAAAGAAACTTGCCATGGGCGCTAACTGAATTTGCCGTGAGACATCTAGTGAATTTTCCATGGCAAAATCAATTTAAAAATTGCCATGGTTAAAAATAGTTGACATCGTCTTGAAAAAAGAAACTTGCCATGTCAAAATCACTTTAAAAATTGCCATGGTAAAAAAAAAAGTTGACATCGTCTTGAAAAACAAAACTTGCCATGGCAAAATCACTTAAAAAATGGCCATGGTAAAAAGAAGTTGACATCGGCTAGAAAAAAGAAACTTGCCATGGGCATTAAACTGAATTTTCCGTGAGACATCTAGTGAAATTTCCATGGTAAAATCACTTTAAAAATTGCCATGGTAAAAAAAATTGACATCGTCTTGAAAAAAGAAACTTGCCATGGGCATCAAACTGAATTTGTCGTGGGATATCTAGTGAATTTGGCAGGGCAAAATCAGTTAAAAATGGTCATGGTAAAAAAATTTGACATTGTCTAGAAAAAAGAAACTTGCCATGGGCATTAAACTGAATTTGCCATGAGACATCTAGTGAATTTGGCATGGCAAAATCACTTTAAAAATCGCCATGGTAAAAGAAAGTTGACATCGTCTTGAGAAAAGAAACTTGCCATGGGCATTAAACTGAATTTGCTGTGGGACATCTAATGAATTTAATTAACACAAATTTACCTTCACAAATCACGACTATGTAACATGGCAGTAAAAAAATATATAAGATGCCACTGCCACGGCAAGAAAACATACTAATTACCATGGTCGTTTATAGGTTGTGAATTTCCCAACTAAAGCTATCTACACGCATATCCCCATGGAGCAAACTATCTGTGCAACTACAACACATAATAAATTTGCCATGGCAAAAAAGAATCATCTTAACCCCTACAAAAACAGAAGGGAGGGGCAATTTAGTTGCCATGGCTAAAAGAATCATCTGAAAGCCCATGTAAAAGCATAGGGGGAAATTAAGTTGCCATGGGTCTCTGGCTGAATTTGGCATGGGTAATAAAATTTGAATGAACCCTAGCTCAAAAGGTTGGTTCTGAAGAAAAAAATGCCCAAAACATACACTAATCTGGTGCCCCCATCCATGTATATAGTTTGTCGATTTGCCATGTGTAGATTCTACAAAAATCATCTACACACCTAATCTGAATTTGATGGGAGGCAAACTGTCACTAGTGCAGAACCGGGCAATAGCACCGGTTCGTAAGGCCCTTTAGTGCCGGTTCCATAACCGGCACTAAAGTGTTCGCACTAAATCCCCCCCCCCCCCCTTTAGTACCGGTTCAGCACGAACCGGTGCTAAAGGGCAACCACGTGGCACGAGCCAACTCCGGGGGCCGGGAGCCCTTTAGTATCGGTTGGTAAAACCAACCGGTACTACAAGGTTTGGGGGGTTTTTGGTTTTATGATTTCTTTTTCATTTAATTTTGTGTTTTCCATTTGATTCTTTTTCGTTTGCTGGTATTTTACGATACTACACATCG
>LR738712.1:530850930-531003368 GCA_902687465.1 Secale cereale | reverse complement strand
CCCCCCCCCCCCCCCCCGCGCGCGAAGCCGCCTTCACTCTGCACTCGCGCAGCTCCCAGTTGAAAGGATCAATATGGTTGATTAGAGGGGGGTGAATAGGCAACTAACAATTTTTAGCTTTTCTTAACCACTTTAAATTAAGCGTCAAAGTAAGTTGTCTAGATAATAACAAACACACAAGCAAGCTATAGGAGTTAAACAAGTAAAGCTTGCACAAGTAAAGGTAAGAAATAACCACAAGAGGAACCGGTGGAGACGAGGATGTGTTGCCGAAGTTCCTTCCCTTTGAGGGGAAGTACGTCTCCGTTGGAGCGGTGTGGAGGCACAATGCTCCCCAAGAAGCCACTAGGGCCACCGTATTCTCTTCACGCCCTCACATGATGCAAGGTGTCGTGATTCCACTAGTGGTTCCCTTGAAGGCGGCAACCGAACCTTTACAAACAAGGTTGGGGCTATCTCCACAACTAAATTGGAGGCTCCCAACGAAACCACGAAGCTTCACCACAATGGAATATGGCTTCGAGGTGACCTCAACCGTCTAGGGTGCTCAAACACCCAAGAGTAACAAGATCCGCAAGGGATTGGTGGGGGGAATCAAATATCTCTTGGTGGAAGTGTAGATCGATGCCTTCTCAAGCAATCCCGAGCAAATCAACAAGTTTGATTGGCTAGGGAGAGAGATCGGGCGAAAATGGAGCTTTGGAGCAACAATGGAGTATGTGGGTGAAGAGGTGAGTCTTCTTGGAGAAGAAGACCCCCTATATATAGTGGGAGAGCAAATCCAACTGTTATTCACGTTTTCTGACCACAGAGAGCGGTAGTACCGCACATAAGTTGTGGTACTACCGCTTGCTGAGCGGTACTACCGCTCTGTGTGCGGTACTACCACTAGGCAAAAACAAGCGTGCCGAGGACAACCACGGATGAAATAAATTACATCCGTGGCTACCTCCGCAGAAATACGGTAGTAGCAAAACACGACGCGGTACTACCGCTTGGACCAAGCGGTACTACCGCATAGGATGCGGAAGTAAAAAATTACTCCCACACCTACTTCCATACTTGGTACAGTGCCAGGCCAGATACACGGTACTACCGTTCTGGAGCCATAGTACTACCGCTGGTGCGGTACTACCGTGTCTTCAGGTGGTACTACCGTGTGGCTGTGCGGTACTACCGCTTATGGAGCGGTACTACCGCTTGCGAGGCAGATGTATTTAGTTAAGAAGCCATGGTTTGCATATACAATAAGAAACGGTTGGAACTCCAGAGAAGCAAGGGAAAGGTGGTGTGAGAGTAAGATGTGTACGTGTTGATTCCACCCAAACCTTTCCGAAACGGACCCCCTCTTAATAGTACGGCTTTCCTATTACTCAAAGCCACCGACAGGGAGCAAAAAGGAAACACCGTCTTCCATCGAATTTGAGGGGCAAGCAATCGTCTTGTGCCTAAGTGAGATATGCCTGCAGGAGCTTAGAGCACACGATTAGTCCGCAAATGCATTGTCATTAATCACCAAAACTACTTAGGGAGAAATATGCCCTTACAATCTCCCCCTTTTTGGTGGATTGATGACAATACGGGATTTGCACTGGAATAAATAAGATAGTATGCAATCCTAAAGACTAGAATATAGGTGAGCTCCCCCTAGATGTGTGCCTACACGAGAGAGTGCTTTGGACTGCACAACACACATACTAGGTTCAATGCTCCCCCTATATTCTACAACTAATATATAAAAGTGAGCACATAAGCAAGGGAAGATAAACTGACTGCTCGCGATATAATAATAAAGACATAACGACGAGTTTAACGATAGAGAAGCATATGTCTTACACCATACGATAGTCTCACGCACACGACACAAAAGCACACAAATAAACAGAGTTCGACCAATGAAAAAAAAGGAAACGAACGGCACAAGACGCAAATCACTCTCTCCCCCTTTGGCATCGAGACACCACAAAGGGGAAAGAGGACAAAAAGAAGGGTGGCAGCCCCGGCGGAGGATCTCAGTCATCGTACTCGCCATCGGACTCCTGCTGCTCCTCCTGCTGCTCCTTGTCAGACTCAGAACACTTGTACCCCTGACAGGCCATCCAAGCTGCCTCAGGGGTGATGTTGTCCTCAGAACCGTGGACACGTTCTCACCGAAGATCTCCATGATCCTCTTGTCACGCTGGCGAGACTCCTTGTGAGTGACATGAGCCCGGTACTGACCTTGAGCTTGCATGCAGAAAAGTGCCTTCATCTTCTTCTTCAGCTTTTTAGCCCAAGAGGGCTCAGAGGAGGAAGGAGCAAATCTTCCAGGGCCTTCCTCATCGGCCTCCTCCACAGGCTCCTCATTAGTGCCTATCTGAGCCGCAGCAGCTTGCGCACGAGTGGTAGTGTTGGCCCATCGAGTCTTGATGCGAAGACGAATGGGATCATGACGGATACAGTCGGCCTCAAATTCCTCATCAGGGTACAACTTCTCTAAAGTCTTGGAGATGAGCAGAAACAAGAACGGACCATAGATGGGTACCTTGCGAGTGTAGATCGCAAAGCGGAGCTCACACCACATGATATGGGATATGTCAAGTGGTGGAGATTGCGCCGTGCGAGCCACTTCACACATCAGCAGCATGTCAACCAGGTATGCATGGATCTTGTCCTTGTCCCAAACGCGAGGAAACAAAGTGTTGCGAAAGATCCGATGCATGATATCCAAAAAAGGGTTCAACACCCATGTCTTCTTGCCACTTGCAAGAGTCTTCTCCACATAGAATGGCAGCAGCTTGTCTTTGTTGGCAGATTCTGGATTGGCATGAGGCCGAGCTCCAACTGGGTTGTGGAGTCCCTCGTCAGCAATCTATAAAAGATCCATGAAATCCTTCCAAGAAGCAGTCATCTTGTGACCATTGGTCATCCAAGTCATTGGGCGATCTTCCTTGGTGTGGAAGTGGACTGACGCATAAAACTGAGCAATGATCTCTGTCGGGGGAAACTGTCCACCACGAACACCTATGGGACCGGAGCCCCTTGTCTGTGCGGTACGAGGGCGGAGGGAGCACGAAGAGCAGATCGAGGCAGACGCACGGGCAGTTTTACCCAGGTTCGGGCCGCACGGATGCGTAAAACCCTACTCCTGCTTGGTTGTGTATTGAGTTGGGCGCTCGGAGCTTGAAGAAGCAGCTACACGAGCGTGAGAATGATCTAGGTTTCGAACCCCCTCCACGTTGTGCATGGGCCTCCTTTTATAGTGCAAGGGGTCACCGACAGGTGTCAACGTAGGAGAAAGGGGTAAAAATGTAAAAGATGTGGTAGTTGGAACAGTGCGGGAACAGTGGAGCTACAGTGCAGAACAGTGGCCTATACCTACTTTAACAGTGGGGGACAAGGGCATTTAATGCCCGTCGCCGTCGACCCCAAAAGCTCCCGCCGTTGCGTCTCCGTCTGCCACGGCGATGGATCCACTGCCGTGGAGTGCCACCGTGTCCCCCAGGCTGCACAGCCATCCGCCACGCGTCCCTGGAGTGGCCCCAGGGCGACGCGTGGGCTGATGAGCTGGAGCGCGGGCACACAGCGCACCTCCCCCGGCAAGCACCTTGCCGGGCACCTCCCCCGGCAAGCACCTTGCCGGGGATCTCGACCTTGCCGGGCCCGGAAGCTTGCCGCTCCCCGAGCCCTTGCTGGGTCTTCTAAGATAAAATCTTCTGTTCGTCCTGACAAGCTCCTCTTGCCAGGGCCTCGTGCTAGTTAAGCAATCTTGAGCCTGGAACGGCCTTCCCGGCAAGCTCCTCTTGCCGGGGTCTTGGTCTTCTGTCTTGTATACTTTGTCTTTGAATGGTTAGATAAGGAGCAGGAAGGTCTCCGGCGGATCGACAGAGTTGTACGCCGACGACCTCTCCTCGTCGGAGAGCTCCCCGCCCCCGGCAAGCCCGAAGCAGTCCCCGTTGAAGCGTCTCCGCAAGGCGGCGACGGGAGAGCAGACGCGAGCGCCCCGGCAACAGCCAGCTCGCCGGGCAGCTCCCCGGCCGAGCCAAGCCGTGCCAAGGGCGGCCGGCGTGCCGGCCACGGCAGAGGCGTCCCGCAGGCCGGCACCGAGCCGGCAAGGATCTTCTCGGAGCGGAGCAGCTGCTCCGCCCCCTTCTCGGGCGCCGGCCACCACAGGGGCTGGGCCTACGCAGCCCCCAGCCCCGGTGGCTCCGAAACGCGCGAGGGAACCTTCATCCTCCGCTCCTCGCGCCGACGCGCCCACCGTGGAGTTCGACTTCTCCGCGCTGAGCGAGGACGACGAGGAGGACCAAGAGTAAGGACCCGAGACCTTACTCCTTCTTGATTTTTATATCTCGATTGTTGCTGACGCTTGATTTTGTTTAAGATGTCGGGGGAAACTGTCCACCACGAACACCTATGGGACCGGAGCCCCTTGTCTGTGCGGTACGAGGGCGGAGGGAGCACGAAGAGCAGATCGAGGCAGACGCACGAGCAGTTTTACCCAGGTTCGGGCCGCACGGATGCGTAAAACCCTACTCCTGCTTGGTTGTGTATTGAGTTGGGCGCTCGGAGCTTGAAGAAGCAGCTACACGAGCGTGAGAATGATCTAGGTTTCGAACCCCCTCCACGTTGTGCATGGGCCTCCTTTTATAGTGCAAGGGGTCACCGACAGGTGTCAACGTAGGAGAAAGGGGTAAAAATGTAAAAGATGTGGTAGTTGTAATAGTGCGGGAACAGTGGAGCTACAGTACAGAACAGTGGCCTATACCTACTTTAACAGTGGGGGACAAGGGCATTTAATGCCCGTCGCCGTCGACCCCAAAAGCTCCCGCCGTTGCGTCTCCGTCTGCCACGGCGATGGATCCACTGCCGTGGAGTGCCACCGTGTCCCCCAGGCTGCACAGCCATCCGCCACGCGTCCCTGGAGTGGCCCCAGGGCGACGCGTGGGCTGATGAGCTGGAGCGCGGGCACACAGCGCACCTCCCCCGGCAAGCACCTTGCCGGGCACCTCCCCCGGCAAGCACCTTGCCGGGGATCTCGACCTTGCCGGGCCCGGAAGCTTGCCGCTCCCCGAGCCCTTGCTGGGTCTTCTAAGATAAAATCTTCTGTTCGTCCTGACAAGCTCCTCTTGCCAGGGCCTCGTGCTAGTTAAGCAATCTTGAGCCTGGGACGGCCTTCCCGGCAAGCTCCTCTTGCCGGGGTCTTGGTCTTCTGTCTTGTATACTTTGTTTTTGAATGGTTAGATAAGGAGCAGGAAGGTCTCCGGCAAGCGCGTGGTGAACCCTGCCGCGGGGAGCTGCCGCTGCCCGTGCACAAGTTGGGGTACTAGGGTACCCCTACCTTAGTACACCGACAGGAGCCCCCGGGCCTGGGCCACACACGGTGCCGAGCGCTGTTGGGCCAGGCCCAAAACAGTGCACGGGCACCCGCGGCCCGCGGCGCGCCGAATCCACTTCCCTATCCGCCGCACCCCACGGTAACGGCACGCGTCGATTGCGGCGCCGTGGGATGGGACGTGCCCACGATTTCTTTAATGGGGAGGGCGAAACGCCCCCCACTCCCCCATAAAAGCAGAGAGAGCGGCGCGGTTCCCCTCCCTGCGCACTCATTACCATCGTCTTCTTCCTCAGATTCCTCTGCTCTTTGCCCCTACTCCTCCGCCACCACCAAGTTCTTCGCCCCCTTCCTTCCACCGCGTCCGCCATGGCCCCAAAGACCGACAAGGCGAAGGCGGAGAAGTCCAAGCGGGAGAAGTCAGATCAGGCGGCGAAGCTCGCCGCGTACCGGAAGGAGCACATCGTCTTCTCGCCGAGGCTCGGCGTGCGGGAACTCTGGAGCAAATATTATTGGTTCTGGTCCAAGGAGACTCCAGCGCACCCCCGCACGCGCGTCTACCCGGCCGTCGCCAAGGATCACTACCCCAGCGGGTATTACTTTTTCGCAGCCTTCTTCCACTGCGGTCTGTGCCCTCCCTTCTCAAACTTTTTCTGCGATATCATGAATACTTATGGCCTCCACCTCCTCGACTTCACTCCCAACGCCATCCTCACCATGTCCGTTTTCGCACACATGTGCGAAAACTTCGTAGGAATCCAGCCCAACGTAGCTCTCTTTAGGCACTTTTTCATCCCCAGAGTAGAGGCCGACGCCCCCCTCTCCGGAGGAATCTCTTGGGTGTTCAGGCTGAATAAGAAACCTGCCTACTTGCCGGGGGAGCTCCGCGGCAAGTGGGAAGAGTGGCGTGCGGAGTGGTGCTGGGTCGTCGAGGAGCGGCCGCAACACTTCACCGCGCCGCGCACATCGCCCATCGTGCGCGGCAGAGATTGGAGTAACTTCGATTCCGACGACTCCAAGCTGGATATTGCTCTCGTCAGGATCATGCGTCTTCGTTTGGCGCCGCTGTCTGTCGCTGAAGTGGGCAAGGACTTTCTTCGTCGCCGGATCGCCCCCCTCCAAGACCGGAAGAGGCCGGCGTGGCAATATGGCGGCCCGGCAGACATCATGAGGCTGCGCCCCGGCCTCAATTTTAACTTCACAACACTCGAGCTGCGGGGTATGGTCAGGGAACTTTTCAAGTTCGACCCGGCCCACCCCGAGTACTTCCGCGCTCCCCGGGGAGTGGTGCCGCTCTGCGCCAGCAGCGCCCGGGATCGCCTTGTCGCTATGATGCCCGCGTGCGACTCTCATGGAGTGGAGCGCACGTGGATCGCGCCCAAGCCTATCGACGTCCTCGAGTTCTACGACCGCCTTGTGGAGGTGTTGGAGAAGAAGGACGATCTCAAGCTGCACACGCGGGCCACCACCGACCAAGAGATTGCTTACATAGCTTCTCGCGCTGAAGAAGTCGCCGCAGCCGCGGCGGCGGGAAACTTTGGATACACACCCGCGGAGGCGGAAGCCGCGGATGCCGCCAGCCAGGCGGACAATGAGGAGATTCGCAAGCTGCTAGAGCTCCCTCCCGACGCGCTCGCCGTGATCCCCTCGCTGAGGCACTCTGGGATCAGTGGGATCGCGACGGAGGCCGCGGCAATGGAGGGAACCGCCGGAGGAAGCAGAGGCGCCGCGAGGGGCGGAGGCGCCAAGGGGAAGAGGGCCGCATCGTCGGATGCTGGGCCCAGCGAGCCGGCCGAGGCAGAGGAGGAGGAGGAGGAGGAGGCCGAGGGCTCCGGCGGATCGACAGAGTTGTACGCCGACGACCTCTCCTCGTCGGAGAGCTCCCCGCCCCCGGCAAGCCCGAAGCAGTCCCCGTTGAAGCGTCTCCGCAAGGCGGCGACGGGAGAGCAGACGCGAGCGCCCCGGCAACAGCCAGCTCGCCGGGCAGCTCCCCGGCCGAGCCAAGCCGCGCCAAGGGCGGCCGGCGTGCCGGCCACGGCAGAGGCGTCCCGCAGGCCGGCACCGAGCCGGCAAGGATCTTCTCGGAGCGGAGCAGCTGCTCCGCCCCCTTCTCGGGCGCCGGCCACCACAGGGGCTGGGCCTACGCAGCCCCCAGCCCCGGTGGCTCCGAAACGCGCGAGGGAACCTTCATCCTCCGCTCCTCGCGCCGACGCGCCCACCGTGGAGTTTGACTTCTCCGCGCTGAGCGAGGACGACGAGGAGGACCAAGAGTAAGGACCCGAGACCTTACTCCTTCTTGATTTTTACATCTCGATTGTTGCTGACGCTTGATTTTGCTTGTTGCTTGTGATTGCAGGACCTTGGAGCAGCGCGCGAAGAGGGTCAAGGTGCCCACGGTTGAGGTCGGGGAAGACCCATCTGTCGCGGAAGCAGAGATCGCGCCGGAGCCGAGCTTGCTGGACCCGAGCGCCGCTCCGGGGAGCAGCCCCCAGCGCAGCCCCCAGCGTAAGTTAGAGGTTTACTGTTTTTGCTCGTCGGGGCGCGCTTAGGGCTTTGATCTCTGAATGTCTTGGTTCTTCTATCTTCTCTTGTGCAGAGGTGGAGCCGCAGCGGGAAGAGCGCCCGGAGGCCGTTACCGAGGAGCCGCAGGCCCCGCCGTCCCCGGCAAGGCAAAACTCTCCGGCGAGGGAGAGCGCTCCGCCAAGGGCGGGTACTCCGCCAAGGCAGAGTACCCCGCCAAGGGCGAGCAGCCCGGCGAGGACGGCCACTCCGCCAGGGCCGAGCTCCCCGGCAAGGGAGCCCGCCGCAGAGGACATCCGCCAAGGTACGTTCTGTACTTGGTTTTCTTGACTTTGCTTCTTTTTGGATCTTTGCTTGATTTTGAACTTCTTTTTCTTCTTCTCTTAGATCTTCCTCCTCCTCCTCCCGCACCGATGGAGACCGAGGTCATCAATATCGAGGATGAGGAGGGCGCGCAGGGCGGCGGCGATGACGCTCCCGTCGTCGTGGAGATGGCCGAGGCCACCGCGGAGACGGCCGAAACCACCGAGCCGGCCGTGCAGGAGACCGCTCCGGCTGCCGATGCAGCGGCCGGGGAGGGGGACGGCGACCGCACCGCCAACCCGGAGGTGGCGGGAGCATCAGATGCTGCACCGGCCGCCGGTCCCTCCGCCGGCGAGGAGCCAGCTGGTTACTATCTTCGTGCCCCCAATGGCATCTTTATCCAAGTGCCTTGGGGGTCTTCATCAAGAGCTCCCGCGGAGGGCGAGGCGTTTGACGGGGAAGTCCTCGCCTCCGCGGGTCTGACAGTCGTCGAAGCGCCCGGCGAAGGAGATGGGCCCGAGGAGGAGAAGCTTCTCCACCAGCTCCTGGCCCTTTACCGGGCCAGGCAGGTGAAGCTCGCCTCCCGGGAAGCGCTTGCCGCCAAGGCCGCCGCCGAAATGGAGAAGCGTGCGGCGGAGCTCAGCGCTGCCCACAAGGCGGGCCTCCGCGAGGTGGCGGAGGCGCGCGAGCGCCTTGCCGGCGAATATGAAGAATGGGTGCTGGAGAAGGCCGAGGCTGAGGAACGGCAACGGCTCGCCGGGGTGGAGATGTCCCGGCGAGAGGGAGAGCTCGCGCAGCGGAAGGTGGATCTCGACTCCCACGAGGAGGACCTTGCCGCTCGCGAGGCTGCTCTTGGCGGGGAGCTGAAGGAGGCGAAAGCCGCTGCTGCTGCCGCGGAAGACGCCAAGAAGGAGCTCGCCGCCAAGGTCATCCAGTTGGAGAAGGCGATGAAGGTGAGCGCCGAGAAGGTTGCCGCGCTCATTACTGAGCGCGAGAAGGACGCCCACACCAACGCGGAGCTCCAAGTAAGCTTATCAAAGAAGGGCGACGAGTTGAAGGCCGCCAAGGATTCCATCGAAGACTTGGAGCTGAAGGTCTCAACTCTGAGGGATTCAATTGACGCCGCCAAGCTCCGAGAAGACAAGCTGAAGGAGGAGCTCCGGAAGGAGCGGACTTTGGTGGATAGCGTCAACAAGGCGTCTGAGCTATTCCGGCAGACCATCGAGGCGTGGACCGAAGAGCTGGCTTCTTCTGCGTCCAACATTGACCAGGAGTTGCTTGCTTTGAAGGCCGAGCATCTTATCTACTCGCCGGATCCAGATCTCCCGCACAGCGCCAAGCTCAGCCTCTTCTTCAGAGGCGTCGCTCCGGCCCTTGCAGGTCTCCGGAACCGCATCCCCGCGCAGCTGGCCGAGGAGTCGCGCCGTCTCTGCGCGGGAACTCTGGAGCGGGTCTTGACGAAGATTGTGTTCCGCAACCCGGGGATCAACCTCACGAACGTTCTTCGCAGCTTGCCGGAGGATGCGAACACGGAGGCCCTGAAGGAGCAGGTCAGCCACATCATCGCCAAGGTGGCGAAGCTTAGCAGGAAGGAGGGCGACCGCGTAGACTAGGGCCCCATCTATCTTTATCTTTTTGTTGCTGCACGTTATGTTATGAACTCATTAGTCCATTGCGACAAGTTATCCTTGTAAGATATTTGCTTTACTTTAATTAATCAGTGCAATGTTATCTTCCTTGTTCCAATCTTTGACTTTGTATGTTTTTCACCCTACGCTCCCGGGGAGCTTGCCGGCAAGGGGCCCTTGCCGCGAGCGCTGAGTGCTGGACTCTGAGCAGCCTGCTGGCCAAGGTCCTCGCCGGCAAGCAACCTTGCCGCAGCAGGTCGCAACGCACTTAGCTTGCTGAGTGTACTCGGAAACGAGGCAAGGGCGCGACACTTGTCGCAGCTCACTTAAATCGTTGAGTGAACTCGAAAACAAGATAAGGGTGCGGCAAGCCACGGGTAGGTTCCTCCGCGCACAGGTTTTCCATACAAAGTGTGATCGTTCAAGGAAGACAACCAAAATTTTAAAATTTGAACTGGTCAAATTCTAACAACTTATCTTTCATAAGCTGCTTGCTCATGTTGTTTGCTTTCCGGTAAGGCTCTTCTTACTTGAACGGCACTTAGTTCCTCCTCCACCTCCTTCCCCCCCCGGCAAACTTGTGCGCGAGGAACGTTCCTTCTGCTTAAGAGAAAAAGGAAAAGGAGAGGGAAACAAGCATATCGCCTTTCGGCGTAATAGTGCTTACCGAGTATCTAAGTGTTGCATCAAATGCCAAATAAAACATGCAAATAGCAAAGAGAAGCATGCGAAAGGCAATCGATGCGAAAACACGAAATCTTTACTGATGCACGGGGTCTGCGCCCGGCTTTGTACAAAGGGTTACATGCAACAGCGGCAAGGCTTGTACAAAAGTTGGTTGCCGGAACGGATCACGGCAACCGCGCCTTAGGGGTGAAACTTGCGAAGATGCTCTATGTTCCAGGAGTTGCTCACCGGTAAGCCTTCTTCGGTCTCGAGGCGGACAGCGCCGGGCCTCGTAACTTGTCTCACCCGATAAGGGCCTTCCCACTTCGGCGTCAACTTGTTGGAATTCTTGGCGGACTGAACACGCCGAAGAACAAGGTCGCCTTCCTCGAGACTCCTGGCCTTGACTTTGCGGCTATGGTAGCGGCGCAAAGCTTGCTGGTATCGAGCAGCTCGCACAGCAGCCTGGAGACGTCCCTCCTCAAGGAGCAATGCGTCATCTTGCCGCAGTTGCTCTTGCTCGAGCTCATCATAAGCGAGCACTCGAGGAGATCCGTATACGAGTTCCGTGGGGATAACTGCTTCTGCCCCGTAGACTAGGGCAAAGGGTGTCTG
This sequence comes from Secale cereale, assembly GCA_902687465.1. Taxonomy (NCBI): domain Eukaryota; kingdom Viridiplantae; phylum Streptophyta; class Magnoliopsida; order Poales; family Poaceae; genus Secale; species Secale cereale. The sequence goes on along the minus strand of LR738712.1, from coordinate 530,992,322 downwards.
TCCGGTGGCTCGACTTGGTGTCGTTCTGATTGACCAAAGAGCCGCCGGGAGCTCCTCTATCCAATTCCTTCCGCACTTGCGCAGCCTGTCAAAGGTCCTTGTCTTGAGTCCGCGCAGCACTTCAGCATTTGCCCTCTCCGCTTGACCGTTGCTCCTCGGGTGAGCAACAGAAGCGAAACAGACCTTGGCGCCAAGGTCTTGGACGTACTGCATGAAGGTGCGACTAGTGAATTGTGTACCGTTGTCGGTGATGATCCTGTTAGGGATCCCGAAACGGCAAACAATCGACCTGAAGAACCTGACTGCTGACTGCGCCGTCACCTTTCTCACTGGCTCCACTTCTGGCCACTTTGTGAACTTGTCGATTGCAACGTACAAGTACTCAAAGCCCCCGACAGCGCGAGGGAAAGGGCCGAGGATATCGAGCCCCCAGACCGAGAAGGGCCAGGACAAAGGGATTGTTTGGAGAGCTTGAGCTGGCTGATGAATTTGCTTTGCATGGAACTGGCACGCTTCACACTTGGTTACTAGTGCAGTTGCATCTTGGAGGGCTTCCTGCCAAAAGAACCCTTGCCGGAAAGCTTTCCCGGCAAGTGCCCTTGCGCCAATGTGGTGGCCGCATATGCCTCCGTGTATTTCTGCCAACAGCTTCTGTCCATCTTCCCTGGAGATGCACTTCAACCTGACACCATTGAGTCTTCTTCTGTACAGCTCGTTATCCACAAACTGATACATACTTGACTGCCTGGTTATCTTCTCTATCTCTTGAGGGTCGTCGGGAAGTTCTCCAGTTTGCAAAAAACGGACGATCTGCTGTGCCCATGCCGGAGCTCGGGGCTCGACGGCAAGGACTAAAGGCTCGAGGGCCGCTGCGGGAACCGCAGCTTCTACGGCAAAGACCTCTGGTCCTGTCGGAGCTGACGGTCCCCCGGCAAGCTCGCCGGGGCGAGGCTTGTCGGGAACACTTGCTTCAACTGCACAAGCCCGAGGGCTTGCAGGAGCAAACTGTTCCTCAGCGTTCTTGTCTTTGATCTTGGGGACCTTGGCGGCGGTTTCTGGAAGGTCCGCCGGCAAGTAGTCGCCGGAGACCAACTTTCTCTTCTTAGACTGTCCGATTGATGGTGTAACGGATGGCTGAGTTAGCTTGAGCAGGAAGGTCCCTGGTTCCACAGGTAACTTCATCGCAGCACACTTTGAAAGGCCATCTGCAATTTCATTCTGAGCTCTCGGGACATGCTCCATCTGCAGACCTTCAAAGTGCTCTTCAAGCTTCCTCACTTCATCTACATAAGCTTCCATCAAAGGGCTCTGGTAGCTCTTGTTGACTTGCCGGACCACCAACTGAGAATCTCCACGTACAATCAGCTTTCTGATCCCAAGTTCAGCCGCAATTCTGAGGCCGGCGAGCAAGCCTTCATACTCTGCAGTATTGTTTGTCGCTTGCTCTCTTGGGAAGTGCATCTGGATAATATACTTGAGGTGTTCTCCGGTGGGCGCAATGAGTACTACGCCAGCACCGGCGCCTTGCAGCGAAAAGGCACCATCAAAGTACATTACCCATTCACTTGTTGCTTCTTGCACGGGTGCGCTTGTTTCTTGAACTTCTTCATCGGGCGTTGGGGTCCATTCTGCTATAAATTCTGCCAAAGCTCGGCTCTGTATGGTTGAAGTACTTTCAAACTTGAGTCCGAAGCTTGACAGTTCCAGTGCCCACTCGACGATCCTGCCTGTTGCCTCTGGATTGTGCAATATCCTCTTCAATGGAAAGCGAGTGACCACTGTTATCTCATGGGCTTGGAAGTAGTGGCGCAGCTTTCTCGAGGCCATGAGGAGGCCGAAAAGCAATTTTTGCACACCAGAGTACCTTGACCTAGCTCCCTGGAGAAGGGAACTTACAAAATACACTGGGCGCTGCACCATCTTCTTCCGCACCTCTCCTTGTTCCTGCGCAGAGTCTTCCTTGTCGGGGCCAGAGCTTGTCGGAACAGCCCCCTGCTTGTCGCTAGATTCGCTTGCCGGCGATGCTGACTCCTCGTCGGACTCCCTCTCCGCTACCAACGCAGCACTAACCACCTGGTTGGTTGCCGCTAAGTATAGCAACAACTTTTCCTGTGGTTTAGGTGCGACAAGTATAGGAGTGGAGGACAGGTACCGTTTCAAATCCTGCAACGCCGCCTCCGCTTCCGGAGTCCACTTCATGGGACCTGCCTTCTTCAAGATTTTGAAGAAAGGTAGGGCGCGTTCCGCGGATTTTGAAATGAACCTACTGAGGGCAGCAACGCAACCTGCAAGCCTTCTGACATCCTTGACGCGCTTCGGGGCTTCTATCTGCTCGATGGCTTTGATCTTGTCGGGGTTGGCTTCAATCCCCCTCTGTGATACAAAGAACCCGAGAAGCTTGCCGGAGGGAACTCCAAAGACGCACTTCTCGGGGTTCAGCTTGAGTTGTATCCTGCGCAGGTTCTGAAACGTTTCTTCTAAGTCTTGAATCAGTGTTTCTTTGCTTTTGCTCTTCACCACGATATCATCCATGTAGGCTTCTACATTCCTGTGGATCTGTGGCTCAAAAGCAGTGTACACTACCCTTGCAAAAGTTGAGCCTGCATTCTTCAGTCCAAATGGCATGCGGATAAAGCAGTAAGTGCCACATGGAGTGATAAATGCAGTCTTCTCCTCATCTTCCTTGGCCATGAAAATCTGATGATAGCCTGAGTATGCATCAAGAAAACAGAGTAGCTCACATCCGGCAGTGGAGTCAACGATCTGGTCAATGCGCGGCAAAGGGAAGGGATCCTTGGGACATGCTTTATTGACATCAGTGAAGTCTATACACAGCCTCCACTTCCCGTTGGCTTTGCGCACGACGACTGGGTTTGCCAACCACGTCGGATGGATCACACCTCTAACTAGGCCTGCTGCCTCTAGCTTCTTGATCTCTTCATTGATAAACTCTTGGCGCTCCACGGCTTGCTTCCTTACTTTTTGCTTGATGGGCCGCGCATGAGGGCAGACAGCAAGCTTGTGCTCAATCACCTTCCTGGGAACACCGGGGATGTCAGATGGTTGCCAAGCAAACACATCGACATTCGCCCGCAGGAAGGCGACGAGCGCGCTTTCCTATTTGCTGTCAAGGGTGGCGCTGATGGTGAAGGTACCACCAGTGCCATCCTCCTTTGCGGACACCTTCTTGGTTGCCGGAGGAGCAGCCATTCCTTTCTTGCTCTTGCCGGTGGAGCTCGATGGAACGTCCTCGACGGCAGCGCAGCACTCCGAAGAGGTGCGGTTGCCGGAGTGGATCCCAGAGCACTTGCCGGACTTGGTCTTCGTCTTCTTCCCCCCGGGAGCTTCAGCGGCAAGAGTATCCTTCTCGACCGCAGCTGCCGCATCCCGGTAGATCTTGTCGGCGCAAATAAGCGCATCTTTCTTGTCGCTGTGGACAGTGATGACGCTTATCGGCCCCGGCATCTTCAGCACGTTGTAGGCATAGTGGGAAGCTGCCATGAACTTGGCGAGGGCGGGACGGCCGAGTATTCCATTGTAGGGCAATGGAATATCAGCAACGTCAAAGGTGATGCGCTCAGTCCTGAAGTTGAGCTCCCCGCCAAAGGTCACCGGCAGAGTAATCTTTCCCTTGGGCTTGCTCCTTCCCGGGTTGATTCCTTGGAATGAACCGGTCTCTTCGAGCTCGCCGTCTTGAATCTGGAGTTTCTTGATCACAGCAGAGGAGATCAAGTTCAGCCCGGCCCCGCCGTCAACCAACATTTTGGTGACCTTGAGGTTGCGGATGGTGGGGGAAACCAGCATCGGCAAGTGCCCGACCGCCGTGGTGCGGTCAGGGTGATCCTCAAGGTCAAAAATGATGGGCGTGCTGGACCATTTGAGGAGCCTGCGCGACTCCACGGGCGGCTCCGCTGCATTCACCTCACGCACCCACTGTTTCAGCTGGCGGTGGGAGGTGTGCAGGGAGGCGCCACCGTCGACGCACAGGACCTCCGTGGCCTTCTGGAACTCCTGCTCGCTGTTCTCGTCGTCTTCCATGTCTTCATCGTCGTCTTCGTCGTTGTCGCGGCCCCGGGGAGGTCGATCTCCTTGCCGCTGCTTGGCCTTGCCGCGGCGTCCTCCCCGGCCATTGAATGGCCGCTTCTTGCTGGGCTCTTCCCCGCCACCTTGGGCCTTCTCCTTGTCGCGCCTCTCGTACTCAGCTTTTTGCTGCTCGACGAGGTACTCGACGCGCTTGCAGTTGGAGAGGTCGTGACCCTTGGTGCGGTGAATCTTGCAGTATTGCTTGTCGGAGCTACCCGGCTTGTCGGCCGCCGCCGCAGGGGCAGGCTCCTTGCCGGAGCCGCCAGCCTGCGCTTGCTTGGCGGGGGCCTCCTTGCCGGACTTCTCGACGGCAAGCACTTCCTTCTTGCCCTTCTTCCTGTTGTTCCGCCGCCGGCTCTTCTTTGCCGGGGCGGCGTCGTCGCTGTCGCTTCCCCCTGCGCCAGCATCCTCCCCGGGGAGTTTCCTCCCCTCTTCTGCACGGGCGCACTTGTCGGCAAGAGCGTAGAGCTCGCTGACGTCCCTGATCTTGGTCATCGCCATCTCCTCACGCATGCGGCGGTTACGCACGTTCTGATGGAACGCGCTGATAACCGCAGCAGGGTGAACGTCGGGGATGTTGTGCTGTACCCGGCTGAAACGTTGGATATACTTGCGCAGGGGCTCGCCTTCCTTCTGGGCCAAAATGTGGAGATCGCTCTCCTGGCCATGGGGTTTGTGGCCGCCGGTGAAGGCGCCAACAAACTGATGGCAGAGGTCGGCCCAAGAAGAGATAGAGCCTTCCGGCAAGTGCATGAGCCACGAACGGACGTTCGGCTTCAGCACGAGCGGGAAGTAGTTGGCTAGGATCTTCTCGTCGCGCCCCCCGGCAGCTTGCACTGCTATGGTGTAGACGCTGAGAAACTCCGAGGGGTGCGTCTTGCCGTCGTACTTCTCCGGTACGTCGGGCTTAAAGTTCTTCATGCTGGGCCACTGGACGCGCCGCAGCTCGCGGGTGAACGCAGGGCAGCCTGCCGCGTACGGCAAGTCGCCTGGTTCACCGGGCGCGGGTGCGTCGACAGTGTTCCCAGCCCTCTTGTCGGATTGTCGCCGAGCTTCTCGGCGGCGCTCGATCGTGGTCCGAGCGTCTTCGTCTCGCCGGTCGTCGAGGACCTGGCGCTGGTCCCGACGGGCCCGCGGGTCCGACGAGGCTGTGGAGCCGTCGTCGGGATTGTTCCGGCGGGGCGGCGTCTTCTGCTTCTGCGGCGGGGAGTGCACGCTTGTCGCACCCCCGGCAGTCTTGTCGCCGATAGCCTTCGTCTTCTCGGCCTGCCGCGGCCGTGAGGCCGACGGCTGTTGCGGAGAGTCGTTGTTGGCGAAGTCTATCAGGCTCCGGATAGTGGCCCTCCATTCCTCGGCCTTGTCGGCCGCTGGAGGAAAATCGAGGAGCAGCTGCGCCCTTGCGAGCGCTTCTGCCGGAGTAGTGGGGAACGCGGGCGAGCGGTGCGAGGAGCGGGATACGCTCGGACTTCTAACGACGTTAGAAGGAGCGGGGTCCCGTGCCGGCGCCTTCGCTTTGCTTGTGCCCGGACGGGGGTCCGGGGCGTCCCGCGAACCTCCGGTATGGCCTTGTCCCAGCAAGCGGATACCACCTCCAGTGGTATGGCGCTGCGGGGTCGTCGTATGTTGCGATGGACGTGGCGCGTCCACGGAGACCGAGGTCCGGTCGTCCGTCCTGTTCTTGGATCTGGTGGCACCGTGAGTGTCCTCGCCGGCAACCACCCTTCCGACGGCGTCTCCCCCGCCCACCGTTGGCTCTGGTGGCGGCGGGTGAGACGCAGACGGGCCTCCGACCTCCGAAGGCTTCTTCTTCGGGGCCATGGAGTTGTTGCTGATGAAGTTGCTGATGAAGCTGGAGAGGTTGATGAAGATTGCGCCCGCGCGAACGCCGGATCAGGTTCGCACAACCTCGACGCCCCCTACCTGGCGCGCCAAAGATGTCGGGGGAAACTGTCCGCCACGAGCACCTATGGGACCGGAGCCCCTTGTCTGTGCGGTACGAGGGCGGAGGGAGCACGAAGAGCAGATCGAGGCAGACGCACGGGCAGTTTTACCCAGGTTCGGGCCGCACGGATGCGTAAAACCCTACTCCTGCTTGGTTGTGTATTGAGTTGGGCGCTCGGAGCTTGAAGAAGCAGCTACACGAGCGTGAGAATGATCTAGGTTTCGAACCCCCTCCACGTTGTGCATGGGCCTCCTTTTATAGTGCAAGGGGTCACCGACAGGTGTCAACGTAGGAGAAAGGGGTAAAAATGTAAAAGATGTGGTAGTTGGAACAGTGCGGGAACAGTGGAGCTACAGTGCAGAACAGTGGCCTATACCTACTTTAACAGTGGGGGACAAGGGCATTTAATGCCCGTCGCCGTCGACCCCAAAAGCTCCCGCCGTTGCGTCTCCGTCTGCCACGGCGATGGATCCACTGCCGTGGAGTGCCACCGTGTCCCCCAGGCTGCACAGCCATCCGCCACGCGTCCCTGGAGTGGCCCCAGGGCGACGCGTGGGCTGATGAGCTGGAGCGCGGGCACACAGCGCACCTCCCCCGGCAAGCACCTTGCCGGGCACCTCCCCCGGCAAGCACCTTGCCGGGGATCTCGACCTTGCCGGGCCCGGAAGCTTGCCGCTCCCCGAGCCCTTGCTGGGTCTTCTAAGATAGAATCTTCTGTTCGTCCTGACAAGCTCCTCTTGCCAGGGCCTCGTGCTAGTTAAGCAATCTTGAGCCTGGAACGGCCTTCCCGGCAAGCTCCTCTTGCCGGGGTCTTGGTCCTCTGTCTTGTATACTTTGTCTTTGAATGGTTAGATAAGGAGCAGGAAGGTCTCCGGCGAGCCAGCAGTAAACCTTGCCGCGGGAAGCTGCAACTGCCCGTGCACAAGTTGGGGTACTGAGGTACCCCTACCTTAGTACACCGACAATCTCTGGATCAAAATCATGCTGGAAGGTCATGAAGTGCTCAAGCCCAAACTGCTCGACCAGATCCAGAGCCTCGGCAAAGTAGGCCTGGTTGGTGTCCCTCCGCATGTGGGCCACATCCACCCAATGAGCATCCACGTACAGGTTGGTCTTGCTTTTGAGCACCTCTACATAGATGCGATATTGCTGCTTAGTCCAGAAAATCTCATCTCCATGAAACTGAGCACGGGGTTCTCCATAAGGGTTGTGCTTCCTCCGTGCCATGAACTCATTAGCTGGCATTTCTTCCATAGACATAGAGGATTCCTTTTGCTTGTTGGCGGCGGTCTTGAACTTGCGCTGTGGATTGGAGCCCTCTGGCACATCACTGGGGTTGCGCAGACGCTTGGACCCGGTGTCGCGGACTGGATTGGTACGACGAGCATCGGAACCGGAGCCACCACCTAAGACACAAACACAAGAACACGACGAAAGCACAAAGAGAATCAATGCAAAAGCCTCAAAAAGCACAAGAAACGAGTAGAAAGGGAAATATGTATGTGCTACGAAGGAACTATGCCACAAGCGGTAGTACTGCCTGACAATCGCGGAAGTAAAAAATTAGTACCGCTTAGTGAGCGGTAGTACCGCTTGACGGATGCGGTAGTACCGCACACTCTGCGGTAGTAAAACTTTACGTCCGTGATCAGAGACGGAAGTAAAAAACTAGTACTACTTATGGAGCGGTAGTACCGCGTTGGGGTTGCGGTAGTACCGCTCGTATGCAGTAGTAATATTTTACTTCCGCTTCAGAGCGGTAGTACCGCGGAGGACAGCGGTAGTACCGCCTGGGTCAGATCTGACGAAACAGATCTGGACCAAATCGAGCGGTAGTACCACGGTTCGCCAGCGGTAGTACCATTTGGATCAGATCTGAAAAGAAAAGAACTGAACACGACCGCGTAGATCGAACAACGGTACTACGGCTGATCATAGTAACTTGGTAGCAACATACATACTAGCATTTCTAGAGCAAAAGCACTCGCCTACATCCTAAACTTCCATGGATAAGAACATGAAGAACGCAAGAACTCTAAGCATCTCCCCTAACCCTAAAACAACAACAAGGCAACAAGAAGAGGGGAAAAGGGGAGAAACCTTCATCCATGGCAAGAGGGCGAGGTGGGGAGCGATCCCACCGGTCGGAATGCGAGGAGAGTGGCGGAGGGAGGAGATCCGGCGAGGTCCTCCGGCGGCGTTCTTGAGAGGGAGAGAGAGAGATGGCGTGGGGGTTAGGAGATGAATGGGTATGGGGGAGTTGGAACTCCCCCTGCCCGCTTATAACCCCCACCCGTTCGAATATGTGCGGTAGTACCGCTGTCATCGCGGTAGTACCGCTTGGGCGGAAGTACCGCACGCTAAGCGGTAGTACCGCTCTACCAGCGGCAGTAAATAAATACTGCCGTGCTGGACTTGCGGTAGTACCGTAACCTCCTTTGCGGTAGTACCGTGTCTGCACACGGTAGTACCGCTTCTCCAAGAACTTGCACGTTTCGACGAGGCTTTTAGCAAAGAAGATAAGGAAAAGGGAACAAAAGGACGCACAAGCGAGACAATAACGCACCTCCACAGAGGAGGGCGGTGGCCGAGGCCACCTATGTTTGAGTTCTTTGGTATGGCACCGCAAAGAACTATCCTTGGGCCCATGACCAATACTCGTCTTGAAGCACTTATACCAACTATGTATGGCAAATGACAAAGACTTGATCAATTTATGTATAATGGGGGGAGGAATGGTTCATTGAGAGAACAATACTCCCCCTATGTCCATGCCTACATCTAGACAAGATAACTATATTGAGTGTGAGGAGTGTGTGCAAAGACTCAAGCCACATTGCTCAAATCGATGATATTTAGCTCATGCCTTAACTCGCGAAATCTTGCTTCATCCAACGGCTCCGTGAAGATATCTGCAAGGTTATCATGAGTGTTGACGTAGTGAAGCTCGATCTCTCCTTGCCTTATGTAATCCCGGATGAAGTGATACCGAATCTCTATATGCTTTGTCTTGAAGTGTTGCACCGGGTTGAGAGAAATCTTGATGGCACTTTCATTGCCACACCAAAGAGGCACTTTGTCACAAGTGACACCGTAATCCTTTAAAGTTTGCCTCATCCATAAGAGTTGAGCACAACAACTGCCAGCAGCCACATACTCTGCTTCGGTGGACGAGAGAGACACACAACTTTGCTTTTTGGAAGACCAACTAACAAGAGAGCAACCAAGAAATTGGCACCCTCCAGAAGTGGACTTCCTATCCACTTTGTCTCCCACCCAGTCAGAATCAGAGAAACCTACAAGGTTGAAGTTTGCTCCTCTCGGGTACCATAAGCCAAAGTTTGGGGTATGAGCCAAATATCGAAAGATTCGCTTGACAGCCACAAAGTGACTCTCCTTATGTGACGCTTGAAACCGTGCACAAATTCCTACACTCAACATAATATCCGGTCTAGATGCACAAAGGTAAAGCAAGGAACCGATCATAGAGCGATATACCTTTTGATCCACCACTTTACCATTGGGATCAATGTCAAGTTGGCATTTGGTTGGCATTGGAGTAGTAGCCGCTTGACATCACTTAGATTGAACCTCTTGCGCATGTCTTGAGTATACTTGGATTGTTTGATGAAGATGCCTTCTCTTCTTTGTTTGATCTCAAACCCAAGGAAATACTTCAACTCTCCCATCATGGACATCTCAAAATGTGTGGTCATGAGTGCGGCGAACTCATCATTGAAAGCTTTGTTAGGAGAACCAAAGATAATATCATCAACATATAGTTGGCATACAAACAACTCCCCTTTGACCTTCTTAGTAAAAAGAGTGGGGTCGATTTTCCCAATTTCAAACCCACGATCTTGTAACAACTCGGTAAGATGCTCATACCACGCACGTGGAGCTTGTTTAAGGCCATAGAGTGCCTTATCGAGTTGATACACGTGATTGGGGAGCTTAGGATCCTCAAACCCCGGGGGTTGTTTAACATACACCAACTCATTAATAGGACCATTAAGAAATGCACTTTTCACATCCATTTGTTGTAATTCAAAGTTATGATGGGAAGCATAGGAAAGCAACAAACGAATGGATTCAAGACGAGCAACGGGGGCAAAGGTTTCACCGTAGTCGATACCCTCGACTTGGGAGTAGCCTTGAGCCACCAGACGCGCCTTGTTGCGGATGACAATGCCATGAGCATCTTGATTGTTCTTAAAGATCCACTTGGTTCCAATGACATTATGGTTCTCCTTTGGTCTTGGCACCAGACGCCACACCTTGTTGCGCTCGAAGTTATGGAGTTCTTCATTCATGGCATTGAGCCAATCAGGGTCTTCGAGCGCCTCATAAACCTCCTGAGGTTCAACACAGGAGACAAAAGCTTGATGAGCACAATAGTTTGCTAATTGTCTACGAGTGCTTACCCCCCTTTTGATGCTTCCTAGAATGTTCTCTATGTGATGTTCGTTGGAAGGAAGCCTGGAGGCAACTTTTGCAGCACGACACTCTAGTTGCTCTTCAAGAGTTAACTGAGGAGCATTGAGTTGATCATATTGAGCGTCGTCAGGAGCTAGATCTTGATCTTGAGCTTCCTCTTGACCTTGATCTTGCTCGGAGGACAGAACTTGGCCTTGTGCATCATTTGGTGGCCCTCCACCATCTTGTGATTGATCTTGCACTTGGACTTGTTCGTCAGGTTGAGGGCCTTCACTTTATTCTTCGGAAGCGTGTGGGTCTTGGGTTGGTGATTGTTCCACTTGAGTGGAACATTGTCCTTCTCCTTCGGCCACAAGGGGTTCCTCAATGGAAGGATATATCCAACACCCATTCTTCTTATGGCTTGAGGAGGAATTTCATCACCTACATCACAAGTACCACTTTGCTCCACTTGGGAGCCGTTATTTTCATCAAACTCTACGTTACTCGTCTCCTCAATGAGTCCATTAGACTTGTTGAGGACACGGTAAGCATGAGAGTTTGTAGCATAGCCAACAAATATGACCTCGTGAGCTCTAGATTCAAATTTAGACAAGCGAACACCTTTCTTGAGAATGAAACACTTACACCCGAATACCCGGAAGTACTTGAGATTGGGCTTGTTGCCGGTAAGTATCTCATACGGAGTTTTGTTCAAGCCTTTGCGGAGATAGAGCCGATTTGATGCATGGCAAGCGGTGTTCATGGCTTCGGCCCAAAATTTGTATGGAGATTTGAATTCAGCCATCATGGTTCTTGCCGCATCCATCAGAGTTCGGTTCTTTCTCTCCGCTACACCGTTTTGTTGAGGGGTATAGGGGGCTGCATATTGATGTTTGATCCCCTCATCACTGAGAAACTCATCCAAGGTGTAGTTCTTGAACTCGGTGCCGTTGTCACTTCTGATCATCAAAATCTTTGCTTCATGTTGTCGTTGAGCTTCATTTGCAAAGTTGATGACGGTTTGTTGGGTCTCACTTTTCTTCTTGAAGAAGTATACCCAGGTGTATCTTGAGTAATCATCCACAATCACCAAGAAGTACTTTCTACCCCCAAGACTATCAAAAGATGGAGGCCCAAAGAGGTCCATGTGAAGGAGCTCTAGGGGTCTCTTTGAATAGATGATAGTCGTGGGAGGGTGAGCCGTCTCATGTAACTTTCCTTCAATGCAAGCCATGCAAGCACGATCTTTGGCAAAGCTAACATTTGTTAGTCCACGGACATGGTCCCCCTTGAGAAGACTTTGCAAAGATCTCATATTGACATGGGCCAAACGCCGATGCCAAAGCCATCCCACATCAACTTTAGCCATTAAGCATGTCGCGACCTTAGTGGGTTGCTTCGAGAAGTTAACCACATAAAGGTCGTTCTCGACATGCCCAACATAGGATACTTTAAGAGTCTTGCTCCACAAGAGGGCCACGGTATCAATATCAAAGAAAGTAGCAAAGCCCATGAGTGCAAGTTGGCGAACAGAAAGTAAATTTTATGCAAGGGACTCAACAAGCATGACTTTCTCGATCGTGAGATCATGAGAGACAACAACCTTGCCAAGCCCCAATACCTTAGAAGATGAAGCATCACCCCATTCAACGTTGGTGGCCATAGATGAACCTAGATGCACGTCCACCACCAAGTCTTTGCTTCCGGTCATATGATTTGTGGCTCCGCTATCGAGCAACCATGATCCCCCACCGGAAGCAAACTCCTACAAGATATCAATGCTTGGATTTAGGTACCCATTTGGTAATGGGTCCTTTGAGGTTAGTAACAAGGGTCTTAGGAACCCAAATGGACCATTCAATGTACTCATAAGAAGAACCAACAAATTTAGCAAACACATGACCATCACTAGCACGACATAAGACATATGAAGGATTAAAATCACTGGCCATGTTTGATGGTATGGTGGAGTTTTTCTTGACACCACCACTTTTCACCATTTTCTTCTTCTTTGATGTGCACTCTCCTTCTTTCACAAAAGATTGTTGGAGAGGGGGTGATTGCTTGGTCTTGTCATTCTTCTTCTTCTTGGGCTTAGGAACAAACCCAATTCCTTCCTTTGCCACAACCTCCTTTTGATTGCTCAAAAGGTTGTTGAGGTTCTTCTCACCTTGTATACATGTCACAAGGCCTTTCTCAAGTTGCTTCTTCAACTCGGCATTCTCTTCAACAAGATGCACATGCTCGCAACATGGGTTAGTAGCATTTGCATTATAATTAATACCATGCGAGGTAAGATAGCCTTTTCCTTGGTTAGCGAAACTTGGAGTTGATCATGAGACTCCTTGAGAGTAGCATGCACACCTTTCAAGGCCTTGTGAGCCTTGTCAAGTATTTCAAACTCCTCTTTGAGTTTAGCATGGTCAACCTCAAGTTTTGCCTTCTCGGAATTAAGCACACGCGAGACAACTAAAGCATGATCAAGACCTTTCTTTAATTTAGCACGACCATCGTTGTGTGACTCCTCAAGAGCCAAACGAAGACCACGCTCTTCCTCTAGGGCGTTAGAGAGATCCGATATCTCATCCGCATAGTCTCGACTATGTCCTTCCATTTTAGTAATGGTTTCCTCGTGAGCCTCGATCATGTCGTTGGCCTCACCGAGTTGTTCCAAGAGAGCAACAAAATGCTTCTTGGGTTTGCCCTTGAGATTTTTCATGAACAACTCAAATTCATTTTCTCCCTCCTTAGCACCCTCACTCTCATCAATACAATTCGTCAATGAAGGATTAGAAGAGATAGTAGTATTGATGCTTGGGGTTACCTTGTTGGTGGCCTTGGCCATGAGAAACTTGGCGGTGAAGTTCTCATTTGGTGAGTCGAAGAGAGATGAGTGCGGATGTAATGCCCAGGATGGGACTATACCTCCTACGTGTCGAGGCACGACTTAAAGGTATAAGCCCATTCTGGAATGATCTCAAGTTTGGTATCTTTTCACGACTCATGTAAAAGAGGGATTAAATTGCAAAAGGAGATAGTTGGCTTACACTCGCCACTTCACACAATACATTACATAAGCAAAACATCATTCAAAAACATCACAACCCGACTACGGGTGAAGATCCAAAAAGAAAGATACCAAAACAACATAAAGCCACAGGTCTAGATCGAATCCTAGTAGAAGCTCTACTGATCGTCGAAACGTCACAAGCAAACGGCCACTCTCTTCATCGAGCTCCTGGTGGAGTTCTCAACCAACTCCTGCTTCATTCTCGGCTGAACCTGCATCTGGTGTTGTAGTATCTGTGAGCCACGAGGACTCAGCAATCCCATAACCATGGGTATCAAGACTAGCAAAGCTTTATGGGTAGGAAGAGGTAAAGTGGTGAGGTTGCAGCAATGGCTAAGCATAATATGGTGGCTAACCTACGAGTACAAGAGTAAGATGAGCATCTATGCAAACGGTCGCAACTAGTAGTGATCGCTAAAGATCCTGAACTACATACGAATCAAGCATAACCCCACCGTGTTCTCTTCTCAAAGTGAAAAGAGACAGTCACGGTTACTCACACAGTTGTGTGTTTTACTTCGGATCCTCTGTCAAGTTTTCTACAACCGGACATTAACAATTTCCAATCTGCCACATAACTGCGGGCACGGCTTTCGAAAGATCATAACCCTGCAGGGGTGTCCCAACTTAGCCCATCACAAGCTCTCACGATTAGCTGAAGTGATAAATATAATATCATCACCCCTTATCTTAGGGAAATCCGATCAGGCTCGGCATCCCGGTGCACAAGACATTTCGACAATGGTAAAACAAGTCCAGCAAGACCTCTCGGCGTGCCGATACCCTGATGGTAGCCGCGCGCATCTCGTCTCAGGCCACGTCCGGATGAGCGCTATGTATAGTAACCGAAGATCCCAGATAACTGGGTGGCACCGCAAGTGGCTCTAGTTTGGGACCAACACCATCAGCACTGGCCCCCCCTGTTATGTAGAATTAAGAACCCGGGGACATGACCCCCTATGCAATTAATTAATTAATTAAGTTGTTATTATGAGCAAATTAAAACCAATGCTGGGCCTTGCTGGAGGAGTTTTATTCAAAGTCGAACTGTCAAGGGGTCCCCATCCACCCATCGCGTAAGGAACGCAAAATCAAGGAACATAATGCCGGTTTATCGGCGCCTAAGGTGGCATGAGTGGAACAAAACACCAAGCACAAGGCCAAGCCTTCCACCCATGCCCAGTATATAGGTGTGTTAATAATAATAATAGATATTGTGATATTCCAACAACAAGTTCCCTCCTGGAACGATCTTCATCTTCACCTGCAACTAACAACGCTATAAGAGGGGCTGAGCAAGCGGGTAACATATCCAAACAGTGGTTTTGCTAGGAAGGTTTCAAAGGTTAGAGGTTTCATGGCAACAAGGAGAGGCTGACATAAAAGATGGGTAGCGCGACATGTAACGATAGCACCGAGACAACTAAGCATGGCAATGGTAGTAAAGGTATCCAAGGGTATGATCATCTTGCCTAGGATTCCGCAAGGGAGAAGAACGGATCCATGAAGTAGACGAAGCAACACAGTCGAGCGAATCCTCACAACTCCGGAACGAACCCGAAGCTAACGAGGGAAGCAAACCGGAAAGAAGCAAACAACACGGTAAACACACAAGCATAAACATGGCATACGATGCACATCCAAGTATGATGCATGACCGGTTTAATTATGCATGGCATGGCAAAGTGCACAAACAAAACTACAAGTTAAGTGGAGCTCAATATGCAACGAGTTGCATAATGACGAAACACCACATGTTATTTATTTAGTTGACTCTCGTTATTTACAAGACAAGATTAAATGTTTTTAACATAGCAAGAGGTGAAGCAAAAACAAACTACCTATTTAGGCATTTTAAATGAGGCCGGAAATAAAAACAACAAATCCGGAAAATCTCCATGAGCATGTTTAGTAATTTTAAGCAAACAACAATTAAACATATATATTGTTGTTAACATGATGCGGATGACATGATCAAGTTTTATGCAATTTTTAGTTAAAGGTTAACATGACGAGATAAGAAGTATTTGTCACCGTGGTGGAAGGAAAGGGTGCCACGGCAACGATCCGAAAATGATGCAACGGCAACATCTCGGTTCCGGTAACTCGTTGAGAGACCGGTGCAAAAGAAAAAGGTGGCGTGAGCGAGCGAAACAAGATGGAAGGTGGGGTGATCCCGTCACCGGGTTCCCACGAGTTGGCGATGAGGCAACCGAGGAGCACAACAAAAGATGAAACGGCACGATGCACACAAGGTAAACATTTCATACAACACAAGCATCACACGGGTCATCGTCTCGGGGTTATACCTTCAAAGCGTTCGTTTTGGGGCGGTTCAAGATCGTAGTGGAAGTAGTGGTACACGGGTCGTAGAGGAAGTAGTCGTTCCGTGAGTCATGGTACACGTCCGTAGAGGGAAGTAGTCGTTCACGTTATCGTGTCGGGGTACTTTTCGCATCGCCGAGCGTAGTTGTACTTGACGCGTTCGTCTTGTGTAGTCGTACTCGTTTCTTCACCGAAGGTAGTCGTACACGGGGCGACGGTACTGGTACTCGCGGTCGTCGTGGTACTTGGTGTCTCGGTCTTGTCGACGGTAGACGTTCACGTTACGTAGATGTACACATATCCGTAGAGGTACTTGGGGTCTTCAAAACAGCGGCCGTCGAGGTACTTGAGGAGAATCTGCAACGGTGGAACTTGGTGGGTCTTGGGGTCCCTCGTGCACTTGGCGGAAAAAAAAACAGCAGCAGCCAAACATGGCAACAACTCGGAGCAGCGAGGAGGAAAAAGCCGGGGCTGCGCATGGCCCGAAGCAGAGGAGGTCGCGGCGTCCTGGGGCTGCGCGGCGAGGTGAAGAGGAGGCAGGGCCTCGGGCTGCACGGGAGGGGACGAGGCAGGGTCGACAGGGGCGCTGTAGGAGGACGGCTGGCCGTCGTTGGAGGACGGCGCGAAGGAAGGCGAGGCCGCGGCCTTGCTGTTGGGCGCGCGAGGGGAGATCGGCGCTGGGGTGCTCCTCTCCCTGGCGAAGCGGTTGGGAGGAGAACGGAGGGAGGCGCGCAGGGAGCCGACGCGAGGACGGGCGCTCGCTGCGGCCTGGAGACGGGGCGCCGGGGCTCCTGGTCGCTGGAGGGAGAAGGGCGCAGGGGCATGCGGCGGACGACGGGGCAACCTGGCCGCCGGGCTGCTCGAGGCAGGAGACTGGCTGCCGCAGGGCTCCATGGCGGGCTCGGGAGGCGGACGTGGAGCACGGAGGGAGGCGCTGGAGGTGCTCGAGGGGAGCCGCACGGGAGGCTGGTGCTCGGGCCTGCGAGGAACTGGAGAGGAGGACGAGGCGCTGGGGAGATCGAGCGAGGGGAATGCTGCTCGAGGGGAGAGGGAGGCGAGCGATGGGGCTGCGGGCGTAGGGAACGAGGTAGAGGGGAGATCGAAAGGAGCGGGTGAGGGAGAGGCTGGCGGCGGGGAAAGAGGGATCGATGGGACGAGGGGAAAGGAGCGATCGGTCGCTAGGGTTCGGGGAGAGTTAGGTTAGGAGGCGGTTGGGCCAATGGCCACGGGATGGAGGCTGAGGCCCAGATGGCCAGAAGGCCTTAGGGAGGCCAGCGGGCTGCGGCTAGGAGATGGCTGGGCTCTCCTCTGCCAATTAAAAAAACAAAGAAGCAAAAATATTTATTTGGAAGAGCCAAATAAATAGGAAATGAAGTAACAACTGACATGTGGCTACTTTGATATATCAAAGCTCCACAACTATAGGATGAATATCTGGAGAAGATGGAGGATTTAAAAGATTTAAAAATAAGAGGGAATTAAGATGCAAGTTTGTTATGGTGAGTTCCATAATAATGGAATAATTTAATATAGCTCTCTAAATATTGAGAGGCTTTGTATAGGTTATAAAGAGAATTCACCCTGTGAATATCCCTCGATTTAAATGGACCGAAGGTCCACACGATTTATTTAAGTTGAGATGCAAAAGATTAATGACATGATGGCATGATGACATGATGCAATGCAAAATAAATAACACAAGCACAAATGAAACACACGGAAGAACCCGGAACATCTGGAATCTTCTGGAATCTTCTGAGACGTCGGTCTTCGGGCGTCACAACTCTCCCACACTAACAGAGGATCTCGATCCGAGATCCTAGAGATGGCACCGGATAAAAAATGGAAGAGGAAGAGGTAAAACAAAGTTGCTTCTTTGACAAACGAGTGAAACCACGAACCTTGAGAGGTTAAACAAGTTGAATAAGAATACAATGGAGATGAACGAAGATGAAAACACTCCGTTAGAAAAGAGGAACAAGGAGCATTACGAGAACCTTGCAGGTGAAAGACATGAAACAAGAGCTCACGGAGCAAAAGAATATGAAACTGCAAGGGTACAACCAAGGAATAAGAATGACATGATTCGGACAGCACTCCGACTGAAAAGATAGGCAAAACTTGATAAGATGAGAGAATTAGAATGGAGAATACAACACTCCGGTTAAATAGGTAAACAAGGAAAAGAACATGATCTTGACAAAACGAGATTATGGGACAACAAGGGCAATATCACAATGCCTCCGGAATGAAAGAATAGCATATAGATCAACAAAAGAAATGAATGGAGAAGAAAAAATGACAACTTCTCCCACAAATGAATTAGGAAAACCTCCTTACAAGAAGGGTTGAATGTGGTTGATGGAAAAATCAACAACGAAAAAGAATAAGCTTGATGTGGACTTATGGAAAACATCTCAAAATTGAGAGGTGACAACCAACCACTGACGAAAACATTTGATTGGATTGAGATAAGCAAGGAAACGAAAGAGTTATTTCACAGGGAGGATAAATAAGAACTTGGGTCATTTATAAGCACCACAATTAGCAACAATCCTTAGGGAAAGCTTTAGGTGAAATACAACCCAAGATAACTCCAAGAGATAAAAATGAGGGGTTGAAAGGATCTCCTAAAGAGAAAGAAATGATGGTTTTAATTATCTCATTCCTGACAACTCGTGAATCATGAAACATGAAGGAATTGTCAAGAATGGCATAACACCATCTCAAAAGATAAGGGAGAAAGAATTGCAATTGGAAAGCATGATGAATAATGCTTGAGCTCCAACAAGAATCTTGATGAAGACTTCGAGGATGAATTAAATCTTGATGAACCACCATGCGAACTCCGGTAATGAAAGCATGAGAAGCGAAAGATGAAAAGAATAAGATTTAAGGCCCGCGATGAATTAGATGGAGCTTGAAATGATATAATTGAAATAACTTGGATCTCCGGAAAACAAGATGAACAACTTAGGACCAAGGATATGATATGATGAACAAACTCCGAAGGAAGGGATTAACCTCTTGGGAAACTAGAATAAGATTTATGTTATGCATATCATTCACCAATTTAAATTGATGACAACCAAAGGATTTGGCATACTACTTATTCTCGTTGCAAAGAATTAAGGAGAGATCTCGCACAAACTTGGGTAAATCTTCAACGAACCACCGGTAAGATTATGAAAAGAACAAATGAATTAATACGATAACAACAGAAGAGTAATCTTAAAAGAACCACCGTAAAAATATGGAGACGAACGAAGAGACATCGATGAAGAATATTTGGAGAACGAAGTTGAAAACTGAGAACGAAGAATCTTCTGAAATGATGGCCTTCGGAGGATCACAATGGAAAGAATTTATGAAATGCTTCGGATGGTAAAAAGAATTCCTCACAATATGAACAATAATGAGGATGGCATGAAGCTAGAACCACGAATCTTCAAGAGAACGGGCCAAGATTTAAGAGAAACACTTCTCTGGTCTCCAAATGTTGAGAGTGAAGACGAGAAATGCCATGAAGAATTTGAGATACTCCAGAAGAATGAAAAGATGAAGGTGGAGCTAAAGATGGAAATAATTGAAAACAAGCTTGGAGAAGGCATGTGACTGATGGAAATCATTCTTACGTCACACTTTGACAAGAATTTGAGTATAACTCCAGAAAAAATTAGAAGAGTCAGGTAAGATCCTAGGAAAAGACCTGTGGGTTAGGGCCCACTCAAAAGAAATCACCGTTGGAAAAGATTGCTTAAGAGATATTGCACCGGTTGAATTAAATGGCTTGAGTAAGATGATAATCCTCAAAATAGCTTGAACGGATTAAGAATTGAAACACGAATCTTCTGAGATATCTATAGCACTCCGGATATGAATAAAGAGATGAATGATTAATTGGTGCACCGGAATAAGAAAGCATTGTGAAATGAGGAAAAATGATAAGATCAACACCGAAATCTTGAATTACATCCACCGGCAGAATTTGAGAACAAAAGAATGATGAACTTGAAGCTCTTGAGCATCTTCACGATAAATCACCGGATAAGAACATTGAAGGGAATGAATGAAGAAATATCACATGAATAAAATGGATACTTCATTTAGAATTTTCTGGCTCCCTGAATAAGAAGGGTGGGAGGGTGAGGAAAACAAAGACAACTTGGGATGAATGAAACATACAAATCGTCAGATTTCTCAACGGCGTCCGTATGGAGTAACTTGAAGAGAAGGCACACCGGTTGAAAAGGATTAACATGAAGATCTCTATGGTCAAGAAGAATTAGCACTCTCATAGAAATATGAGAACACCGATTAGGAAAGGTATGGAATCAACACTTGACATCGAAGCAACTCGAATACCGGAATCAAAACGAAACAAAGGATAGATATGTTGCAACATAATCTTCACAATATCACTCGAATGGAGAATTGAACGAATGAATTCCGCAGGTACATCAACTTGTCGAGAAGCCACTTGGGAGAACAAAAGATAAATAAAAAACAACAAGGAACAGATAGAACAAATACAAGATAGAAGCTTCGTTCCACATATTCGTGCTGAAAGCTCATGGAACGTGTTACAAAAGGGTTTTGCAATCCCCGGACCAGCATAGCCAAGGACCCTTTAAGATGCAACTCCCGATCGGAACAAGCCCATAAAACCACTTCACTCAATGTAGAACCCCGAACTTCATATCATGCATTCGTTGGAAGAATGCCTAGAACTACTGGATGAACCCACCTATTAATTTCCGAAAGTTTCCAGTTATGCAATCAGGTGTTGGGGATACAGGGGAAGCACCGCGCACTCAACTCTAATCCTACATCCAGCTGTATCCATCCTTCAACACATAACCAGTTATCTCCGGAAACCGTTTACCTCGGACCTTCGAAACGCATCTACTATACAAGCTATGGCAATACTCCCGAACTACCTCCCCAGTACTGGGTGATGTCGGGGTTATCTTGCCACTAACCGCATAGGAGAGTTTTCGATGTCGGCCGTCTTAAGTATTCCAGAACTGATGCGATATATTTGTGACGACAACACCTTGGAGCTCAACTCCCCGGGACACTGCCACAACCCCTAATGACAGGAGGCATCGAGAACAATGTTCTCGTCACAAACACATCGGAACAATCCAAACAATACTCGCGAGATCCTAAAAAAAATTGGTGAATTTTTTAGAGTAGAAGAGACAAGAGTAATCGTCAGGAGTCCTCACCAGAGTGAAAAGAGATGAGAAGCAAAAGAAATCCTACTCTCCGATATATATATAGGACTCAAAACATTTTAAGTGTGTGCCTAGACTCAACCGTCAACGATTCGAGCAATCAGTGGGGGCTTCTAGGTCGGAGAAGGCTCTGAATACCAACTTGTAATGCCCAGGATGGGACTATACCTCCTACGTGTCGAGGCACGACTTAAAGGTATAAGCCCATTCTGGAATGATCTAAAGTTTGGTATCTTTGCACGACTCATGTAAAAGAGCGATTAAATTGCAAAAGGAGATAGTTAGCTTACACTCGCCACTTCACACAATACATTACATAAGCAAAACATCATTCAAAAACATCACAACCCGACTACGGGTGAAGATCCAAAAAGAAAGATACCAAAACAACATAAAGCCACAGGTCTAGATCGAATCCTAGTAGAAGCTCTACTGATCGTTGAAACGTCACAAGCAAACGGCCACTCTCTTCATCGAGCTCCTGGTGGAGTTCTGATCCAACTCCTGCTTCATTCTCGGCTGAACCTGCATCTGGTGTTGTAGTATCTGTGAGCCACGAGGACTCGGCAATCCCATAACCATGGGTATCAAGACTAGCAAAGCTTTATGGGTAGGAAGAGGTAAAGTGGTGAGGTTGCAGCAGCGGCTAAGCATAATATGGTGGCTAACTTACGAGTACAAGAGTAAGATGAGCATCTACGCAAACGGTCGCAACTAGTAGTGATCGCTAAAGATCCTGAACTACATACGAATCAAGCATAACCCCACCGTGTTCTCTTCTCAAAGTGAAAAGAGACAGTCACGGTTACTCACACAGTTGTGTGTTTTACTTCGGATCCTCTGTCAAGTTTTCTACAACCGGACATTAACAAATTCCAATCTGCCACATAACTGCGGGCACGGCTTTCGAAAGATCATAACCCTGCAGGGGTGTCCCAACTTAGCCCATCACAAGCTCTCACGATTAGCTGAAGTGATAAATATAATATCATCACCCCTTATCTTAGGGAAATCCGATCAGGCTCGGCATCCCGGTGCACAAGACATTTCGACAATGGTAAAACAAGTCCAGCAAGACCTCCCGGTGTGCCGACACCCTGATGGTAGCCGCGCGCATCTCGTCTCAGGCCACGTCCGGATGAGCGCTACGTATAGTAACCGCAGATCCCAGATAACTGGGTGGCACCGCAAGTGGCTCTAGTTTGGGACCAACACCATCAGCACTGGCCCCCCTTGTTATGTAGAATTAAGAACCCGGGGACATGACCCCCTATGCAATTAATTAATTAATTAAGTTTTTATTATGAGCAAATTAAAACCAATGTTGGGCCTTGCTGGAGGAGTTTTATTCAAAGTCGAACTGTCAAGGGGTCCCCATCCACCCATCGTGTAAGGAACGCAAAATCAAGGAACATAATGCCGGTTTATCGGCGCCTAAGGTGGCATGAGTGGAACAAAACACCAAGCAAAAGGCCAAGCCTTCCACCCATGCCCAGTATATAGGTGTGTTAATAATAATAATAGATATTGTGATATTCCAACAACAAGTTCCCTCCTGGAACGATCTTCATCTTCACCTGCAAATAACAACGCTATAAGAGGGGCTGAGCAAGCGGGTAACATATCCAAACAGTGGTTTTGCTAGGAAGGTTTCAAAGATTAGAGGTTTCATGGCAACAAGGAGAGGCTGACATAAAAGATGGGTAGCGCGACATGTAACGATAGCATCGAGACAACTAAGCATGGCAATGGTAGTAAAGGTATCCAAGGGTATGATCATCTTGCCTGGGATTCCGCAAGGGAGAAGAACGGATCCATGAAGTAGACGAAGCAACACAGTCGAGCGAATCCTCACAACTCCGGAACGAACCCGAAGCTAACGAGGGAAGCAAACCGGAAAGAAGCAAACAACACGGTAAACACACAAGCATAAACATGGCATACGATGCACATCCAAGTATGATGCATGACCGGTTTAATTATGCATGGCATGGCAAAGTGCACAAACAAAACTACAAGTTAAGTGGAGCTCAATATGCAATGAGTTGCATAATGACGAAACACCACATGTTATTTATTTAGTTGACTCTCGTTATTTACAAGACAAGATTAAATGTTTTTAACATAGCAAGAGGTGAAGCAAAAACAAACTACCTATTTAGGCATTTTAAATGAGGCCAGAAATAAAAACAACAAATCCGAAAAATCTCCATGAGCATGTTTAGTAATTTTAAGCAAACAACAATTAAACATATATAATGTTGTTAACATGATGCGGATGACATGATCAAGTTTTATGCAATTTTTAGTTAAAGGTTAACATGACGAGATAAGAAGTATTTGTCACCGTGGTGGAAGGAAAGGGTGCCACGGCAACGATCCGAAAATGATGCAACGGCAACATCTCGGTTCCGGTAACTCGTTGAGAGACCGGTGCAAAAGAAAAAGGTGGCGTGAGCGAGCGAAACAAGATGGAAGGTGGGGTGATCCCGTCACCGGGTTCCCACGAGTCGGCGACGAGGCAACCGAGGAGCACGACAAAAGATGAAACGGCACGGTGCACACAAGGTAAACATTTCATACAACACAAGCATCACACGGGTCATCGTCTCGGGGTTATACCTTCGAAGCGTTCGTTTCGGGGCGGTTCAAGATCGTAGTGGAAGTAGTGGTACACGGGTCGTAGAGGAAGTAGTCGTTCCGTGAGTCGTGGTACACGTCCGTAGAGGGAAGTAGTCATTCACGTTATCGTGTCGGGGTACTTTTCGCATCGCCGAGCGTAGTTGTACTTGACGCGTTCGTCTTGTGTAGTCGTACTCGTTTCTTCACCGAAGGTAGTCGTACACGGGGCGATGGTAGTGGTACTCGCGGTCGTCGTGGTACTTGGTGTCTCGGTCTTGTCGACGGTAGACGTTCACGTTACGTAGATGTACACATATCCGTAGAGGTACTTGGGGTCTTCAAAACAGCGGCCGTCGAGGTACTTGAGGTGAATCTGCAACGGTGGAACTTGGCGGGTCTTGGGGTCCCTCGTGCACTTGGCGGAAAAAAAACAGCAGCAGCCAAACATGGCAACAACTCGGAGCAGCGAGGAGGAAAAAGCCGGGGCTGCGCATGGCCCGAAGCAGAGGAGGTCGCGGCGTCCTGGGGCTGCGCGGCGAGGTGAAGAGGAGGCAGGGCCTCGGGCTGCACGGGAGGGGACGAGGCAGAGTCGACAGGGGCGCTGCAGGAGGACGGCTGGCCGTCGTTGGAGGACGGCGTGGAGGAAGGCGAGGCTGCGGCCTTGCTATTGGGCGCGCGAGGGGAGATCGGCGCTGGGGAGCTCCTCTCCCTGGAGATGCGGTTGGGAGGAGAACGGAGGGAGGCGCGCAGGGAGCCGACGCGAGGACGGGCGCTCGCTGCGGCCTGGAGACAGGGCGCCGGGGCTCCTGGCCGCTGGAGGGAGAAGGGCGCAGGGGCATGCGGCGGACGACGGGGCAACCTGGCCGCCGGGCTGCTCGAGGCAGGAGACTGGCTGCCGCGGGGCTCCATGGCGGGCTCGGGAGGCGGACGTGGAGCACGGAGGGAGGCGCTGGAGGTGCTCGAGGGGAGCCGCGCGGGAGGCTGGTGCTCGGGCCTGCGAGGAACTGGAGAGGAGGACGAGGCGCTGGGGAGATCGAGCGAGGGGAATGCTGCTCGAGGGGAGAGGGAGGCGAGCGATGGGGCTGCGGGCGAAGGGAACGAGGGAGAGGGGAGATCGAAAGGAGCGGGCGAGGGAGAGGCTGGCGGCGGGGAAAGAGGGATCGATGGGACGAGGGGAAAGGAGCGATCGGTCGCTAGGGTTCGGGGAGAGTTAGTTTAGGAGGCGGCTGGGCCAATGGCCACCGGATGGAGGCTGAGGCCCAGATGGCCAGAAGGCCTTAGGGAGGCCGGCGGGCTGTAGCTAGGAGATGGCTGGGCTCTCCTCTACCAATTAAAAAAAACAGAGAAGCAAAAATATTTATTTGGAAGAGCCAAATAAATAGGAAATGAAGTAACAACTACATGTGGCTACTTTGATATATCAAAGCTCCACAACTATAGGATGAATATCTGGAGAAGATGGAGGATTTAAAAGATTTAAAAATAAGAGGGAATTAAGATGCAAGTTTGTTATTGTGAGTTCCATAATAATGGAATAATTTAATATAGCTCTCTAAATATTGAGAGGCTTTGTATAGGTTATAAAGAGAATTCACCCTGTGAATATCCCTTGATTTAAATGGACCGAAGGTCCACACGATTTATTTAAGTTGAGATGCAAAAGATTAATGACATGATGGCATGATGACATGATGCAATGCAAAATAAATAACACAAGCACAAATGAAACACACGGAAGAACCCGGAACATCTGGAATCTTCTGGAATCTTCTGGGACGTCGGTCTTCGGGCGTCACAGCGGAGTAGTAGCAATTGCAATTGTGGCCATGGTGACCATCTCATCATCTTCATCATTATCATCATCCTCAACATATTCTTCTTGGGCCACCAACCCTTTAGGAGGAGTCTTCTTGTTGAAGTTGTTCTTGTTGGGATAGGACTTTGACTTGTCCTTCCGGATAAGCTTGCCTCCAAAGTCTTCTCTCTTCTCATATGGGCAATCGGCAACGAAGTGGCTTACATTGCTACAGTTGAAGCATGTCCTTACTCGTTGCTTGCCCTTGTTTCCACTTGAGGTGTTCCTGTTGAAGTTGGGTCTTGTGTTCTTCTTGCCCCAGAATTGCCTTGAAGCAAGAGCCATGTGCTCATGATAGGCATATTTGGTGTCCTCGGGGCTACACTCATCATCATCTTCCACCTCCTCTTCTTCCACACACGCCTTGGCCTTCAGGGCAAGATTAGGCTTCTTTGATCGTTGAGCTCTTAAGACCGCATTGTCGGTGGTCATGTCCAAGATCCTCATGGCAACGAACTCATGCAACACTTCATGAGATGACAAGTGGTGGAAATCCGGTCTTTGACGAATGACCGAGGACATGGCCTTATGATAGGGCATCATGGCCTTGAGGAACTTGCGCTTGATCCAGTTGTCATCCGTGTCCTTACTGCCATGATCTCGAAGAGAGACCGCAAGGGTGGTTAATCTCCGATAAAGTTCATGAGGATCTTCTTCTTCGATCATAGCAAACTCATCGGCTTCATCTTGCACAACTTCATAGTTAGAGCGTTGAATGCTAGTGCTTCCCTTGTACATAGTGCCAACATGCTCCCAAGCTTCCTTGGCCACAGTGAAGGGTCGAAGATGTGCAATGTCTTCTAGAGGAATAGCATCTTGAAGAATGCAAAGAGCGGACTCGTTGAACTGATGATATGCAGTTTCTCTTGGAGTCATGTTGTCGTGATCATGCGGATAAAAACCTTGCTCAATGATTTTCCAAAGATTAGTAGAACAATGATTTATATGATGTTTGAAACGAAACACCCAAGTAGCAAAATCAGAATTTTTTATAAACTTGGAAGGTGGCCCAACGGAATTTAAATGCGGTGCAGCAACGGGTCCTCCATAGTGAGTAGGAGGAGCGGAGTGGGCAAAGATCCCACTCCCATTCTTAGTAACAGGAGCTTGTTCACTACTAGTTTCTCCCTTGTCGGGATTAGCCTCCGACACGTTAGTAGCGGGACGAACCACTTCCAACGGTGCGGTGGATACTTTAAGCCCCTCAAGCAAATCTTTAAACATGCCTTTGACCTCGCTCGCTAGTGACTCTTTCAATGTGGTCAAGGCCACATTGAACTCCTCACGAGAGACCGAGGCTCCCCCATCTGACGTAGGCAAGGACGGAGTTCCACCGGAATGGTCCTCCGTCTCGACTACGTTGTCACCCATACTCTTTGGACGGTAAAGTCCTTAAAAAGAGACGAGTCTCTGATACCAATTGAAAGGATCAATATGGTTGACTAGAGGGGGGTGAATAGGCAACTAACAATTTTTAGCTTTTCTTAACCACTTTAAATTAAGCATCAAAGTAAGTTGTCTAGATATGCTACTAGGATGACAACTAATACAAAGTAAAGATAACAAACACACAAGCAAGCTATAGGAGTTAAACAAGTAAAGCTTGCACAAGTAAAGGTAAGAAATAACCACAAGAGGAACTGGAGACGAGGATGTGTTGCCGAAGTTCCTTCCCTTTGAGGGGAAGTACGTCTCCGTTGGAGCGGTGTGGAGGCACAATGCTCCCCAAGAAGCCACTAGGGACACCGTATTCTCCTCACGCCCTCACGCGATGCACGGTGCCGTGATTCCACTAGTGGTGCCCTTGAAGGCGACAACCGAACCTTTACAAACAAGGTTGGGGCTATCTCCACAACTAAATTGGAGGCTCCCAACGAAACCACGAAGCTTCACCACAATGGAATATGGCTTCGAGGTGACCTCAACCGTCTAGGATGCTCAAACACCGAAGAGTAACAAGATCCGCAAGGGATTAGTGGGGGGAATCAAATATCTTTTGGTGGAAGTGTAGATCAATGCCTTCTCAAGCAATCCCGAGCAAATCAACAAGTTTGATTGGCTAGGGAGAGAGATCGGGCGAAAATGGAGCTTTGGAGCAACAATGGAGTATGTGGGGGAAGAGGTGAGTCTTCTTGGAGAAGAAGACCCCCTATATATAGTGGGAGAGCAAATCCAACCGTTATTCACGTTTTCTGCCCGCAGAGAGCGGTAGTACCGCACATAAGTTGCGGTACTACCGCTTGCTGAGCGGTACTACCGCTCTGTGTGCGGTACTACCGCTAGGCAAAAACAAGCGTGCCGAGGACAACCACGGATGAAATAAATTACATCCGTGGCTACCTCCGTAGAAATACGATAGTAGCAAAACACGACGCAGTACTACCGCTTGGACCAAGCGGTACTACCGCATAGGATGCGGAAGTAAAAAATTACTTCCGCACCTACTTCCATACTTGGTACAGTGACAGGCCAGATACACGGTACTACCGTTCTGGAGCCACGGTACTACCGCTGGTGCGGTACTACCGTGTCTTCAGGCGGTACTACCGTGTGGCTGTGCGGTACTACCGCTTATGGAGCGGTACTACCGCTTGCCAGGCAGATGTATTTAGTTAAGAAGCCATGGTTTGCATATACGATAAGAAACGGTTGGAACTCCAGAGAAGCAAGGGAAAGGTGGTGTGAGAGTAAGATGTGTACGTGTTGATTCCACCCAAACCTTTCCGAAACGGACCCCCTCTTAATAGTACGGCTTTCCTATTACTCAAAGCCACCGACAGGGAGCAAAAAGGAAACACCGTCTTCCATCTAATTCGAGGGATAAGCAATCGTCTTGTGCCTAAGTGAGATATGCCTGCAGGAGCTTAGAGCACACGATTAGTCCGCAAATGCATTGTCATTAATCACCAAAACTACTTAGGGAGAAATATGCCCTTACACCCGTGCGTCGCCGGAGCCGCCCCGAGCACGACCGCTTGACACCACCGAGCTCGTGCCCCGGGAGCATCTCATCCCGCCGCGGTCTCCGGGCACACCGGCGGGTAACCCACCCGCACGAGCTCCTCCGTCGAGGTCTCCGGGCACGCCGACATGGAAGCCACCCGCGCGAGCTCCTCCCGCGCGGTCTTCGGGCACGCCGCCGGCATCCACTGACGAGAGAGCGCTGTTGGGGGAGGAGTTGTGAGGCTGTCGGGTGTCTTCGGGGAGGTGTGTGGTTGTCGGTGTGGTCAAAGCGAATGGATAAGATGCATGTGTTCGTTTCGTTCGGTGGCTCGTCATCCAGCCCGAACGTTTGGAAAAGATGGCGTGATAGCTTATATACTATGATCCGTGCTTGACTAAATGGACGGCGATGGAGCCGTTCGGGACGAGAACGTAGATTTCTGACGTTCGGGAGTTGTTGATAGGGCAACGCTAGGCGCCGGTGCGCCGGCCGAAATTCCGGCCGGTCGCACCAGACCCACCCGATGTGCTGCAATGAAACTTTTTTTATAAACGGTTGTAGCATTTTATGTCAATGGTTGTAGCATTCCGCCATGGCAATGACTGCTTGCAGCTTTTCATATATCTGGTTGAAGCTTTTTTCATCTCGTTTGAAGCTTTTCGGTTAGCGGTTGTAGCATGAGCGCGTGCAGCAGGTTCTGCAATGCCTCCGCCACAGCCGCGGGTTCCAGCCCGGTCGTGATGGATGTAGCAAAACATGATGCCGGTTGTAGCAAAAAGCGATGCTAGTTGTAGCAAAACCGCGATGCTGGCTGTGTGTTGTAGCAAAACGTGACGCTGGTTGTAGCAAAATGGTATGCCGGTTGTAGCAAATTCCGACGCTGGTTGAAGCATGTAGCAAATTCCGGCGCTGGAGAGAGATGTTTTGGGGGAGAAGATGTGTGGAGGAGAGGGACAAGCAACAGTCAGGTAGTCCCAACTTCTGCGAGCATCGGTTGTAGCCTTTCGCCGGCCCGGTTGCAGCTTTTCTACTGCAGGTTGCAACAAAAAACAGTTAGCATATACACCGGTGACATACCAAGTGCTGCTTTGACTCCAGCAATGGCGCCGACGGCACATCATGGGGAGCAACATCGATTGCAACTTTCGGGTTGTAGCTTCCCCAGCCTCCCTCGGTCTTCCCGGCGACGCTCACCGCGGCGGTGTGCGCCGGAGACAGTGGGATTCGTGGGGAGCACCTGCGTGCAGCAGTCTTCAGGGATGGACACCGGAGAAAAAAAGCAGCGGAGCAGCGGCGGCAAACGGTGGAAGAAACAAAGGTGTGGCAAGAAGATAAGAAAAAGGAAGGGGTGGTTGCATGAGCCCAGATTGTGAGGACGTGGCCGCGTGGAAAGTGCGTCGCGCAGGTGACGAGCGAGCCGACCGGCCGAAGTTTCGGCCGACCGTTAGACGCGAAACGTTTTCCTTATTGATATTGTTTACTTTTGTCTCTAAACACGTTATCAGTACTTTGCTCTCCGTTGAGAGAATGGCCTTGGACGAACGACAGTGCAGCGAGGAAGGGAGGTCGACGTCCGTGGCGAGACGCCCATGACGGGGCGCGGCCGGCCTCAGTCTCCCGGAGCATGGCGCCCTCCGGCGTGGCCGCCAGAGACGGCAGGCCCTCAGGCATCGCCGCGGCATCTCCTAGCGCGCGGCGCGATGCAGCGGTGACTGGCGCAGCAAGCCTTTCCCGGCGGCGGCGGCAAATGGAACCGGTGGCCATCCACCAGGACGCTGCTCCTCCCGGGGCGACAGCATGTTGCCAGTGGGTGACGGCGTTGATCGCGAGGGCGCGAGGCGTCGGCAACAGCGTTCGATGGGACGGCTGACCGCGCAGCAACAGGTAACGGCACGGCGGCCGGTAGGACTGCGGGCTGCTGCGGCGGCATGACTAACGCGGCCGTTCAAGAGAATAAGGAGGCGACATGGAAAAAACGATGAACTATTTCTGGATGGTTTTCTCGGCGCTCAAAGGCAACAACGCTATCCACGACGTCCATCAGTATTAAAGGAAAATTGCTAATAATTCAGTTGTCTTCTTGTGATTACGATCATCAATCTAATGACTAATTGTTTCTCTTGTACGTATGTATGTACACTCATGCAAATTGATTCCATCGAAGCGTGGAGTCGGCGAGGACGACTGGCGCACGGCCGAGGCCCTCTGTCCGGCGTTCAGCCCGTCCACGCACAAGGCAGGGCGGCGGGCATGACCTTCTGGCCTGGATCTCCAGGTCGCATCGGCGGCGACTGCCAACGGTGTCGAATGAAGTAAAGGCGGATCTACCTGGCGAGGTGCGGTGACGTAGCGAGCTGCGTTGGTACGAGGTAATGGTAAGGCGCTAGTTACTACTCCGTCCTTCCGATTTACTCGACGAGTAAATCGGAATGAATGGAGTAGCTGTGAAGCAAAGCGGCCAGGCGGCCAAGTGGGACGCACAGTAAAACGACGACTCGGCCGTCGGATGCGTCTGTAAGTGTAAATATGTATGCATGCATCCATCCGCTCGACCGTTCCGCTAATTTGCATGTTCTACTAATTAGGTTTCTTAGAGCATCTCCAACAGCCGCTCAATCCGCGGCGCCCAAAAAACAGGTTTGCAGCGCGCAAGTAGTTTTTTTAGGGCGCTATAAGACGTTTGCTCCAACAATCGCTGTAAAATATGCTGCGCGCGCGAGTCCAGCGGTCCCATCTGCAGTAGCCCAAAGTTTGCAGCGCGCGCGACCGGGCGCACTAAATATGCTGCGCGTGATGCCTTTTTGATGCGCGCACTGCATTAGTTATAGCGCGCGCGTGCTTTTTGTGCGGCTGCTGGAGATTCCAAATTAGATCCGCGCGCGTTAAAAGCAGGTTTTATACCGCGCGTCGCTTATATAGCGCTTCTGTTGGAGATGCTCTACTACATACATGATCTAATTCATATGACAGCATACAACCAGCAACCGTATGCATGTACATGATGCACTTGTACGCATTTTATAAGTAGTGCTCTCGTTATATGATATAATCCCATGAAAGTGCACGATGTTTGCAGCCAAGCCATGATTGGCTCATGGACTTTGCAGTTTAGCAACTGGGTTTACTGTCTTGAGCACTTTAACCATTTGGTCGTGGTTGTTATGACTAATCGAATTGGTGATTGGGTAGGATTTCACTGGGAACAAAAGAAAAGGAGAGGAAAAAAACTTGGGTTGAGTGGCTTCGGCCTAGGACCATTTTCTATGTGCTTTTTCTTTTGATTTAGGTTCTTTAGCTATACATCGTTTTACCATGTGCTTTACAGTAATTTATGGTATATTACTGTGTTGTAAAGCACATTTGTATATCAACATATCGGATTAGGCAATTTGATGGTTGCTATATGTTTTGATACTTGAAAATTAATTTACTAAAAGGTAAATTAATTGTGCATGATGATTTCATGCAGGATATGTTGGACATATCCAAGTGAGATTTATTGCTGAGTTTGCCGTTGATGGTATCAATAATTGGACCTAGTCAATGTAAAGTTAACTTGGCGGCCCGGGATCTCAGTTCCCACATAACCACACCCGCTCAGGCGCTCCGGCTATAGTCGCTATAGCAAAGTATGTTGCATTGCACTTCACTACACCATGATCTGTAAAAATAGAGTATCTGATACTCTGGAGCTCTTTTGAGGAGCAGTATGATAAATATAGGGTGATGATGATGCTTGAAGTGCACAGGGAATGGACGCTCGTCCGATTCCATGACTTGGAGTCTATGGTAGCATACAACACTTATGTGCATCAGATCAACTTGTAGTTGAGATTCTTCAATATTGCAGTTATGGATGTTAATCTCATCGACATGCTCTCCACTTTTAGTCCTTGTATGAGGATTTATATTGAACAATTTCGTCAATTGTGAAGGAAAGTGGAGGCGTTATGAGAAACAGAATAAGAACGGGGTTGAAAAGAGAAAAGGTCATTTCCAGAGCAATGACAATGCTAGTAACTCTAATGGTTGCTATAAGTGTGGTTTTAGAACACAGGTTGCAAGGATATGTGATACTTCCATGCATTTCGTGGATCTGTGCATGCATCAATTTTCCAAGGGCAAGAGGCCCATGGGAACAAGTGTGAAGCTTACTTTCGTCGATATAACAATGATTTCTCGACGGTTGAAAGTTCCTAGATGTTCCTTGGAACGTGGGCAACCAAGAGCATGCTAGGGGACTTCGCTTCTAGTGACATAAAATGTATGTATTTCTGTATGTCTACTTACACAATATTAAGGGAGATATAGTATTTTCATACTTTCGAGAAGAGTAATGGAAATGTCATGGCAAGTGGTGGTCGTGATATGGTAATTGTTGGCTCTGGTCAAGCCAGAATTACACTCCCTATGGGTACTACATGGTAATCATGGATACATTAGTGTATTTAGATTCTACTCGTACCTTGCTGATATGTAAGGATATCCGCATTGGTTTCTATGTTGAAACTCGTATAATGAGTGAGGTTGGAAGCCTACTCATGACTCAGCAAAAGGGATTTGAAATCCTATAGTAAATGTCTTCTCTGTATTCTGGTTTGTACCATACATACATTAAATCGGTTACGCTTTGGGCATACAAGATAATTTTCTAGAATCTTGATAAGTTAAAGATATGGCATGGTTGCTTGGGTCTCCCTGGTATTGGGATACTAAGAAAATTATTGATGGTTCTACTACACACAATCAAATTGTATGAAATTTCCAAATTCATTGGATTATGTATGCACGATACGTGTAGACTGGAAAATTGATCACAAGGCCATCATATCTAAAGATAAAGGATGGGCCAGTAGATTTCCTTGTACATGAGATGCATGTGATCTAGTTCAACCATTATATGGAATATTGAGATATTTCATATTGCTTTTGGATGCATCAGTGAGATGGTCCAATGTGTGTCTTACTTCTATAAGGAGCCATGCTTTTACAAAGCTTGTTGTTCAAATCATTAATTTGAGAGTAAATCACCCTGAGCACGGAATAAAATCCATCAGAATGGATAATGCTATGAAATTTATTCATGAGCATTTGATGATTACTGCCTAGATTGAGGCATTACTATGGAGCATATTGGTACTTTGTGTACATACCCAGATTGATTTTGCGGAATCATTTGTCAAGAGGATAAGTTGATAGCAAGATTGCTCCTACAGAATTGCAATCTCCCAACATCTAGTTGGGGACATTGCAGTTTTATGTACTGCATATACAAGTTCGACGAAATGCATATAATACGGTCTCCCCGCTGTAGTTAGTACGTGGAAATCAACAAGTATTTCCCATCTGCGATAATTTGGTTGTGTTGGATACATATCGATTTCACCACCGCAGCGTACGTATATCGGCCCTCATAGAGAAATGGGGATCTATGCGAGGTACCATGCTCCGTCAATCTTAAAGTACCTGAAGTCTCTAAAAGGAGACTTGTTTATGGCATGGTCCGCTGGTTGTATTTTGATGAGGACATTTTTTCGGCATTAGGGGGAGATAAGAACCACATTGAATGCCTGGAAATAGAATGAGATATGAAGAAATATCTAGTGTTGGAAATATGCCCTAGAGGCAATAATAAAAAGATTATTATTATATTTCCTTGTTCATGATAATTGTCTGTTATTCATGCCTTAATTGTATTGTACGGAAACAGCCATACATGTGTGAATACATAGACCACAACGTGTCCCTAGTAAGCCTCTAGTTACTAGCTCGTTGATCAACAGATGGTCACGGTTTCCTCACCATGGACATAGAATGTCATTGATAATGGGATCACATCATTAGGAGAATGATGTGATGGACAAGACCCAATCCTGAGCCTAGCACGAGATCGTTTAGTTCGTAATGCTTAAGCTTTTCCAGTGTCAAGTATTTATTCCTTAGACCATGAGGTTGTGCAACTCCTGGATACCGTAGGAATACTTTGGGTGTGCCAAACGTCACAATGTAACTGGGTGACTATAAAGGTACGCAACGGGTATCTCCGAAAGTGTCTGTTGAGTTGGTACGAACCGAGACTGGGATATTGTCACTCCGTATGACGGAGAGGTATCTCTGGGCCCTCTCGGTAAGACATCATCATAATGAGCTCAAAGTGACTAAGGAGTTAGTCACGGGATGATGGATTACGGAACGAGTAAAGAGACTTGCCATGACGAGATTGAACAAGGTACCGGGCATACCGACGATCGAATCTCGGGCAAGTACCGTACCGATAGACAAAGGGAATAACATACGGGATTGAGTGAATCCTTGACACAGTGGTTCATCCGATGATATCATCGAGGAACACATGGGAACCAACATGGGTATCCAGATCCCGCTGTTGGTTGTTGACCGGGGAGTCGTCTCGGTCATGTCTGCGTGTCTCCCGAACCCATAGGGTCTACACACTTAAGGTTCGGTGATGCTAGGGTTGTAGAGATACATGCACATGGAAACCCGAATGTTGTTCGGAGTCCCGGATGAGATACCGGACGTCACGAGGAGTTCCGGAATGGTCCGGAGGTAAAGAATGATATATAGGAAGTCCAGTTTCGGCCATCGGGTGAATTCCGGAGGTCACCGGGAGTGTCCCGGGACCACCGGAGGGGTCCCGGGGGTCCATCGGGTGGGGCCACCCATCTCGGAGGGTCCCATAGGCCGCAAGGGGAAGGGGGCCAGCCCCTGGTGGGCTGGCGCACCCACATGGGCCCCCCTCCATGCGCCTAGGGTTGAAACCCTAGGGGGAGGGGGCGCCCCTATGTCTTGGGGGGCAAGTCTCCCCCATCTGGCCGCCGCCCCCTAGGAGATTGCATATCCTAGGGCCGGCGCCCCCCTGGCCCCTATATATAGTGGGGGGAGAGGGCAGCCGCACCCCAAGCCTCTGGCGCCTCTCCCCCTCCCGTCACACTTCCAACTCCTCCCGCAGGGCATCGGCGAAGCCCTGTAGCTTTTCCTATTGCATCTCATGTCTACACACGCTTCTATTCTTGTAGACTATGTTGGGCCTCCAAGCGCAGAGGTTTGTAGGACAGCAGCAATTTCCCTCAAGTGGATGACCTAAGGTTTATCGAACTCAGGGAAGTAGAGGTTGAAGATGGTCTCTCTCAAGCAACCCTGCAACTAAGATACAAGAAGTCTCTTGTGTCCCCAACACACCTAATACAACTAGGAGTTGTATAGGTGCACTAGTTCGGCGAAGAGATGGTAAAATATGGATGATAGGAGTGGCAAAGCAAAGCAATATAAATCTGTAATAAAAAGTGCAGCAAGCAAACAAGTGGTAAACATGAGCACAAATGGTATTGCAATGGTGGAAACAAGGCCTAGGCTTCATACTTTCACTAGTGGCAACTCCCAACAACATTAACATAATCTAAGCACATGATATTTCCCATAAAACATGCAATGGAGACGCACTCGGAGGTCATTCCCTTGTGGTCAAGAGAGGACGAGAATTATGTAGGGCTACAAAAGCACACCTCAAAGTTCGTAGTTCTCAATCTATGGATTTCCCAATGTCACCGCGGCCATCCAAAGAGAGTACCACAATCACCACAACATATCTCAAGGATAGTCAAAGACAAGCACCAAGAGACTCTCAATCTTCGATCAACACACAAAAGAGGAAATCACTCATGAAAATATTCTTCTAATCCATGTCCAATAGACCGCTGTCACCTTGGTCTCGGGGATTATACTAGATAAAGACAAGTGAGTACATCAATCCAATACATAGAGGAAGGGGAAATATCATGGGATCACCCTAGATTAACATAGCCTATGATCACAACGAAGATCGCATCATGGGAGAGAGAATTGACCACATAGCTACTGGTAGAAACCTCAGCCCCGAGGAGGAACTACTCCCGCATCATGGAGGTAGGAAGCAACGTCGATGGAGATGAATCCGGGGGCACTTCCCCGTCCCGGCAGAATGCCGGCATAGGAATTCTGGTCCCGAGAAACTTGGTGGCAATGGCGGCGGAGATCGGAATTGCTTCTGGAGAAAAGGGTCCTGGAATCAGGGTTTCCGCGACGGGAGAATAAATAGGAGGCCAAGTAGGGCACCAGAGGAGGTGGGAGCCCCCCAGGCGCCCCCCCGGCACGGCCAGGGGTGGGGCCGCGCCATCAGGGCGCCTGGGGCCCCTCTGGCCCCCCTCTGGCCCCACTTCTGGCACATGGAAGCTTCTGGAGCGCTGATTTTTTATATATTTTTCCCGGAATTTCTCTGGCAATTTAAGTAATGGGAAAACCTGAAATACAAAAACAGCAGAAAACAGAAACTGGCACTGGGGTGCAGTGAGTTAATAGGTTAGTCCAAATATGATCAAAAGTGTATGAAAGTGTGTCAAAAGCATAGCAATATCACCCAAAACATGCATGGAGCAAGCAGAAATTATAGATACGTTTGGGACGTATCAACATCCCCAAGCTTAATTCCTGCTCGTCCTCGAGTAGGTAAATGATAACAAGCACAATTTCTGTGGTGACATGCTACCAAAGAGTCTTTCACAATCACATGACAAATGCTTATTGAGATAATGGATCTTTAGTAATTAAGTTGCCTCATGAGAATATCACAAAGAACTGAAAGTTTACAATATGATACTGAAACACCCAATAGATTTGTAGTGAGCATGGTGTGCAAGCATGACAAAGTGATACCTCGTTTGCCCCCTTTAGTGAAGCAAAACATAAATGCAGGAGCACCTCTGAAGTTTAAGTGACGACTAGATACAATGATTTCAGAATAAGCGATATCACAATCATGCAGAAGACAATGGTACTTTGGGACAATGCACATTACACTCAGAATGACAATCATGCTCTCAATAGTTGGTGCTTTGAAGAAAGAAGGTGGAGACTCTCGAACCGTGGATTTTGATGGCAAGGTTGAAAACCCGTGGCTGGAAGCAAAGACTAAACAAGTACCAGAGCTCGTGGTTTTAAAAACAGAGATAAAAAGCTTTTGGGAGGTGCATAATTCGTCAACGAATGCTAGTAGATAACCCAATTACTTCTTATGCTGGACAAGTTTCGAGGAACGGCTCGCACGAGGGGACGATCACATCCCCTTAATCTCCTTTATTTATCACTGCCAGAGTTTTCTGATTTCTCATGAACAGAGCGTGAAGGAGGGTTTGTTTGTTGCTATTATCTTTTGTGAGCTGGGCGCACTCATGCCAGTCCCTCCTCGTATTAGGGGTTTGCAGATTAGACATGCAATCCCGGGGTAAAATTTGTCCAACATAAGAAGATCATGAATTACCTACTACTTCCTCATGAGCTAAAGCAGAGGCACAAAAGAGAAATGCTTTTGAATAATTTTGAGATGGTACAAGAAAGTCTTCGTTAGGAATGGCAAGTAAATACCATATATAGGAAGGTATGGTGGACTCATATGGCATAACTGGTTTCAAGGATTTTGGATGCACAAGCAGTCAGTCCGCTTAGTACAGGTGAAGGCTAGCAAAAGACTGGGAGCGACCAACTAAGAGAGCAATGACGGCCATAATCATGCAGAGCGACAAAGCAACATTGAATCGGGCATGGAAGTTATATCACTACTCAGAAATTAAAGATCATCAAGGCTTGATAGACTTTCTTTACATTCTTAAATATGCGTGAGCATATGCCAAGTCAATCAAAATAAATTCTTGGAGGAAGATATCACTAAACCATACCACATCATAGGCAAACAAATCATGTTGGTACTTCAATAACACATTAAGAACCCCCAGCTATTTGAGACTAACCATAAGAAAACATGAACTACTAAGCACCATTATGCACATAGCATTTTTATCATAGACATATCAACCAGTTTCACAGAAGCCAACTCTCTTAACAAGATAAGCATGATAACTCAAGAGAGTTCCAGAACCAACAACCTAAACAAAAGCTCTTAAAAAGATAAGCATGAAAACTAAGATCTAAGCATGTGATAACCCTCAACCGTAAGGGATCAAGATAGTCTTCGCGGGTAAGAATAACCCAATTTATAGATTCGACACACGGGGAGCCAAAGAGTATTTATAAGCTTTGACAGTTGAGTTGTCAATTCAACCGCACCTGAAATATACTTACTTGCAACAAAAGATAAGTGGCAACGGTGATATGATAGTGATGGTGGTGACAGCAAAAGTAACAACTAATGACCAGCAGGATTGAAACACTGTAG
The DNA here is from genome assembly GCA_902687465.1 of Secale cereale. Classification (NCBI taxonomy): domain Eukaryota; kingdom Viridiplantae; phylum Streptophyta; class Magnoliopsida; order Poales; family Poaceae; genus Secale; species Secale cereale. The sequence continues at coordinate 530,953,597 of LR738712.1, read as the reverse complement.
GCTAGGGAGATGGATGGTTGGGCGCTGCATGGATGAGATACATCATGAATCTAACTTGGGGCAAGGCACACAGAAAAGTAATGATAATCTAGGCAAATATCAAACATTAGGCATGTATCCCACAGGTAGTTGTACGTGCTTGCAATAAGAACTTGCACAACATCTTTTGTCCTACCATCCCGCTACGAACGGGGCCAAAAGGAACTTATGGAGATTAAGGTGCTCCTGTCAAAGAGCACCGGAACAAATCAATGAACTCAATGGATACATGCAATCCTCAAATTATGGACCATCCCCTTTGGTGTCCCAAGCTGTCACTTTTGGGATCGCCGGTTCCGGACCATAATAGGTGCAATCAACTCATAGATAGGATCAAGAACACAAATATATTCATGCAAACACATAGGGTTCAGATCTAAAAACATGGCACTCGGGCCCAAAGTGACAAGCATTAAGAGCAACAAGTTGAAGCAAAGATGATAAGCACCAAAGTAGATGATAGGCAACATGCCCCCAACAATCTAATAAACTATTACATGATCTAACTCATCCAATCCCTACCATCCCCTTTGCCTACAGCAGGGAATTACTCACACATGGAGGGAGAAGTCATGGAGGGTGGATGGAGTGGTGATGATGATGACGATGGCGACGATCTCCCCTCTCCGGAGGCCAAATCCGCCTCCAGATTAGCCCTCCCGAAGAAGAACAGAGGGTGGCGGCGGCTCCGCGATGGAAACTGGAAAAACGACTTCTGTTCTGGGGTTTTCTCGTCACGGGGATAAATACGGGCCAAGGTAGGGCACCAGAGGGGGAAGGACCCGCCCAGGCGGCCTCCCGGGGCGGCCAGGGGTGGGGCCGCGCCAGCAGGGCGCCTGGGGCCCCCCTGGCTGCCCTCTGGCCCCACTTCTGGCACAATGGTCCTTTGGGTGCGTGGATTTTCTGTGATTTTTCTTGGAATTTTCTGAGATACCTAAAAATCCGTTTTTCTACACACAATAAAACCATATAGGCAGCTCTGCTGAAAACAGCGTTAGTCCGGGTTAGTTTAGTTCAAATCATGCAAGAATGAGGGCAAAACAATAGCAAAAGTGTTTGGAAAAGTAGATACGTTTGAGACGTATCAACTCCCCCAAGCTTAGCATATTGCTTGTCCTCAAGCAATTCAGTTCAACGAACTGGACGCGACAAAGAAAACTTTGACAAACTCTTTTGCTTCATTAGATGTATATAAGCATGTACTACGAAAAGAGTCTAGCAAGTATTGAAACAATGCTATGAGGACAATGCACGAAGCAATCCTTCTTTCGAGTGACCAATCACAAGTAACTAAAAGTAAATAATATGCTACTAAAAATCAAGACAAGATTACATTGCACATAGCTTGAACATACTAGAGTGGTATCTCGCTAGCCTCCATGAGTGAAGCAAAACATAAATGCAGAAACTCCTCCAGAGTTTTAAAGGAGACTAGAACTAAGAATTTCAGAATAAATAATACCACAAGCATGCAGAAGACAATGTAATACTTTGGGACAATGCACATTACACTCAGAATGACAATTATGCTCTCCTAGTTGGTGCTTTGAAGAAAGAAGGTGAAGACTCTCGAACCGTGGAATTTGATGGCGAGGTTGAAAACCCGTGGTTGGAAGCAAAGACTAAACATGTACCAGAGCTCTTGGTTTTGAAAACAGAAGTAAAAATGATTTTGGGAGGTGCATATTTCGTCAACGAATGTTAGTAGACAACCCAATCACTTCTCGAACTGGACAAGTTTCGAGGAACGGCTCCCGCACGGGGACGATCACATCCCCTTAATCTCCTTTGTTTATCACTGCCAAAAGTTTTCTGATTTCTCATGAACAAAGCGTGAAGGAGGGTTTGTTTGTTGTATTATCTTTTATGAGCCGGGCGCACTCATGCCAGTTCCTCCTCGTATTAGGGGTTTGCAGATTAGACATGCAATCCCGGGATAAAACTTGTCCAACTTAAAAAGATCATGAATTAACTACTACTTCCTCATGAGCTAAAACAGAGGCACAAAACAGGAGTAGATTTGAATAATTTCGAGATGGTACAAGAAAGTCTTCGTTAGGATGGTCGGTAAATACCACATAGGAAGGTATGGTGGACTCATATGGAATAACTGGTTTGAAAGGATTTGGATGCATAAGCAGAATTCCACTTAATGCGAGCGAAGGCTAGCAAGAGACTGGGAAGCGACCAACTAGAGAGCAATAACGGTCATAATCATGCAGAGCGACAAAGCAACATTGAATTGGGCATGAAAGTGATATAACTATTCTGAAACTCAAAGATCATCAAGGCAAAGCAGACTCTTTAGTCTTAAACATGTGTAAACATGTGCCAAGTCAATCCAAGAATTCTCCAAAGGGAAATACCACCTTAGTATACCAAACTATGAACAATGCAATGCATGTAAATCATTTCAATAACACATTATATACTCTAGCTATTTGAGATTAGCCACAAGGAAAGCATGAACCACTGGGAAAGCATTGTGAACATAGCACTATGTCGCTACAAGCTGGTCTCTAGATCATAAGTACAGGCATATGTACAAAAGTAGAAACAAGAAGAGTTCATACCGGTTTTCCTTGTTGCTTCCCTTCCGTCGATCTTCGTCATTACTGCCTTGTCACTTGCACGATCGAACGTAGGAAATATAATTAAATGCCATCACGTACTCGAGCTGAACTCTGAAAACAAAGCAAACTAAAGAGAGAAAGGAAATCTTTTTGGGCTTTTTCAAAGGTTGAACGAAAGCAAAAGAAAGAGAAAATATTTTTGTTGTTTTTGCAAAGAAAGAACAAAGAAGAACGGGCAAAAACTTCGAAAAGATCAAAGCGAACAATGGATAATACAATGGAAAAGTGATAAGGGCACGTATTCCCCCAAGCTTAGGCTTTTGGCCTAAGTTGGTAGTAGCTACTGCCCCCAGGAGCCTCCTGCTCCGGGGTGGTACTGGTGAGTCCTAGGGTCGTAAAAGGATTCCGGCGCGTACACCGAAGTCCTCGGATCCTCCCACGAAGAAGGGTCCGCACTCCAAGCAGAGGAAGACCCTTCACCAAACTGGGTGACGGTCTCCCCCTGAAAAGGTGGTAACTCACCGTGCTCCTCCTCGTCGGGCACAACCCCCTCCATGGGGTTATGAAGCTGATGCTGGACCATGAACTCATCGAACTGGATAACATCAAAGGACCATCCGTTCCTGCGAGAAAAATCAAACAAAAGAGGTGCAGGTAGACGGATCTTGCGTTCCGCGGTAGTTCCGAAACGCAAGATATAAACAAGGTTACCAAACTCAGAAGTCATGGTAACAAACTTATGCCTTTTCATAGCAGCAAGATCAAAACTTAAATAAGTAAAAGGCTTATCATCAGGGTGTGGGGTGCCTTTAAGATACTCTAAGATAAGTGTGGCATAAACGCCGCCAAATAAATCTCCCCTGTTACCGTTCATAGCAAGGCGTCGAGCGATTAAGGCACCCACATTATAATCAGACCTCCCTGAGAGGGCGGTTGCCAGGATAGCAATATCCGACGTAGAAATGTTGCTCGTGTTGTCACGAGCTAACACCCCTCTAGCAACATAATACGCAAAATACCTGAGGTGAGGGAATAAGATGCTGGAGATTTTTGACCGATGAATATCCCTTGTACCCATGCTGTAGAGAGAGTTGAGGACGGTTCTCAGCTCGGAGGGCTGAGAGGTCATCTTCGTCGTCCGTCCAACGTTTGGCACACCTATTATTTCACAAAACTTTTCCAAGGGCATGGTCAAAAGATTATTGTAAATTTTAAACTCAATAGAACCAGTATCAAGGTTATATCTAAAACTGTTAATGAAACCGGAGGTGAGTTTTTGATACTGAGCAACACGGCACGTGACGAGCCGTGTCAGACCTGCATTAGCACAAAGGGTATAAAACTCATCCTTAATTCCTGCAGCTTCAAGGAATTCATCACATGGGAACATCATCGCACGTGCTGGTTTTGTATCTTCCAACAACTCTAGGGGCACATGATCTTCATTGTAGCTCACCCTAGCAGTCGAGAGTGAAGCTGCGGCTCTAGTAACTCGATCGGAGCGCGCGGGCTTCTTCTTCTCAAGCCACCCCTTTGCCCTTCCTAACAAACTCATTTCTGAAATTTTTGGCAAATTACAAAAACAAGGATTTAAACAAAGTGGGTTAAGGCAAACTACTCAACTCACTTACCTAAGCCATAAACTTGCATCAAAACTTGGAAAATAAATTTCTACACATGCATGCAAGCTCATCTACACAGCACCAAGAACTACTAAATACTCACAAATGAAGCCACTAACCAAAAATCTAATTGGAGGGGTGGAGGAGTTACATACCAGGGAGTATTTGTTCAAAATCTCAGCTCGAATGATAGGCTGTAGAGAGAGATCGAAAATTGCCTCCAAGAACAGCAAGAACGCAAGAACAGGTGCAGAACTCGTGTTTTTGGAGAGAAAGAGAGAGAGAGAGGAAGAAGACTCACCTGGAGGAGGGACCTGTGGGCCCCAGGCGCCCTATGGGCGCGGCCAGGGGGCAGGCCGCGCCAGCTGGCCGCCTGGGCCACTGGTGGCCCCCCATGGTCAGCCCCAGGTGCCTCTGGTTCACTCCCGGCATGGAAATTTTTATTTTTATTTTTCTGGATTTTTTCTGAAAACTTCACTCTTGAAAATTTTTCGAAGTTCAAAAAACTGCAAAACTTTCTGAAAACTTAAAGCAGTGATTAGTATTGTGAAGCTTCAAAAACACAAACACTTGGTACAGCAAGGAGAACAAAAGCTAAAACAAATGAAAACATAATAAGCTCAACTTTTTACCTATATAAAACATGCTCACTAGTAAGGTTGATCAAGTCCTACCAACAAACCGGTGATATATAGAGCAAAAAGTTCCACCTCTTATGAAGTGATCATTGCACCTTTACTTTAATGGACATTGTCCCCACCATAATAGTTTTGTATTTGTGGTGCACATGTAGTGGACAGTCCCATTCTCCAATCTTCACGGTCTCGATATTTTCTATAGAGTTGAGGCCATGCCTCTTGTCGGTCTTCTTTGGAAAATACACCGTGTGTTCTTTATCATTCACATTGAAGGTAACCTTTCCTTTATTGCAATCAATAATAGCACCTGCGGTGTTAAGAAAAGGTCTACCAAGAATAATGGACATGCTCCCATCCCCGGGCATGTCAAGCACGACAAAATCAGTAAGGATCAAACAATTAGCAACTTCTACGGGAACATCCTCACAAATACCTATCGGGATGGTTGTTGACTTGTCAGCCATCTGAAGAGAGATATCTGTAGGAATTAGTTTCTCTAAACAAAGCCTCTTGTAAAGAGAGAAAGGCATAACACTCACTCCTGCTCCAAGATCACATAAAGCAGTTTTGACATAATTATTCTTTATGGAGCAAGGAATGGTGGGTATACCTGGATCACCAAGCTTCTCGGGAATCTTGCCACTGAATGAGTAGTTATCAAGCATAGTGGATATTGCTTCATTAGGAACTTTTCTTTTATTAGTAACAATATCTTTCATATATTTTGAATAGGGAGGTAACTTAATAGCATCAGTCAAAGGGATTTGAAGAAAAAGAGGTTTCATCCACTCACAAAACTTATTGTAATGTTCTTCTTCTTTAGATTTGAGAGACTTACCTGGAAAGGGCATGGGTTTCTGTATCCATGGTTCTCTTTCCTTCCCATGTCTTCTTGCGACGAAGTCTTCTCTAGTGTACTTCTTGCGTTTGTCAGGTGCTTCTTCTTCTCGAACTTCAGGCGGATCATTCTTCTCCTTATCCTTATCTTCAGGTTCGTTACCGTCTTCAGTCTCAGCATCGGAGGTAGATATACTGTTGGGATCAACAGCTGGCTCTTCACTTGTAAAAGAATCATTGGAATTGTCAGCCTGCTTGTGTTTCTTCTTCTTCTTCTTTGGAGAGCCAACAATTTCTTCTTCCTGCATTTGAGAATCTTGCTCGATTCTCTTCGGATGCCCCTCTGGATAGAGAGGATCTTGAGTGCTAGTTCCTCCTCGGGTCTTAATCCCGAAGGCCTGTAAATCATCTTGTTTGGAATTGTTAGCAAGCAAATCTTTTTGCACATTAGAAATTTGTTCAAGCTGAGTTTGAACCATATGAAAATGCTTCACAAGACATTTAACATCATTAACTGTTCTACCTAGAACATCAAGCAAACTTTTGATAGCAAGGGAATTATCATGCAATTGACTTTGTATCCTCTCATTAAAATGACTTTGCTTCATAATAAAATTATCAAGCTCATCTAAACATTGATCAGGAGGCTTACCATGAGGGATGTCACTTGCGTTGAAATCTAAAAGAGAGTGTACCTCTACCATAGGAGGGTGAGTGGTAGGCTCACACAACTTCTCAATAGGGGGTAGATTCTTCACGTCTTCATTTTAATACCTTTCTCTTCAATAGACTTCTTTGCTTCTTGCATATCTTCGGGGATTAGAACAAACATGCCCCTCTTCTTTGGTGGTGGAGGTGGTTCAGGGACGGACCAATCTTCATGGTTTTTGGCAATCCTGCCCATCAATTCTTCTGCATCGTCCGGTGTTCTTTTCCTGAAAACACAACCAACACAACTATCCAAATAGGACCTGGATTCATCAGTTAGACCAGCATAAAATATATCGATTAATTCATTCTTAGGGACTCCATGTCCTGGTCTAGCCTGGATCAGACTACAGTACCTCCCCCAAGCTTTAGGGAGGTGCTCATCCTGCAACTGTTTAAAGTTATAAATTCTTTGTAAAGCAGCATGTTGCATATGAGAAGGAAAGTACTTATCAACAAAAGAGTGAGCTAAGTCTTGAGGACTCTTAATGGAACCACATGGTAGTGCATCATACCATGTTTTAGCACCTTCCTTCAAAGAGAAAGGAAGAAGCTTAGTCACATAAAAGTTTCGTATCTTTTCATCCGTGGTAAACAAGCCACCCAACTCAGTGAGTTTGGTCAGGTGTGTAATAGCATCATCATTTTCTCTGCCATAAAAGGGGTCAGCTTCAACCATAGATATAAGTGAAAGATCAACAGAGAAATCATAATCAGGATCATTGATGCATATAGGAGATGTAGCAAATTCAGGATCAGGAACAGTCTTGTTCTTCAAGGAGTGTTTTTCAAGCAGCTTCTTAATAGCTTCAGGGTCAGAGTCGGCAAACTCTGTAAGTTCCCTACATAAATCATCATCAAGCATAATGTAATCATCATCAAGGAGTCTCTCCTTGAGTTTACTCAAATCAGGATAATCATAAGTTCCACCAATAGGGTAGCGAGTAACAGGAATTTCAATTACAGATTTTTTTGCAGCAGCAGCGATCTGTTTCTCAAGAGCATAACCAAGTGAACCAATATCATCAAGAGTAGTAGAAGCATCATCAAAAGTATCGGACATAGTAACAGATTCAGTAGAAGCATCATGTGGTGGTGGTGAGGCAAACTTACTCATAACAGAAGGTGAATCAAGTGTAGCACTAGTGTTCAGAACAGTACCTCTTCTTGTAGTGGATAGTAAGATCGGAACCTTGGGGTCTCCTTTCTTACCCATAGCGGACGAAGTGCAGCAGGTAGGATACTTCAAGTAGACTTGTAAATATTGCTATGCTCCCCGGCAACGGCGCCAGAAAACGGTACTTGATAACCCTCAACCGTAAGGGATCGAGATAGTCTTCGCGGGTAAGAATAACCCAATTTATAGATTCGACACACGGGGAGCCAAAGAGTATTTATAAGCTTTGACAGTTGAGTTGTCAATTCAACCACACCTGAAATATACTTACTTGCAACAAAAGATAAGTGGTAACGGTGATATGATAGTGATGGTGGTGACAGCAAAAGTAAACAGCAAAAGTAACAACTAACGACCAGCAGGATTGAAACACTGTAGGCTAGGGAGATGGATGGTTGGGCGCTGCATGGATGAGATACATCATGAATCTAACTTGGGGCAAGGCACACAGAAAAGTAATGATCATCTAGGCAAATATCAAACATTAGGCATGTATCCCACAGGTAGTTGTACGTGCTTGCAATAAGAACTTGCACAACATCTTTTGTCCTACCATCCCGCTACGAACGGGGCCAAAAGGAACTTATGGAGATTAAGGTGCTCCTGTCAAAGAGCACCGGAACAAAGAAATGAACTCAATGGATACATGGAATCCTCAAATTATGGACCATCCCCTTTGGTGTCCCAAGCTGTCACTTTTGGGATCGCCGGTTCCGGACCATAATAGGTGCAATCAACTCATAGATAGGATCAAGAACACAAATATATTCATGCAAACACATAGGGTTCAGATCTGAAAACATGGCACTCGGGCCCAAAGTGACAAGCATTAAGAGCAACAAGTTGAAGCAAAGATGATAAGCACCAAAGTAGATGATAGGCAACATGCCCCCAACAATCTAATAAACTATTACATGATCTAACTCATCCAATCCCTACCATCCCCTTTGCCTACAGCAGGGAATTACTCACACATGGAGGGAGAAGTCATGGAGGGAGGATGGAGTGGTGATGATGATGACGATGGCGACGATCTCCCCTCTCCGGAGGCCAAATCAGCCTCCATATTAGCCCTCCCGAAGAAGAACAGAGGGTGGCGGCGGCTCCGCGACCGAAACTGGAAAAACGACTTCTGTTCTGGGGTTTTCTCGTCACGGGGATAAATACGGGCCAAGGTAGGGCACCAGAGGGGGAAGGACCCGCCCAGGCGGCCTCCCGGGGCGGCCAGGGGTGGGGCCGCGCCAGCAGGGTGCCTGGGGCCCCCCTGGCTGCCCTCTGGCCCCACTTCTGGCACAATGGTCCTTCGGGTGCGTGGATTTTCTGTGATTTTTCTTGGAATTTTCTGAGATACCTAAAAATTTGTTTACCTGCACACAATAAAACCATACAGGCAGCTCTACTGAAAACAGCGTCAGTCCGGATTAGTTTAGTTCAAATCATGCAAGAATGAGGGCAAAACAATAGCAAAAGTGTTTGGAAAAGTAGATACGTTTGAGACGTATCAGCATGACAGCAGCTATGAAAAGATAAAGAACACACACAAGAAGATACGCATGCAAGCCTATGTTGTGTTCTACAGTGGAGTGGAGCGTGTTTCTCTCCCAAACAATGAAGGCTAGGATCCAACTTGTTAAGAACAGCAAGTAAAACTAAATAAACTAAAAAGAAAAGAGCAAGACGCTCCAAGCATAGCACATAACGCATGAAGTGATAAAAAATATAGTGGAACGAAGGACGAACTGATAATTGTTGATGGAGAAGGGGATGCACGGGGGCATCCCCAAGCTTAGATGCTTGAGTCTCCTTGGATATTTCTTGGGGGTGCATGGGGGCATTCGCAAGCTTGAGCGTTTGACACTCCTGAATCTTCTTTTATCATCTTCCCTCGCACACTTGAAAACTCCCTTCATACATAACTCATCATAATCTGATTAGAGAGGTTAGTACCCATAATAAAATAATTTTTCTCTACTGGAAACAAAGATATTCTTGAAGGTCTACTGTTTCTCAAGATCGCCAAAAAGTTTTTGCAAAGAAAAAGCAAGCTTAAGGTCTGCAAAACGAAGAAAAGGCAAAACAGGGCAGAATCTATGAAAAACAGACCAGCAGGTAGTAAATAAATTTTTGGGGGTACTTCTGCAACTCAAATCAAAAAACTCAGAACGGACGCTCGAAATCCAATTGTATAGAGCATGCTATCAAAAAAATTCAGATCAAAAAGATGATATGTTGATTTTATTCGAATTTTTCTTTCCAAGGACAGAATCTGTTTTCTGGACAGCATGTCACAACTTTTGAACTTTCTTGCAATCAGAGGCTAAAATTGGCACAAAGCTGAAAAATAAAGATACAATGATGTTGCTACAGTAGTAACAAACATCAAGACCACTAAAAACTGAAAGAACAAACTGAAAGCAAAGATAACAAGGGTTGTCTCCCTAGAGCTCTTTCTTTATAGCCATAAAGATAGGCTTAAGACTTTAATGATGCTCTCGTAGGAATAAGAGTTGAAGAACAAAAGAGAGCATCAAGAAGCAAATACCAAACACATTTAAGCCTAACATGCTTCCTATGCATAGGAATATTGCAATAGAATAATTCATTGAAGCACAAAGCAATAAGCATAGGAAGACAAAACAAGTGCAGCTTCAAAACCTTCAACATAAAGAGAGGGAACTTGATATTATTAAAATATCTATAAGCATATATTCCCTTCTCATAATAGTTTTCAGTGGGATCACGAATAAACTCAACAATATAAGCACCACATAAAGCATTGTTACCATGATCCACATGCAAAAAGGTACTCTTACTCTCCACATAAGCATAATCTTTCTCATTGGTAATAGTGGGAGTAGGACTATCATAAACAACTTGAACACTATAGATTAATTGTGTATTAGGAAGATGGTGTTCAACAAGGGAGTAATTCCCTCCATGATTATGACAAGTTTCATAAGGATAATTTCTCCTTATGTCATAGGTACCTTTATAATCACTATAGATTGGAGTTATAACATCATCATAGTAGAGAAGAGCATTATCATTGCTAGCAACTATATTTGTAAACATGTTGTCTTTATTCTTACTAGCAAAAGAATTATCAATTATCACATCACTAGTGGGTAAAGGATTTGCAATCCTATCATCCCCAAGCTTAGAGCTTTCCATACCATCACTTTCAGAGTTGGTACCAAAAAGATTTTCAAGATCATAAGTAGCATTATCATCATTTTTCCAATCACAATAAGTAACATGCATATCATAATCAAAATCATCTTCAATAGTACCTACGGATGTATCATCAAGATGATAATTAAGGCAATAAACTTCACCTTCTTCTTTAAACTTACAACCGTTAGGATAAAAGTTGATGGGAGGAATATGCTCAGGCCAGGTTGATACCCATTCTTCTTCCTTCTTGCTCCTCTTCCTCCTCCTCTTCTTTTTCTTCTTCTTCACCTTAGGAGGGAGTGGTTGGAGATGAAGCTTCTCCACATATCCTGGTTTATCATTAGAAACAATAGGGGAAACTTGGGAGAAACTCTCCTTTTTATTAGCAGAAATATAAGAGACATTTTTATACTTTGGTAAAGTTCCCTCCTTTCTAATCTTACTTATGTAATATTTATGGCAATTAACAACACAATAGAGATGGCAATTTTGCAAAGTGTTTTTTATTCCTATGGCATTAACATCTAGTCAAGAAGTCTTTTCTGATAACTCTTCACACATAAAAAATAACATAAGCTCATCATAAAGATCAGGGGTGATCATGTTATCACACAACTGGTTAATAGTTATGTTTTGAAAGTGCAAGCATTGAAAATTAAAGTGACCCTCTATACAGCAAAGTTCACAAGTAAAAGGATAAAGGTCACACAATTCTCTAGCAATTTCATTTAAATCTTTGACCCAAGTGATTGTTCTTTCATGCTTATGTTGCTTACAATACTTCTCTTGTTCAATCATAGGCCTTTCACAAGGTCTATCCACTCCACAAAAATTAACATGCTTATATAAAACTTCATTTTTAGGAATTGGATCATGCATGTTGCGATCATCATGAACAATTTCATTTTCTTTGCAAATCTCTTTAAAAGGTTCATGATGCTTGATCCAATCCTCCTTAGGCATATTAAGAAGTGAAGCAAAAGATTTGAGGAAATCAACAAGGAGTTGAGAATCAAGCCCAAACTTAGCACTAAACTTATTAAAACTTGTAGTTTCAACAAAGGACTTAATGCAATCATACTCATAAATTATACCTGACTCTTTACCTTTGTCGATCTCCCAATCTTCAGTGTTGCGTTGAATTCTTTCAAGGAGTTCCCATTTAGCATCAATCTTTTCGTTTGTGAAAGAACCCATAGAGGAAGCATCGAGCAAATCTTTATCCTATCGAGAGAGCCTCGCATAGAAATTAGTAATAATCATATCTTTGGGGAGCCCATGGTTAGGACATTTTAGCATTAACGTTTTCAGTATCCCCCAAGCTTGAGCTATGCTCTCTCCGTCATGAGGATAGAAATTATAAACATAATTCCTATTCTCATGGACTTCATGAAGAGGATAAAACTTGGAGTAAAAGAGAGACTGGATCTCTTCCCAATCCAGCAGGTGAGAGTCATCTAGTAGCCTATACCATTCCAATGCTTTTCCTTTCAGTGACAAGGCAAATAATTTCCTCATGACTCCATCTCTTGTCAAACCTGAAATCTTAAACAACTCACAAAGTTCTGTAAGTTTAAACAAATGAATACTAGGATTGACTGTCCCATCATAATAATCATTCCTAATTATTTCAATTATTCCAAGTGGTATTTGGAACGGGATACATTCAGTAGGTGGAGGAGACTTCTCTACCACGGGTGTGGTAAAGCGGCCTTCCCCAAGCAGCAAACTAAGAGTGCGGTTTTCCATAAACATAACTAGTGAAACTAAAAACAAGAAACGAAAAGATTTAAACTGAAACCACGACGAGTAAATCGGAATGAATGGAGTAGCTGTGAAGCAAAGCGGCCAGGCGGCCAAGTGGGACGCACAGTAAAACGACGACTCGGCCGTCGGATGCGTCTGTAAGTGTAAATATGTATGCATGCATCCATCCGCTCGACCGTTCCGCTAATTTGCATGTTCTACTAATTAGGTTTCTTAGAGCATCTCCAACAGCCGCTCAATCCGCGGCGCCCAAAAAACAGGTTTGCAGCGCGCAAGTAGTTTTTTTAGGGCGCTATAAGACGTTTGCTCCAACAATCGCTGTAAAATATGCTGCGCGCGCGAATCCAGCGGTCCCATCTGCAGTAGCCCAAAGTTTGCAGTGCGCGCGACCGGGCGCACTAAATATGCTGCGCGTGATGCCTTTTTGATGCACGCACTGCATTAGTTATAGCGCGTGCGCTTTTTGTGCGGCTGCTGGAGATTCCGAATTAGATCCGCGCGCGTTAAAAGCAGGTTTTATACCGCGCGTCGCTTATATAGCGCTTCTGTTGGAGATGCTCTACCACATACATGATCTAATTCATATGACAGCATACAACCAACAACCGTATACATGTACATGATGCACTTGTACACATTTTATAAGTAGTGCTCTCGTTATATGATATAAACCCATGAAAGTGCACGATGTTTGCAGCCAAGCCATGATTGGCTCATGGACTTTGTAGTTTAGCAACTGGGTTTACTGTCTTGAGCACTTTAACCATTTGGTCGTGGTTGTTATGACTAATCGAATTGGTGATTGGGTAGGATTTCACTGGGAACAAAAGAAAAGGAGAGGAAAAAAACTTGGGTTGAGTGGCTTCGGCCTAGGACCATTTTCTATGTGGTTTTTCTTTTGATTTAGGTTCTTTAGCTATACATCGTTTTACCATGTGTTTTACAGTAATTTATGGTATATTACTGTGTTGTAAAGCACATTTGTATATCAACATATCTGATTAGGCAATTTGATGGTTGCTATATGTTTTGATACTTGAAAATTAATTTACTAAAAGGTAAATTAATTGTGCATGATGATTTCATGCAGGATATGTTGGACATATCCAAGAGAGATTTATTGCTGAGTTTGCCGTTGATGGTATCAATAATTGGACCTAGTCAATGTAAAGTTAACTTGGCGGCCCAGGATCTCAGTTCCCACATAACCACACCCGCTCAGGCGCTCCGGCTATAGCCGCTATAGCAAAGTATGTTGCATTAACTTCACTACACCATGATTTGTAAAAATAGAGTATCTGATACTCTGGAGCTCTTTTGAGGAGCAGTATGATAAATATAGGGTGATGATGATGCTTGAAGTGCACAGGGAATGGACGCTCGTCCGATTCCATGACTTGGAGTCTATGGTAGCATACAACACTTATGTGCATCAGATCAACTTGTAGTTGAGATTCTTCAATATTGCAGTTCTGGATGTTAATCTCATCGACATGCTCTCCACTTTTAGTCCTTGTATGAGGATTTACATTGAACAATTTCGTCAATTGTGAAGGAAAGTGGAGGCGTTATGAGAAACAGAATAAGAACGGGGTTGAAAAGAGAAAAGGTCATTTCCAGAGCAATGACAATGCTAGTAACTCTAATGGTTGCTATAAGTGTGGTTTTGGAACACAGGTTGCAAGGATATGTGATACTTCCATGCATTTCGTGGATCTGTGCATGCATTAATTTTCCAAGGGCAAGAGGCCCATGGGAACAAGTGTGAAGCTTACTTTCGTCGATATAACAATGATTTCTCGACGGTTGAAAGTTCCTAGATGTTCCTTGGAACGTGGGCAACCAAGAGCATGCTAGGGGACTTCGCTTCTAGTGACATAAAATGTATGTATTTCTGTATGTCTACTTACACAATATTAAGGGAGATATAGTATTTTCATACTTTCGAGAAGAGTAATGGAAATGTCATGGCAAGTGGTGGTCGTGATATGGTAATTGTTGGCTCTGGTCAAGCCAGAATTACACTCCCTATGGGTACTACATGGTAATCATGGATACATTAGTGTATTTAGATTCTACTCGTACCTTGCTGATATGTAAGGATATCCGCATTGGTTTCTATGTTGAAACTCGTATAATGAGTGAGGTTGGAAGCCTACTCATGACTCGGCAAAAGGGATTTGAAATCCTATAGTAAATGTCTTCTCAGTATTCTTGTTTGTACCGTACATACATTAAATCGGTTACGCTTTGGGCATACAAGATAATTTTCTAGAATCTTGATAAGTTCAAGATATGGCATGGTTGCTTGGGTCTCCCTGGTATTGGGATACTAAGAAAATTATTGATGGTTCTACTACACACAATCAAATTGTATGAAATTTCCAAATTCATTGGATTATGTATGCACGATACGTGTAGACTGGAAAATTGATCACAAGGCCATCATATCTAAAGATAAAGGATGGGCCAGTAGATTTCCTTGTACATGAGATGCATGTGATCTAGTTCAACCATTATATGGAATATTGAAATATTTCATATTGCTTTTGGATGCATCAGTGAGATGGTCCAATGTGTGTCTTACTTCTATAAGGAGCCATGCTTTTACAAAGCTTGTTGTTCAAATCATTAATTTGAGAGTAAATCACCCTGAGCACGGAATAAAATCCATCAGAATGGATAATGCTATGAAATTTATTCATGAGCATTTGATGATTACTGCCTAGATTGAGGCATTACTATGGAGCATATTGGTACTTTGTGTACATACCCAGATTGATTTTGCGGAATCATTTGTCAAGAGGATAAGTTGATAGCAAGATTGCTCCTACAGAATTGCAATCTCCCAACATCTAGTTGGGGACATTGCAGTTTTATGTACTGCATATACAAGTTCGACGAAATGCATATAATACGGTCTCCCCGCTGCAGTTAGTACGTGGAAATCAGCAAGTATTTCCCATCTGCGATAATTTGGTTGTGTTGGATACATATCGATTTCACCACCGCAGCGTACGTATATAGGCCCTCATAGAGAAATGGAGATCTATGCGAGGTACCATGCTCCGTCAATATTAAAGTACCTGAAGTCTCTAAAAGGAGACTTGTTTATGGCATGGTCCGCTGGTTGTATTTTGATGAGGACATTTTTCCGGCATTAGGGGGAGATAAGAACCACATTGAATGCCTGGAAATAGAATGAGATATGAAGAAATATCTAGTGTTGGAAATATGCCCTAGAGGCAATAATAAAAAGATTATTATTATATTTCCTTGTTCATGATAATTGTCTGTTATTCATGCCTTAATTGTATTGTACGGAAACAGCGATACATGTGTGAATACATAGACCACAACGTGTCCCTAGTAAGCCTCTAGTTACTAGCTCGTTGATCAACAGATGGTCACGGTTTCTTGACCATGGACATAGGATGTCATTGATAACGGGATCACATCATTAGGAGAATGATGTGATGGACAAGACCCAATCCTGAGCCTAGCACGAGATCGTTTAGTTCGTAATGCTTAAGCTTTTCCAGTGTCAAGTATTTATTCCTTAGACCATGAGGTTGTGCAACTCCCGGATACCGTAGGAATACTTTGGGTGTGCCAAACGTCACAATGTAACTGGGTGACTATAAAGGTACGCAACGGGTATCTCCGAAAGTGTCTGTTGAGTTGGTACGAACCGAGACTGGGATATTGTCACTCCGTATGACGGAGAGGTATCTCTGGGCCCTCTCGGTAAGACATCATCATAATGAGCTCAAAGTGACTAAGGAGTTAGTCACGGGATGATGGATTACGGAACGAGTAAAGAGACTTGCCATGACGAGATTGAACAAGGTACCGGGCATACCGACGATCGAATCTCGGGCAAGTACCGTACCGATAGACAAAGGGAATAACATACGGGATTGAGTGAATCCTTGACACAGTGGTTCATCCGATGATATCATCGAGGAACACGTGGGAACCAACATGGGTATCCAGATCCCGCTGTTGGTTGTTGACCGGAGAGTCGTCTCGGTCATGTCTGCGTGTCTCCCGAACCCATAGGGTCTACACACTTAAGGTTCGGTGACGCTAGGGTTGTAGAGATACATGCACATGGAAACCCGAATGTTGTTCGGAGTCCCGGATGAGATACCGGACGTCACGAGGAGTTCCGGAATGGTCCGTAGGTAAAGAATGATATATAGCAAGTCCAGTTTCGGCCATCGGGTGAATTCCGGAGGTCACCGGGAGTGTCCCGGGACCACCGGAGGGGTCCCGGGGGTCCATCGGGTGGGGCCACCCATCCCGGAGGGTCCCGTAGGCCGCAAGGGGGAGGGGGCCAGCCCCTGGTGGGCTGGCGCACCCACATGGGCCCCCCTCCATGCGCCTAGGGTTGAAACCCTAGGGGGAGGGGGCGCCCCTATGCCTTGGGGGGCAAGTCCCCCCCCCTCTGGCCGCCGCCCCCTAGGAGATTGCATCTCCTAGGGCCGGCGCCCCCCTGGCCCCTATATATAGTGGGGGGAGAGGGCAGCCGCACCCCAAGCCTCTGGCGCCTCTCCCCCTCCCGTCACACTTCCAACTCCTCCCGCAGGGCACCGGCGAAGCCGTGCAGCTTTTCCTATTGCATCTGATGTCTACACATGCTTCTATTCTTGTAGACTATGTTGGGCCTCCAAGCGCAGAGGTTTGTAGGACAGCAGCAATTTCCCTCAAGTGGATGACCTAAGGTTTATCGAACTCAGGGAAGTAGAGGTTGAAGATGGTCTCTCTCAAGCAACCCTGCAACTAAGATACAAGAAGTCTCTTGTGTCCCCAACACACCTAATACAACTAGGAGTTGTATAGGTGCACTAGTTCGGCGAAGAGATGGTAAAATATGGATGATAGGAGTGGCAAAGCAAAGTAATATAAATCTGTAATAAAAAGTGCAGCAAGCAAACAAGTGGTAAACGTGAGCACAAATGGTATTGCAATGGTGGAAACAAGGCCTAGGCTTCATACTTTCACTAGTGGCAACTCCCAACAACATTAACATAGTCTAAGGACATGATATTTCCCATAAAACATGCAATGGAGACGCACTCGGAGGTCATTCCCTTGTGGTTAAGAGAGGACGAGAATTATGTAGGGCTACAAAAGCACACCTCAAAGTTCGTAGTTCTCAATCTATGGATTTCCCAATGTCACCGCGGCCATCCAAAGAGAGTACCACAATCACCACAACATATCTCAAGGATAGTCAAAGACAAGCACCAAGAGACTATCAATCTTCGATCAACACACAAAAGAGGAAATCACTCATGAAAATATTCTTCTAATCCATGTCCAATAGACCGTTGTCACCTTGGTCTCGGGGATTATACTAGATAAAGACAAGTGAGTACATCAATCCAATACATAGAGGAAGGGGAAATATCATGGGATCACCCTAGATTAACATAGCCTATGATCACAACGAAGATCGCATCATGGGAGAGAGAATTGACCACATAGCTACTGGTAGAAACCTCAGCCCCGAGGAGGAACTACTCCCGCATCATGGAGGGAGGAAGCAACGTCGATGGAGATGAATCCGGGGGCACTTCCCCGTCCCGGCAGGATGCCGGCATAGGAATTCTGGTCCCCCAAAACTTGGTGGCAATGGCGGCGGAGATCGGAATTGCTTCTAGAGAAAAGGGTCCTAGAATCAGGGTTTCCACGACGGGAGAATAAATAAGAGGCCAAGTAGGGCACCAGAGGAGGTGGGAGCCCCCCAGGCGGCCCCCCGGCGCGGCTAGGGGTGGGGCCGCGCCATCAGGGCGCCTGGGGCCCCTCTGGCCCCCCTCTGTCCCCACTTTTGGCACATGGAAGCTTCTGGAGCGCTGATTTTTTATATATTTTTCCCGGAATTTCTCTGGCAATTTAAGTAATGGGAAAACCTGAAATACAAAAACAGCAGAATACAGAAACTAGCACTGGGGTGCACTGAGTTAATAGGTTAGTCCAAATATGATCAAAAGTGTATGAAAGTGTATCAAAAGCATAGCAATATCACCCAAAACATGCATGGATCAAGTAGAAATTATAGAGACGTTTGGGACGTATCAGCATCCGCCAGCACGCCGTCGTGCTGCTGGATCTCCGTCAACCTCTCCTCCCCCCTTGCTGGATCAAGAAGGAGGAGACGTCGTTGTACCGTATGTGTGTTGAACGCGGAGGTGCCGTCCGTTCGGCGCTGGGATCATCGGTGACGAGGATCAAGAAGAGTACGACTACTTCATCCATGTTCCTTCGAACGCTTCCGCACGCGATCTACAAAGGGTATGTAGATGCACTCCTTTATGCTCGTTGCTAGATGACTCCTTAGATTGATCTTGGTGAAAGCGTAGAATTTTTTTGAATTCTGCTACTTACCCAACAGTGGCATCTAAGCTAGGTCTTTGCGTAGCATCTTGCACGAGTAGAACACAAACAAGTTGTGGGCGTTGATTTTGTACAATTTTCTTACCGTTACTAGTCCAATCTTGATTCGGCGGCATCGTGGGATGAAGCGGCCCGGACCGACCTTACACGTACGCTTACGTGAGACTGGTTCCACCGACAGACATGCACTAGTTGCATAAGCTGGCTGGCGGGTGTCTGTCTCTCCCACTTTAGTCGGATCGGATTCGATGAACAGGGTCCTTATGAAGGGTAAATAGAAATTGACAAATCACGTTGTGATTTTGGCGTAGGTAAGAAACGTTCTTGCTAGAAAACCTATAGAAGCCACGTAAAAACTTGCAACAACAATTAGAGGTCGTCTAACTTGTTCTTGCAGCATGTGCTATGTGATGTGGTATGGACAAGAAGATGTGATGAATGATATATGTGATGTATGAGATTGATCATGTTCTTGTAATAGGGAATCACGACTTGCATGTCAATGAAAATGACAACCGGCAGGAGCCATAGGAGTTGTCTTAATTATTGTATGACCTGCGTGTCACTGAATAATGCCATGTAATTACTTTACTTTATTGCTAAACGTTAGCCATAGTAGTAGAAGTAATAAGTTGGCGTGACGACTTCATGAAGACACGATGATGGAGATCATGATGATGGAGATCATGGTGTCATGCCGGTGACAAAGATGATCATGGTGCCCCGAAGATGGAGATCGAAGGAGCAAGATGATATTGGCCATATCATGCCACTTTATTTGATTGCATGTGATGTTTATCATGTTTATGCATCTTGTTTACTTAGAACGACGGTAGTAAATAAGATGATCTCTCACTAAAAAAATTCAAGAATTGTGTTCCCCCTAACTGTGCACCGTTGCTAAGGATCGTTGTTCCGAAGCACCACGTGATGATCGGGTGTGATAGGCTCTAACGTTCGCATACAACGGGTGTAAGCCAGATTTACACACGCAATACACTTAGGGTTCACTTAACGAGCCTAGCATGTACAGACATGGCCTCGGAACATGGAAGACCGAAGGTCAAACATGAGTCGTATAGAAGATACGATCGACATGAAGATGTTCACCGTTGATGACTAGTCCGTCTCACGTGATGATCGGACACGGGCTAGTCGAATCGGATCATGTATCACTTAGATGACTAGAGAGATGTCAATCTGAGTGGGAGTTCATTAAAATTTGATTAGATGAACTTAATTGTCATGAACTTAGTCTAAAATCTTTACAATATGTCTTGTAGATCAAATGGCCCACGCTCAAGTTGCCCTCAACTTCAACGCGTTCCTAGAGAAAACCGAGCTGAAAGACGATGGTAGCAACTATACGGATTGGGTCCGTAACCTGAGGATTATCCTCATAGCTGCCAAGAGATCATATGTCCTTGAAGCACCGCTAGGTGATGCACCCGTTCTCCCGGCGACCCAAGACGTTATGAACGCCTGGCAGTCGCATTGTGATGATTACTCCCTGGTTCAGTGCGGCATGCTTTACAGCTTAGAGTCGGGGCTCCAAAAGTGTTTTGAGCACCACGGAGCATATGAGATGTTCCAAGAGCTGAAAATGGTTTTCCAAGCTCATGCCCGAGTCGAGAGATATGATGTCTCCGATGCATTCTACAGTTGTAAGTGAAGGAAATATGCCCTAGAGGCAATAATAAAGTTGTTATTTTATATTTCCTTATATCATGATAAATGTTTATTATTCATGCTGGAATTGTATTAACCGGAAACTTAGTACATGTGTGAATACATAGACAAAACAGTATGTCCCTAGTATGCCTCTACTAGACTAGCTCATTGATCAAAGATGGTTATGTTTCCTAGCCATAGACATGAGTTGTCATTTGATCAACGGGATCACATCATTAGGAGAATGATGTGATGGACAAGACCCATCCGTTAGCATAGCATTATGATCGTTTAGTTTTACTGCTATTGCTTTCTTCATGACTTATACATGTTCCTATGACTATGGGATTATGCAACTCCCGAATACCGTAGGAACACCTTGTGTGCTATCAAATGTCACAACGTAACTGGGTGATCATAAAGATGCTCTACAGGTGTCTCCGAAAGTATTCGTGGTGTTGGCATAGATCAAGATTAGGATTTGTCACTCCGAGTGTCGGAGAGGTATCTCTGGGCCCTCTCGGTAACACACATCATAATAAGCCTTGCAAGCAAAAGACTAATGAGTTAGTCACGAGATGATGTGTTACGGAACGAGTAAAGAGACTTTCCGGTAACGAGATTGAACTAGGTATAGAGATACTGACGATCGAATCTCGGGCAAGTAACATACCGATGACAAAAGGAACAACGTATGTTGTTATGCGGTTTGACCGATAAAAGATCTTCGTAGAATATGTAGGAGCCAATATGAACATCCAGGTTCCGCTATTGGTTATTGACCGGAGATGAGTCTCGGTCATGTCTACATAGTTCTCGAACCCGTAGGGTCCGCACGCTTAACGTTTGATGACGATCGGTATTATGAGTTTATGAGTTTTGATGTACCGAAGGTAGTTCGGAGTCCCGGATGAGATCACGGACATGACGAGGAGTCTCGGAATGTCCGAGACATAAAGATTGATATATTGGACGACTATATTCGGACACCGGAAGTGTTCCGGAAAAGTTTCGGATTTAACGGGATTGCCGGAGGGGGTTACCGGAACCCCCTACGAAGGGGGATGGTCCATAGTGGGCCTTAAGGGAAAGAGAGAGGCAGCCCATAGGGCTGGCCGGCGCCCCACCTAGGATTCCTAGTTGGACTAGGATTGGGGGGCGCCACCTCTCCCTCTTTTCCTTTCCCTCTCTTCCTTCTTTGGTGATTCCTACTAGGAATAGGATTGCAATCCTATTCCTAGTAGGATTCCACCCCTAGCCGCACCAAACAAGGGCCGGCCGGCCTCCCCCCTTGCTCCTTTATATACGGAGGCAGGGGGCACCCAAAGACACACAAGTTGAATTGTTCCAGCCGTGTGCGGTGCCCCCCTCCACAGAAACACACCTCGGTCATACCGTCGCGGTGCTTAGGCGAAGCCCTGCGCCGGTGAATACATCATATCCGTCACCACGCCGTCGTGCTGACGAAACTCTCCCGTGAAGCTCAACTGGATCAAGAGCTCGTGGGACGTCATCAAGCTGAACTTGTGCTGAACACGGAGGTGCCGTACGTTCGGTGCTTGATCGGTTGAATCGTGAAGAAGTTCGACTACATCAACCGCGTCACTTGACGCTTCCGCTCCCGGTCTACGAGGGTACGTAGACACACTCTTCCCTCTTGTTGCTATGCATCTGGTAGATAGATCTTGCGTGATCGTAGGAAAATTTTAAAATACTACGTTCCCCATCAGTGGCATCATGAGCCAGGTCTATGCGTAGATGATATGCACGAGTAGAACACAATGAGTTGTGGGCGATACTAGTCATACTGCTTACCAGCATGTCATACTTTGCTTCGGCGGTATTGTGAGATGAAGCGGCCCGGACCGACATTACGCGTACGCTTACGCGAGACTGGTTTCACCGTTACGAGCACTCGTTGCTTAAAGGTGACTGGCGGGTGTCTGTCTCTCTCACTTTAGCTGAATCAAGTGTGGCTACGCCCGGTCCTTGTGAAGGTTAAAACAGCACATACTTGACGAAACATCGTTGTGGTTTTGTATGCGTAGGTAAGAACGGTTCTTGCTAAGCCCGTAGCAGCCACGTAAAACATGCAACAACAAAGTAGAGGACGTCTAACTTGTTTTTGCAGGGCATGTTGTGATGTGATATGGTCAAGACATGATGAGTTATACGGTTTTGTATGAGATGATCATGTTTTGTAAAGTTATCGGCAACTGGCAGAAGCCATATGGTTGTCGCTTTATTGTATGAAATGCAATCACCATGTAATTGCTTTACTTTATCACTAAGCGGTAGCGATAGTCGTAGAAGCAATAGTTGGCGAGATGACAACGATGCTACGATGGAGATCAAGGTGTCGCGCCGGTGACGAAGGTGATCATGACGGTGCTTTGGAGATGGAGATCAAAAGCACAAGATGATGATGGCCATATCATGTCACATATTTTGATTGCATGTGATGTTTATCTTATTATGCTTCTTATTTTGCTTAGAACGACGGTAGCATTATAAGATGATCCCTTACTAAATTTCAAGGTATAAGTGTTCTCCCTGAGTATGCACCGTTGCGAAAGTTCGTCGTGCCGAGACACCACGTGATGATCGGGTGTGATAAGCTCTACGTTCAAATACAACGGGTGTAAGCCAGTTTTGCACACGCAGAATACTCGGGTTAAACTTGACGAGCCTAGCATATGCAGATATGGCCTCGGAACACTGGAGACCGAAAGGTCGAGCGTGAATCATATAGTAGATATGATCAACATAAGATGTTCACCATTGAAACTACTCCATCTCACGTGATGATCGGACATGGTTTAGTTGATTTGGATCACGTGATCATTTAGATGACCGGAGGGATGTCTATCTAAGTGGGAGTTCTTAAGTAATATGATTAATTGAACTTTAATTTATCGTGAACTTAGTCCTGGTAGTATTAGCATATCTATGTTGTAGATCAATAGCTCGCGATGTTGCTCCCCGTTTATTTTTCATATGTTCCTAGAGAAAACCAAGTTGAAAGATGTTAGTAGCAATGACGCGGAATTGTTCCGTGATCTGAGGATTATCCTCATTGCTGCACAGAAGAATTATGTCCTTAAGGCACCACTAGGTGACAGACCTATTGCAGGAGCAGATGTAGACGTTATGAACGTTTTGACAAAAGCTCGATATGATGACTACTTGATAGTTTAGTGCACCATGCTTTACGGCTTATAACCGGGACTTCAAAACGTTTTGAAACGCCACGGAGCATATGAGATGTTCCAAGAGTTGAAATTAGTATTTCATACTCATGCCCGTGTCGAGAGGTAGAAGACCTCTGACAATACTTTGCCTACAAGATGGAGGAGAATAGCTCAACCAGTGAGCATGTGCTCAGATTGTCTGGGTAGTACAATTGCTTGAATCAAGTGGGAGTTAATCTTCCAGATAAGATAGTAATTGACAAAGTTCTCTAGACACTATCACCAAGTTAGTAGAACTTCGTGATGAACTATAATATGCAAGGGATGACGAAAGTAATTCCCGAACTCTTCACGATGCTGAAATTGGCGAAGGTAGAAATCAAGAAAGAGCATCAAGTGTTGATGGTTAACCAGACCACTTGTTTCAAGTAAAGGGCAAAGGGATAGAAGGGGAACTTCAAGAAGAATGACAAGCAAGTTGTCACTCCCGTGAAGAAACCCAATGCTAAACTCAAGCCTGAAACAAGTGCTTCTACTGCAAAGGAAATGGTCACTAGAAGTGGAGCTGCCCTAGATATTTGGCAGATAAGAAGGATGGCAAAGTGAACAAAGGTATATTTGATATACAGATTATTGATGTGTATTTTACTAGTGTTCATAGCAACCCCTCGGTATTTGATATTGGTTCAGTTGCTAAAGAGTAGTAACTCAAAATAGGAGTTGCATAATGAACAGAAACTAGTTAAAGGATGAAGTGACGATGTGTATTGGAAGTAGTTCCAAGATTGATATGATCATCATCGTACACTCCCTATACTTTCGGGATTAGTGTTGAACCTAAATAAGTGTTATTTGGTGTTTGTGTTGAACATGAATATGATTTGATCATGTTTATTGCAATACGGTTATTCATGTAAGTTAGAGAATAATTGTTGTTCTGTTTACATGAATAAAACCTTCTATGGTCATACACCCAATGAAAATGGTTTGTTGGATCTCGATCGTGTGATACACATATTCATAAAATTGAAGCCAAAAGATGCAAGGTTAATAATGATAGTGCAACTTATTTGTGGCACTGCCGTTTAAGTCATATTGGTGTAAAGCACATGAAGAAACTCCATAGTGATGGACTTTTGGAATCACTTGATTATGAATCACTTGGTGCTTGCGAACCATGCCTCATGGGCAAGATGACTAAAACTCCGTTCTCCGGAACCATGGAGCGAGCAACAGATTTGTTGGAAATCATACATACTGATGTATGTGGACCAATGAGTGTTGAAGCACGCGGCGGGTATCGTTATTTTCTGACCTTCACTGATGATTTATATGGGTATATCTACTTAATGAAGCACAAGTCTGAAACATTTGAAAAGTTCAAAGAATTTCAGAGTGAAGTAGAGAATCATCGTAACAAGAAAATAAAGTTTCTACGATCTGATCGTGGAGGAGAATATTTGAGTTACGAGTTTGGTCTTCATTTGAAACAATGTGGAATAGTTTCACAACTCACGCCAACCGGAACACCACAGCGTAATGGTGTGTCCAAACGTCATAACCGTACTTTATTAGATATGGTGCGATCGATGATGTCTCTTACCGATCTACCACTATCGCTTTTGGGGTTATGCATTAGAGACAGCTATATTCACGTTAAATAGGGCACCATCTAAATCCATGGAGATGACACCGTATGAACTGTGGTTTGACGAGAAACCTAAGCTGTCATTTCTTTAAGTTTGGCACTGCGATGCTTATGTAAAAAAATTTCAACATGATAAGCTCGAACCCAAATCGGAGAAGTAAATCTTCATAGGATACCCAAAAAGAAACTGTTGGGTACACCTTCTATCACAGATCCTAAGGAAAGGTCTTTGTTGCTAAGAGTGGATCCTTTCTAGAGAAGGAGTTTCTCTCGAAAGAAGTGAGTGGGAGGAAAGTAGAACTTGATGAGGTAATTGTACCTTCTCCCCGATTGGAAAGTAGTACATCACAGAAAATTGTTCCAGTGATTCCTACACCAATCAGTGAGGAAGTTAATGATGATGATCATGAAACTTCGGATCAAGTTTCTGCTGAACGTCGTAGATCAACCAGAGTACGTTCCGCACCAGAGTGGTACGGCAACCCAGTTCTGGAAATCATGTTACTAGACCATGATGAACCTACGAACTATGAGGAAGCGATGATGAGCCCAGATTCCGCAAAATGGCTTGAGGCCATGAAATCTGAGATGGATCCATGTATGAGAACAAAGTGTGGACTTTGGTTGACTTGTCCGATGATCGGCAAGCCATCGAAAATAAATAGATCTTCAAGAGGAAGACCGACGCTGACGGTAATGTTACTGTTTACAAAGCTCGACTTGTTGCGAAAGGTTTTCGACAAGTTCAAGGAGTTGACTACGATGAGACTTTCTCACCTGTACTGATGCTTAAGTCTGTCCGAATCATGTTAGCAATTGCCGCATTTTATGATTATGAAATCTGGCAAATGGATGTCAAAACTGCATTCCTGAATGGATATCTCAAAGAAGAGTTGTATATGATGCAACCAGAAGGTTTTGTCGATCCAAAAGGTGCTAACAAAGTATGCAAGCTCCAGCGATCCATCTATGGACTGGTGCAAGCATCTCAGAGTTGGAATATACGCTTTGATAAGTTGATCAAAGCATATAGATTTATACAGACTTGCGGTGAAGCCTGTATTTACAAGAAGTGAGTGGGAGCACTACAACCTTTCTGATAAGTATATGTGAATGACATATTGTCGATCAGAAATGATGTAGAATTTTCTGGAAAGCATAAAGGAGTGTTTGAAAGGAGTTTTTCAAAGAAAGACCTTGGTGAAGCTGCTTACATATTGGGCATCAAGATCTATAGAGATAGATCAAGACGCTTGATAAGACTTTCGATGAGTACATACCTTGATAAGATTTTGAAGTAGTTCAAAATGGATCAGTCAAAGAAGGAGTTCTTGCCTGACTTGTAAGGTGTAAAGTTGAGTAAGACTCAAAGCCAGACCACGGCAGAAAAATATAGAGAGAATGAAAGTCATTCCCTATGCCTCAGCCATAGGTTCTATAAAGTATGCCATGCTGTGTACCAAACATGTTGTGTACCTTGCCATGAGTTTGTCAAAGGGGTACAATAGTGATCCAGGAGTAGATCACTGTACAGCGGTCAAAATTATCCTTAGTAATTGGATGACTAAGGAAATGTTTCTCGATTATGGAGGTGATAAAGAGTTCGTCGTAAAGGGTTACGCCGATGCAAGCTTTGACACTAAATACAGATGACTCTAAGTATCAATCTGGATGCGTATTGAAAGTGGGAGCAATTAGCTAGAGTAGCTATATGCAGAGCATTGTAGACACAGAAATTTGCAAAATACATACGGATCTGAATGTGACAGACCCGTTGACTAAACTTCTCTCACAAGCAAAACATGATCACACCTTATTACTCTTGGGTATTAATCACATAGCGATGTGAACTAGATTATTGACTCTAGTAAACCCTTTGGATGTTGGTCACATGGCGATGTGAACTATGGATGTTATTCACATAACGATGTGAACTATCGGTATTAAATCACATGGTGATGTGAGCTAGATTATTGACTCTAGTGCAAGTGGGAGACTGAAGGAAATATGCCCTAGAGGCAATAATAAAGTTGTTATTTTATATTTCCTTATATCATGATAAATGTTTATTATTCATGCTAGAATTGTATTAACCGGAAACTTAGTACATGTGTGAATACATAGACAAAACAGTATGTCCCTAGTATGCCTCTACTAGACTAGCTCATTGATCAAAGATGGTTATGTTTCCTAGCCATAGACATGAGTTGTCATTTGATCAACGGGATCACATCATTAGGAGAATGATGTGATGGACAAGACCCATCCGTTAGCATAGCATTATGATCGTTTAGTTTTACTGCTATTGCTTTCTTCATGACTTATACATGTTCCTATGACTATGAGATTATGCAACTCCCGAATACCGTAGGAACACCTTGTGTGCTATCAAACGTCACAACGTAACTGGGTGATCATAAAGATGCTCTACAGGTGTCTCCAAAAGTATTCGTGGTGTTGGCATAGATCAAGATTAGGATTTGTCACTCCGAGTGTCGGAGAGGTATCTCTGGGCCCTCTCGGTAACACACATCATAATAAGCCTTGCAAGCAAAAGACTAATGAGTTAGTCACGAGATGATGTGTTACGAAACGAGTAAAGAGACTTGCCGGTAACGAGATTGAACTAGGTATAGAGATATTGACGATCGAATCTCGGGCAAGTAACATACCGATGACAAAAGGAACAACGTATGTTGTTATGCGGTTTGACCGATAAAAGATCTTCGTAGAATATGTAGGAGCTGTAGGATCGAAAGTAGGTCTAGAGGGGGGGTGATTAGACTACTTGACAATATAAAAAATCTGCCTTTAGATCATGCAATGTTTTTGGCAGTTTCACAATTAAGATCAATTCAAGTATCACCCTACACATGCAATTCTAGAGTATAAGCAGCGGAAAGTAAATTGCACATGTAAAAGAGAGGTGGAGAAGATCAAACGCAGTTTGGTGACACGGAGATTTTTGTCGTGGTTCCGATAGGTGGTGCTATCGTACATCCACGTTGATGGAGACTTCAACCCACGGAGGGTAACGGCTGCGCGAGTCCACGGAGGGCTCCACCCACGAAGGGTCCACGAAGAAGCAACCTTGTCTATTCCATCACGGCCTACGCCCACGGAGGACTAGCCTTACTCGGGGTAGATCTTCACGAAGTAGGCGATCTCCTTGCCCTTACAAACTTCTTGGTTCAACTCCACATCTCAAAGACGGAGGCTCCCAAGCGACACCTAACCAATCTAGGAGGCACCACCCCCCAAAAGGTAATAGACGGTGTTGATGATGATGAACTCCTTGCTCTTGTGCTTCAGATGATAATCTCCCCAACACTCAACTCTCCTCACTGATATGGCTGTGGTGGAGGAAGGGTTTGAGTGGAAAGCAACTTGGGAAGGCTACAAATCAAGTTTCATATGGTAGGAATGGAATGGCTTGATCTCAACACAAGGGTAGGTGGTTCACTTCTCAGAAAGTGTATGGTAGAAGTGGTGGTACTTTCTGATGGCTCTCCTCACAAATGAAGAGGGGGTGGAGGGGTATATATGGCCTCCACACAAAATCCAACCGTTACACACACATTTGACCAATCTCGGTGAGACCGAAGTGAAAACTCGGTCAGACCGAAAGTTCAAATATAGTGAACGTTGGGATTTTTGGTGGGACCGAAAATACCATCTCGGTGTGTCCGAAGTGAGTCAAAGGTTAGGGTTTGCCATCTCGGTGTGACCGAAAACAACAACTCGGATATTCCGAAATGCTGTCAATTGGTTACAGAAGGTTGGCAGTCCATTTTCGGTGAGACCGAAACTCAGAATCGGATGGACCGAGAAATTAGGGTTTGGGGAAATAACTGAAGTGGTTCATCTCGGTGGGACTGAGTTTGCAGAATCGGTTTGACCGAGATTACTTATGAGTGTGTTGAATGGTGAAGAGTGCTGATAGTTGAGGGAGCTAGATCACCAAGCACTTGAGCAACAAGAACATTAACACAACCTCATCCCCTTTTAATAGTATTGGCTTTTCCTATAGACTCAATGTGATCTTTGATCACTAAACCAAAAATAGAGTCTTGAGCTTTTGCCAATGCTTGTCTTAGCATTTTGAGGGGTCCACTTCTTCAGACATTTCCATACCCATATCATCGAACTTTTCTGAAATGATTCTCAAGTAAATATTAGTTCAATGATATATATGTTGTTATTAATTACCAAAACCACCCGGGGATTAGTTGCACTTTCAATCTCCCCCTTTTTGGTAATTGATGACAACATATAGATCAAAGCTTCGACAAAAGATATAATCAAGGAATAATATCGTCGCTTTGAGAAGTATGTGATAAACAAGAGCTCCCCCTAAATTTGTGCATTATTTAAAATTTGCGTTTGAATGCAAATGCACAATCAATTAGGATTATGGGTCACTCTTCCATGTCACATACATCTTGGTGGAGCGCACAAAATGATAAGAATGAATAACATGCACTTAATCACCAAGACAAGAGTAAATAGCCATACAATAAGGAATAGCATATGATAAGCAATAAGCACACATTAAGCATAGTATGACTAAGCACTCATTAAGGTAGCATCAAACGTGGTAGCAAGCACACATAAAGTATCAGGAACCAAAAGAAATCACTGTATCACAAAGAAAAACCGGCAAAAGAACGAAAGACGAAAGAGCACTCTCTCTCTCGAAGCCCTATGATCTATAACAATTTCTCCCCCTTTGGCAACAAGTTACCAAAAAGTTCGAAAAGGTATAGAGCTAAACGTCACTGCGGGCTCTGCTGGCGGCTCCCGTCTGGGTAGATGTCGGTGTAGAGATAGCTGCATCTGCGAAGACTTCTGCTGAAGTCTGCGGTGGAGGAGTGGATGCTGGAGCTGGAGGAACTGCTGGAGCTGTAGCTGGTGCTGAAGTGGTAGCCCTGGAGTCTGTCACTGGGATAGCTGCAGATCTGGATCCTTTGGGAATCTGAGCAGTCTGGCGATGAGAGTCCTGGACTAGATCATCCTGCATAAGCTCTGCTCTCTCCTGCCTAGTCTCCTCCATGTCTGCCTCAAGCTTGTTGACAGACACCTGAATCTCAGTCAGCTTCACGTCCAGAGCGTGGATCTTGTCCTCGACAATCCTCTCAAGGCTCTCCTGAGATTGCTCAATGCTGGCCAGGCGTTGTTCAATCCTCTGGGTAGCTTCAAGAATTTGTTCTCCAAAGCTCTTTGGCTTAGCTGCTGCTGCTGCTGCCTCTTTGTCAGCTTTAGCCTTCTTTGCAGCTTCGATTTTGGCTTGTCCTTCAACTGAGGTAGGATCCTCTTCATCCATCACAACTACGTTGTCCTCATGCTCTGGCTGCAGTGGCAAGTGCTTCCTATCCAACATGAATTTGCCCGTGCCAAACTTGGCGTTGATGAGCATCTGTATCTGCGGTGCAAACCCACACGACCTCTTCTGGTCAGCTGCAGTCCTCTTAATGGTCTCTACCATCAATTCCATCACCTTAAAAGGTGCCTTCTCATCGAGAATGTGCAGCATGTTGATAGAATAGCCTCGTATCATCCGGTGGTCTCCAGACTTAGGCATCAATGTATGCCTCAGAATAGTGTTAGTGGTGGTCAGACCTGCCTGGAGATAATACACTGAGCCAAGCTTCCATCCTTCCAAATCAGCAGCTGGGATCTCCTTGTACATATTCTTCATGGAATCATGACTCTTCTTAGGAATCCCATAGACATCAATGTCGTCCTCTCTCTGCACTGGAGCGTTCAGAAGTTCTGCCCATTCTTCAACAGTCGAAGAAAACCTTTGACCTTCAGTCATCCAGGTGATCTTGCCATCAGGATAGAAGTGGGCAGTGGCATAGAACTGCATGATCATCTCGTCATTCCAAGCTGTCAGCTCTTGACCCACAAAATCAGCAACTCCACATGCAGTAAAGCTCTCATGCACATGGGGAAAGAAGTCCCGGTGCTCTTCACTGTCAATGTACTTCCAGTCAACATACCTGGTGTCAGCAACAATGGGCTTCTTATCCATTAGCACGGTCTCATAGAAATCCTGCTGCTCTCTGGTGTGGAATCTGGGGTCCACAGCAGTCCTTCTCCTTACAGCATATGGATCAGACTGTCTCCATAGCCTGAGACCTTTGTCCTTTCTTGCCTTCATGTCCTCAGCTTGAGGATGAGCATCATTGTGGAGTGGCAACTTGGGACGGAGCTTAAGCAACACATGCTCTTCATCTGATTCAGACGGTGGCATCTCACCTTTGTTCTTCTCAGAAGCTGGAATGCTTCTGGTTGTTCTCTTGGGCTTGGCTGGAGCTGCCTTGACTGGAGCAGGCTTCTTGGGCTTAGAAGAGGCTTGAGCCCGAATAGCATCACCCATGAACTTAGCTTTCTGAGGAGGAGGCTGGGGTGCTTCTTCTTCTTCTTCTTCAGCATCCTGAGGTTCAGCATATACTACCCTCTTCCTTTTGGAAGTCTTCTTCACCTTGCTTGGAGCAGGCTCTTCCAAGTTGAGCTTCTTAGCAACTGCTGACTGCTTCACTTTGCTTGTGCCTTTCCTTGGCTGCTGCCCTTGGTGCTCTTTGGCAGCCACATTCCTCTTGGGCTTGGAGGTAACTTCCTCAGCAACAAAGTCGGAGTCCTCATCATCAGAAGTTCTCTTCTTCCTGGTTCTAGTGGCTGCAGGAGGCAAACCACTAGGGGTGCTCCTCTCACCATCATCACTGGAGCTGCTCGCAGGACTTGTGTCTGCCTCTGGAATTTCAGCAAACGGTGATTCAGACCTGTTCTGGCTGTCACTGACATCTGACATGGCTGAAAAACCTGTGAAAAGATAAGGTATAGGCAGAGTAGAAGAGTTATCACAACTGCAGAAGTTTTTTGCAAAAAAATGAGTTCAAAACTTAGTTTTGAGTTTTCACAGAATGTATTTCGGTCAAACCGATTTCAGGTTTCGGTGCAACCGAAGTGCTCAACAGAAACCTACACACCACTTTCGGTCAGACCGAAATGGGTTTCGGTCCTACCGAAAACTTAGGGTTTCACTGAAACTACTTTTCGGTCGTTCCGATTGGCACAACTCGGTTAAACCGAATTACGCAGTGCAATGGCCAGAGGCCAAATCGGTCATTCCGATTTTCAAAATCGGCTTCACCGAGATGCATTCCGTGGAAACCTAAACCTAAGAATTTTCCTCGAAACTAGAAGATCTGAACTATTGTATGGGGAACATATCAAACGTGGATTGAATCATGGCAACCTATCGTGCAAGAATCGGAAGTGGAGCACGAAAAGGGATCGGGACACACCCTAACTTGGTGGTGTCCCTCTACGGCGGCAACGGTGGAGATGATTACCGTTGACGGCGGCGGAGACCTGCGGCGAGGGCGCACAGGCGACGAAGGCGACGATCCGTAGACCAGGGCGGCGGCAGCAGGGGTCTTGGGGGCGAACGGTTTGAAGAAAGAAATCGCGCGCAGCCCCTCAGATATATATAACCCCATGCTGTCGGTGGGACCGAGTTGAAAAACTCGGTGTCACCGAGATGTATAACTGCTGTGCAGTTACGCATATCGGTCAGACCGAGAGTTTGAACTCGGTTTCACCGAGATGAAACCTAGATCAGTCTAAGCGTTTCGGTTGGACCGAGATTGAGAAACCGGTCAGACCGAAATGGACTTAGAAGGTTTTGGAAGTCAGCCTTAGACGAATCGGTGGTTCCGAGTGCTCCTCACTCGGACTGTCCGAAAAAGACTTGTTCAAAGTTGTGATATGAGCATGAATAGAATTTTGAGACAAGAAAGCATAGATAGCTAGGGAAGGTGCTTAGGCATTCTTGTCCATCCATTTGGCCAGAAAAATCAAAACAATCAAAACAACAAATGGATGTCCTTGAATGGATGAAATCATGCATTCAACATGCTCACGCAATAAGATAGCAACTGAAATATGTGTCAAACATGCACAACCAATCACTCTAGCTACTAGCACACAATTTGTCGATGACTAGGTCATCTATATATGAGTATATTGACTTAGGAGCCAAATGAGAACATTTGATCATAGGTCATACTCATCGTTTAAGCACAAGTGGGGTTGCCACTTTTACATAAAGCATTTATGTGTTCACATCACTTGAAGATGCTTTAGCTCAATTTTTTTAGAGCAAAGCTCCCCCTAGATGTGAGAACCCCTTTTAAAGGGTCAAACTAACCTTGGGTTGTCGTAGAAGACTTCATGTAGATGTTGAAGATGTGGATGCTCAATGTTGATGTAGATCATCAAGAGTTGGGAGCAATCCTTTGGATTAGGGCACTTTCAATACCTACATGGGTTAGTCCCACAAGGAACAAACAAGAATATCCATAGACATAGAGTGAAGTTCACAAAAGATGATGTCCATGAAAGCAATGATTACCTTGTCCCTTGACTTACCAACAAGAGGGTTTGTGACTCCATGAACAAGTGCATGATGTGGAAGTTGATTGCACAAGTTCTTGCCAAAATGAATATGAGTGAAGTTTGTTGGCGGAGTCACCCTCAAGAACCTACTAGTTCTTCTTCTTTGGGATCCACATCATCTCGATGGGAATCCTTGGTGTTGTAGTTTTGCTTGACGAAGTAGAACTTGATGTGTCCTTGGGAACCCACTTGACCATGGCTTGAGGTGCTTCAATGAATGCATCAATCTCCTCTTGAAGCTTGTCCTTGGCCTTTAGCTTGTGGTCTTGTGGTGGAAAGTCATCTTGAGCTTGTTCCACATTGGAAGAAGTAGGATCATACTTCTCCTTTTGTGAAACAAACTGTGGAGTAGGGTATTGACCTTCTTCCCACTCAACACCTTTGGCGTTGAACTTTCGCTCAAAACCAATCCCTTGATTCTTCCGGTGTCTTCCTTGTTTGCGAACAATCTCCTCAAAGTTCTTGCTTCCGGCAAGACTCTTGTAGACACCTTTCTCTATGATTTCCTTCAATAAGCTATTTTCTTGCTCAAGTGTAACTTGGCTTGAAACATTGTTAGTGGAATCAAGAGAACTACTAGAAGCAACAATATTGGATTTAACATTGTTATTGTTACTACTAGAGGAAGAATTTTTCTTATGTTTGTCATGCTTAGTCTTAATAGGTGGCAAGAAATTAGACAAGAGAAGTCGTTTGGCAAGATATGAAGAACTCTTCTTTCGAAGATCGTCATTGATCGCTTTTAGAAACTCATGTTCTTGCTCTAGAGTGAGCTTCTCGAAGCGTAGCTTCTCATGAGATCTTAGGAGCTCTCTATGATCTTCTTGAGTTGTTTCCTGAGCTAACTTAAGAGTGTTTAGTTCTTTAGTTAGACGCTCAATCTCCTTCATAGCATTGTCATTCGACTCTTCTCGACTATAAAGACTACTAGCATTTTCATCATTACTAAGCTCACTAGATTTATCATGCAAGAGCTCATCTTCACCAAGCAAGTCATCCTCATCACTATCAAAGTCAATGAATTCAGGGTGTGTTACCTTGGGGCCTTTAGCCATGAAGCATCTTCCAATTCCCTCATTTGGTGAATCAAATAAGTCGTAGGAGTTGGAGTTGGAGGATACGAGTGCAAGTCCGGCAACACCTTCATCTTGACTATAGTCGGAGTCGGAGTGATAGCTTCCATCGGATTGATTGTCAGAGTCGGAGCCGGAGACCCATTCACCAACATGAGCTTGATGTCTTCTTCTTGTGTAGCTCCTTGATTACTTGTCTTTCCTCTCCGAATCCTTGCTTCTCCGAGAAGGTCTTCGTTCATAACGATCATCTCTACTCCTTCTCTCTCTCCGAGGTGACTCATCTCTTGCTCTTCTTCTTGGAGATTCTTCTCTTCTCTTGTGGGGAGCCGTACACTCATTTGAGAAGTGTCCGGGTCTTCCACAATTGTAGCAGTTTCGATCACGACTAGAAGATCTCTTTTCATCATATGATCTAGACTTTGAGCTTCTTTCTTTGCCTCTATTCTTGTAGAACTTGTTGAAGTTCTTGACCATTAGGCTTATCTCTTCATTGGAAATTAGCTTGTCACTTGAGGTAGTAGGAGCATCACTTGTAGCCTTGTAAGCACCACTTGACTTGTTGTGAAGCTCTTCCTTATCCTTAAGTGTCATCTCATGAGCAACAATTCTTCCAATGACTTCAGTTGGCTTGAGAGTCTTGTAGTTTGGCATCATTTGGATCAAAGTGCACACGGTGTCATACTTTCCATCCAAAGCTCTGAGAATCTTCTTAATGATGAATCGGTCGGTCATTTCTTCGCTTCCTAAGCCAGCAATCTCATTTGTGATGAGAGCAAGCCTAGAGTACATTTCAGCGACTCCTTCACCATCCTTCATCTTGAACTTGTCAAGTTGACCTTGAAGAATATCTAGCTTTGATTCCTTCACAGATTCAGTACCTTCGTGCATTTCAACCAAAGTATCCCAAATCTCTTTAGCATTCTCAAGACGGCTGATTTTGTTGAACTCTTCGGGACACAAGGCATTGAAGAGAATGTCACAAGCTTGAGCATTGTTTAGCAACATCCGCAACTCTTCGGGTGTAGCTTCGCGATCCGGAACTTTTCCTTCTTCAAAGAAATCACCTTGCATGCCAACACAAATAATGCCCCATGCGGCTGGGTTATGACCAAGAATATGCATTTTCATTTTATGCTTCCAACTAGCAAAATTTGTACCATCAAAGTAAGGACCTCTACGATAATTACCCTCACTAGACGCCATACTCTCCTAGGTTGTGAAACCAAGCTTATGGAGTCCAATGCAATGGAAACCAAGGCAATGGAGACCAAAGCTCTGATACCACTTGTAGGATCGAAAGTAGGTCTAGAGGGGGGGTGATTAGACTACTTGACAATATAAAAAATCTGCCTTTAGATCATGCAATGTTTTTGGCAGTTTCACAATTAAGATCAATTCAAGTATCACCCTACACATGCAATTCTAGAGTATAAGCAGCGGAAAGTAAATTGCACATGTAAAAGAGAGGTGGAGAAGATCAAACGTAGTTTGGTGACACGGAGATTTTTGTCGTGGTTCCGATAGGTGGTGCTATCGTACATCCACGTTGATGGAGACTTCAACCCACGGAGGGTAACGGCTGCGCGAGTCCACGGAGGGCTCCACCCACGAAGGGTCCACGAAGAAGAAACCTTGTCTATTCCATCACGGCCTACGCCCACGGAGGACTAGCCTTACTCGGGGTAGATCTTCACGAAGTAGGCGATCTCCTTGCCCTTACAAACTTCTTGGTTCAACTCCACATCTCAAAGACGGAGGCTCCCAAGCGACACCTAACCAATCTAGGAGGCACCACCCCCCAAAAGGTAATAGACGGTGTTGATGATGATGAACTCCTTGCTCTTGTGCTTCAGATGATAATCTCCCCAACACTCAACTCTCCTCACTGATATGGCTGTGGTGGAGGAAGGGTTTGAGTGGAAAGCAACTTGGGAAGGCTAGAAATCAAGTTTCATATGGTAGGAATGGGATGGCTTGATCTCAACACAAGGGTAGGTGGTTCACTTCTCAGAAAGTGTATGGTAGAAGTGGTGGTACTTTCTGATGGCTCTCCTCACGAATGAAGAGGGGGTGGAGGGGTATATATAGCCTCCACACAAAATCCAACCGTTACACACACATTTGACCAATCTCGGTGAGACCGAAGTGAAAACTCGGTCAGACCGAAAGTTCAAATATAGTGAACGTTGGGATTTTCGGTGGGACCGAAAATACCATCTCGGTGTGTCCGAAGTGAGTCAAAGGTTAGGGTTTGCCATCTCGGTGTGACCGAAAACAACAACTCGGATATTCCGAAATGCTGTCAATTGGTTACAGAAGGTTGGCAGTCCATTTTCGGTGAGACCGAAACTCAGAATCGGATGGACCGAGAAATTAGGGTTTGGGGAAATAACTGAAGTGGTTCATCTCGGTGGGACTGAGTTTGCAGAATCGGTTTGACCGAGATTACTTATGAGTGTGTTGAATGGTGAAGAGTGCTGATAGTTGAGGGAGCTAGATCACCAAGCACTTGAGCAACAAGAACATTAACACAACCTCATCCCCTTTTAATAGTATTGGCTTTTCCTATAGACTCAATGTGATCTTTATTCACTAAACCAAAAATAGAGTCTTGAGCTTTTGCCAATGCTTGTCTTAGCATTTTGAGGGGTCCACTTCTTCAGACATTTCCATACCCATATCATCGAACTTTTCTGAAATGATTCTCAAGTAAATATTAGTTCAATGATATATATGTTGTTATTAATTACCAAAACCACCCGGGGATTAGTTGCACTTTCAGGAGCCAATATGAACATCCAGGTTCCGCTATTGGTTATTGACCGGAGATGAGTCTCGGTCATGTCTACATAGTTCTCGAACCCGTAGGGTCCGCACGCTTAACGTTTGATGACGATCGGTATTATGAGTTTATGAGTTTTGATGTACCGAAGGTAGTTCGGAGTCCCGGATGAGATCACGGACATGACGAGGAGTCTCGGAATGTCCGAGACATAAAGATTGATATATTGGACAACTATATTCGAACACCGGAAGTGTTTCGGAAAAGTTTCGAATTTAACGGGATTGCCGGAGGGGGTTACCGGAACCCCCTACGAAGGGGGATGGTCCATAGTGGGCCTTAAGGGAAAGAGAGAGGCAGCCCATAGGGCTGGCCGGCGCCCCACCTAGGATTCCTAGTTGGACTAGGATTGGGGGCGCCACCTCTCCCTCTTTTCCTTTCCCTCTCTTCCTTCTTTGGTGATTCCTACTAGGAATAGGATTGCAATCCTATTCCTAGTAGGATTCCACCCCTAGCCGCACCAAACAAGGGCCGGCCGGCCTCCCCCCTTGCTCCTTTATATACGGAGGTAGGGGGCACCCAAAGACACACAAGTTGAATTGTTCCAGCCGTGTGCGGTGCCCCCCTCCACAGAAACACACCTCGGCCATACCGTCGCGGTGCTTAGGCGAAGCCCTGCGCCGGTGAATACATCATATTCGTCACCACGCCGTCGTGCTGACGAAACTCTCCCGTGAAGCTCAACTGGATCAAGAGCTCGTGGGACGTCATCAAGCTGAACTTGTGCTGAACACGGAGGTGCCGTACGTTCGGTGCTTGATCGGTTGAATCGTGAAGAAGTTCGACTACATCAACCGCGTCACTTGACGCTTCCGCTCCCGGTCAACGAGGGTACGTAGACACACTCTTCCCTCTCGTTTCTATGCATCTGGTAGATAGATCTTGCGTGATCGTAGGAAAATTTTAAAATACTACGTTCCCCATCAGTAAGATGGAGGAGAATAGTTCTGTCAGCGAGCACATACTCAAGTTGTCTGGGTTGCACAACCGCCTGTCTCGGTTGGGAATGAATCTCCCATACGAAGCGGTCGTTGACAGAATCCTTCAGTCGCTCCCACCTAGCTACAAGAGCTTCATATTGAACTTCAATATGCAAGGGATGGAGAGGTCCATTCCCGAGGTGTATTCAATGCTGAAATCAACGGAGGTGGATATCAAGAAAGAACATCAAGTGTTGATGGTTAATAAAACCACTAAGTTCAAGAAAGGCAAGGGAAAGAAGAACTTCAAGAAGGACGGCAAAGGAGTTGTCGCGCCCGGTAAGCCAGTTGCCGGGAAGAAGCCAAAGAAAGGACCCAAGCCTGAAACTAAATGCTTTCATTGCAAGGGAACGGGTCATTGGAAGCGGAACTGCCCCAAATACTTAGCAGATAAGAAGGCCGGCAACGTCAAAGGTATATATGATATACATGTTATTGATGTGTACCTTACCAGCGCTCGTAGTAGCTCCTGGTTATTTGATACCGGTGCAGTTGCTCACATATGTAACTCAAAGCAGGAGCTGCGGAATAAGCGGAGACTGGCGAAGGACGAGGTGACGATGCGCGTCGGGAATGGTTCCAAGGTCGATGTGATTGCCGTCGAAACGCTACCTCTACATCTACCCTCGGGATTAGTTTTAAACCTCAATAATTGTTATTTAGTACCAGCTTTGAGCATGAACATTGTATCTGGATCTCGTTTGATGCGAGATGGCTACTCATTTAAATCCGAGAATAATGGTTGTTCTATTTATATGAGAGATATGTTTTATGGTCATGCCCCGCTCGTCAATGGTTTATTTTTGATGAATCTCGAACGTGATGATACACATATTCATAGTGTGGATGCCAAAAGATGTAAAGTTGATAATGATAGTCCCACATACTTGTGGCATTGCCGCCTTGGTCATATTGGTGTCAAGCGTATGAAGAAGCTCCATGCAGATGGACTTCTAGAGTCTCTTGATTATGAATCATTTGACACGTGTGAACCATGCCTTTTGGGCAAGATGACCAAGACTCCGTTCTCCGGAACAATGGAGCGAGCAACCAACTTATTGGAAATCATACATACCGATGTGTGCGGTCCAATGAGTGTTGAAGCTCGCGGAGGCTATCGTTATGTTCTCACCCTCACAAATGACTTGAGTAGATATGGGTATGTCTACTTGATGAAGCACAAGTCTGAGACCTTTGAAAAGTTCAAGGAATTTCATAATGAGGTTGAGAATCAACGTGACAGAAAAATAAAGTTCGTACGATCAGATCGTGGGGATGAATATTTGAGTCATGAATTTGGCACGCACCTAAGGAACTGTGGAATTGTTTCACAATTGACACCGCCAGGAACACCTCAGCGTAATGGTGTGTCCGAACGTTGAAATCGTACTCTGTTAGACATGGTGCGATCTATGATGTCTCTCACCGACTTACAGCTATCTTTTTGGGGATTTGCTTTAGAGACTGCCGCATTCACTTTAAATAGGGCTCCGTCGAAATTCGTTGAGACGACACCGTATGAACTTTGGTTTGGCAAGAAACCTAAGTTGTCATTTCTGAAAGTTTGGGGTTGTGATGCTTATGTCAAGAAACTTCAACCTGAAAAAGCTCGAACCCAAATCGGAAAATGCGTCTTCATAGGATACCCAAAGGAAACGATTGGGTACACCTTCTACCACAGATCCGAAGGCAAAGTCTTTGTTGCCAAGAATGGATCCTTTCTGGAGAAAGAGTTTCTCTCGAAAGAAGTGAGTGGGAGGAAAGTAGAACTTGATGAGGTGACAGTCACCCCTCCCGAACCGGAAAGTAGCGCAGCGCAGGAAATTGTTCCTGAGGTGCCTGCACCGACAAGAGAGGAAGTTAATGATGATGATCATGAAGATACAGATCAAGTTACTACTGAACTTCGAAGGTCCACAAGGATACGTTCCGCACCAGAGTGGTACGGCAACCCTGTCATGGAAAACATGTTGTTAGACAACGGTGAACCTTCGAACTATGAAGAAGCGATGGCGGGCCCAGATTCCAATGAATGGCTTGGAGCCATGAAATCCGAGATAGAATCCATGTATGAAAACAAAGTATGGACTTTGGTGGACTTGCCCAATGATAGGCACGCCATAGAAAAGAAATGGATATTTAAGAAGAAGACAGACGCGGATGGTAATGTGACCATCTATAAGGCTAGGCTTGTCGCTAAGGGTTATCGACAAGTTCAAGGGATTGACTACGACGAGACTTTCTCTCCCGTAGCGATGCTAAAGTCAGTCCGAATCATGTTAGCAATTGTCGCATTCTACGATTATGAAATATGGCAAATGGACATCAAAACGGCATTCCTCAATGGCTTCCTCAAGGAAGAGCTGTATATGATGCATGTGGGGACCCCGACTCATAAGTCGTGATCACCGAATGCACGTGTACAGTGATCCCAGAGATCAATGCTCACTGAACACACAGAAGCTGAATAACAAGAGTCTTACATCCATACATACCGTGTTACACAAATAGGACCATAATGGTCAAGTCTTGAGTATATCATCGCAGCGGAAATCTTCAATGACAACATGGACCCATGCCATCTGCCTTAACCCTACAGGCATTCTGACTGGGAAGCGTCCTAGCTCGCACGCTCGTCACTGAGAAATCTTCATCATAACCTGTTCTCTCATGCCTGGCCAATAAAATAACCAGTGGCAAGTCAATGAGTACATTGAATGTACTCGCAAGCAACCCAAGTGTGGTAACAGAATAATTATGCAAGGCTCTACTGCTAGCTTGGCAGTTTTGCGAAAAGCTAGTTTTTCATATGCAAGTATGATCAACATGTAACATGGATAGCATGTGTCTGTAACAAGTATCAGGAGGTCACAGACATCATTATCGAGAAAGAGTTGTACTCAACTCATGCTCAAGCTCATTGTGATTTCCTTAAGAATCACATCATCAATATCACTGAACCATGTTGTTTCCTCACACACACACCAGGTTTCACAAACATTGGACGTAGCCCAAGAGCGGTTACCCAACTGTCCATGACCGTGGACACGGCTATTCGAATAGTTTTACACTCTACAGAGGTTGCACACTTTACCCACTAGATCCGGGGAACTTCCGTGTCATCCACGACCCGCGGTACCTCAAGTACCCGGGGTAAGCACCCAATCACTATCTTTCCCTAGGAGACACTAATATGGAGTCCACTCGATTGGTAGCAGCCCCGTGCCAAACATTTCACATCTCAAGGTTTGTGGAGACTCGCTCCGAATTCATCACATATCACAAGCACGGGGTACCAACGATGTGTTCGGTGCCCTGTGAAAACAGTCATGGCCGCCTATCCAAGCACGACCCCGTCCCGAGAGTGACCTCATGTCACCCCCGTCACTAGTAATGTGGATACCATGCTAGTATCGACCTAGGTAATCAATAATGCCCTTTCCCATATAAGGGTAGAGTGGTTGCGCATGTAAGGTTGGAATAACGGTAGCAACTTAAACCAATCCGTTTTCAAAACAACACACACACTTGCCTCGGTACACCACTTCGTCATCAAGTGGTTACCCATCTCACCATCTCCCTCGGGCATAAATGGCACCCGACGGGGTTTTCGAAAAGTCTTTTGAAAGTATCCTGCCTCCGTCACCATGCATATACCCGTCCCATTTACGTAGCCACTATTAAAGCAACCTAACTACTCCCACCCACATAACCCTCATAGGAAGGTAGGGTCATGATTGATGCAAGTTTCAACAGTAAAGTGACAAAGGTAGCAACCAAAGTGGTTTCCACCTCAACATGATTCCGATGCATTGAATATAAAGGTGTTATGAGACATGCATAAAAAGGTTTCTTGAACATGGTCAAAGGGCTGCTTGCCTTATTCTTCAGAGTCTTCAAACCTTCTGGTCCATCTCCGAATACTCCGTTTATTACGTCAACTAACGATGGAAACAATCATAATAAGCAACACAATCAAAGCAAAAATAAAAGTGCTCTAAAAATAGGAGTTGGACTTTTCTAGGATACCTCTGGTCATATGAAAAATAACCAAGGTGGTTTCATAGGTATTGGATCAATAGGTAGTTGGGAACATTTCTATATGATGGAACCAAAGGGCTTATGGATTTGGAAGAAGTATACAGAAATAATTCTTTGAATGATGAGCAAAGGTACCCATCATCAAGTCATGATTTTAGAAGCATTTAGGAGTTGGTTTCACTGGATTTGGATTTGAAAAGAATTTCCTAGGATTTTCCAAAGCTGATAAATATGAAGAAATGGCTCAATATTTGGTGGGGTACAGAAACTATTATTAAAAATGTTCCAAAACTAAGTTTGGACATGACAAGCATCTAGGAATTTGAATCACTGTATTTGGATCAATTTTGAGCTCTCTGTGATTTTCTAAAGTTAATCACAAAAATGAAATAAAGGCATTTGATAAATATTTGTGTAGGAAAAGTTTCTGGAATAATGTGCATGTTGCACCATGTGATAGAGCATGATTTTTGGAGCCATAGGAAATTTGAATCATGCAATTTGGAGTTCATATGAATATTCTAGGCATTTTTGAAGTTGACAGAAAAAGGGAAAAAGGAAAGGAATAGGGGTTATACCCTTATGCTGCACACTGGGCGGAGGATAGCCGCATAGAAACTGGGCCGGCCCATGGCTCGGCCACGTGCACAGGGGGGAGTGGTGACCTCGGAGGCGCCTTTCGGCGATGCGCTTCCGCGCGGGGAAGGCGGGCTGCGCTGTTGCCGTTTCCACTTAAACGGCTGTGCCCGGCTGACCGGGTCGCTGCCAGGTGGGCCCCTGCCGCAGGGTCGTCTTCCTCCTCCCGCTCCCACAACAGAGGGGAGGGGAGGCTCGAGCCGCGCGACGCCGGCGCCCGTCCCCGGCGGCACAGGCCACCTCCGGCCAGGGCGCGGCCACCCGAGGGATCCCCGGGGAGCGGCGCATCCAGGAGGACCCTTGGGGCGGCAGGGGAGGGGCCGGAGCTCCTCCTGCATCGACCATGGTGGCGGCCTCGTCGGTTGCTGGTGGAGCGAGCACCACGGTGCTCAGGAAGGAGCGGCGAGGGTCGGGGAGCTTCATGCTCCAGTGGCCGTTCCCCTCCTGGTGGTCAACAGGGAAGAGGAAGGCCACAGGGAGCAAGCTTGGGAGGAAACCGACGGTGGTTCGACGGCCATGGAGGGGCAAGGAGAGCACTAGGGGAAGAGGGAAGATGTCCGGGAGGTGCACGGGAGAGAGGAGGGTCCAGCAGAGGCGAGAGGTGCTCGGGGGGAGGCCTCTTATAGGGGCAGCTGCGGTGCACCGTGAGCACGGTCCAGGGCGCGCACGGGCGAGCTCGTGGAGAGAGAGGAGGAGGGCCGGGGAGGATAAGGCCGACCGTCCTGCAGGTCATGGACGTCGAGGGCACCTCGGGGGACACGCTCTCTCTGCCCAAGGTCGCCTGGAAGCCTCGGGAGGGCCGAGCTATAGTGCCTCGGTGCACTGTAGCGTGCTCCAGAGCACGCCTTTGGCCGGCATGGTCGTGTCTTTGCTTTCCAGGCCGTGTCCTCTAGTGTCCAGCAGTGTCCGGAGGGTAGAGGGAGTAGTAAAGAATTGCTCCGTGGTCTTGGATGCCCTGGGGAACCACTGGGATGAGGAGGGAGGTGAAGGAGGAGAAGAAGGTGGCTGTCCACAAGAGTAAAAATGGGGTTTTACCCTCCAATAATTGAGCTGAGGCCATGGGAAGGTTACTGGGGGTAGATGATGATCAGAATAGGCTGTGGTAAGAATTTGAGGTAAGGAGAAAAAGTAAAAGAGGTTCAACCACTTGTTTTGGTAATTGGACAGAAGGTGTTTGCTCAGGGTTTGGTCAAGCAAATGACATCCACTTGACATGGGACTTAACAGGATCAAAAGTCACATATAATTAGGCTCCTACACCAAATTTGAGCTCATTTGGGCAAAGTGGCCAATGTAACTTTGGTGAACC
This sequence comes from Secale cereale, assembly GCA_902687465.1. NCBI lineage: Eukaryota > Viridiplantae > Streptophyta > Magnoliopsida > Poales > Poaceae > Secale > Secale cereale. The sequence goes on along the minus strand of LR738712.1, from coordinate 530,908,803 downwards.
CTAGAAATGAACAGAAATGGTTTCACCATGTTTGAGTCAAGCAAATCATCTCCCCTTGATGCACCACTTGGTGTAGCATCATCATTTGCGGTTATGAACATGCCCACAAAGTTTGAGGCTCCAGATAAAAAGTTAACAATGTAAAGTTGTTCAAATTTGCATTTGAACAGAAAGGGTTTTGGGGTGATCTGATCAAGTTGCTCTATTCCAAATCTTGTGCCATTTGGTCTAGATGCCTTGTTAGGCCATTCTAGCATGTTCACCAAATTTTAGAGCATTTGGACAAGTTTGGCAATGTAGAGTTGCTCAAACTTCAAACATGGACAGAATGGTTTTGAAGGGGTTTGAGGATGTTTCCTTGATCTTCAAGGCATGAGGCTTTGCAAGATCATCAAATATGTCATATATGACATGATAGAATTTCCCTGGAATTTTTGGAGAATATTTCCTTTGTAAATATTTCAAAAGCTTGAAATATCCAGAAAGGGTTTTGGAATGATTTGTCCAATATTTTGAACATGACCATGTGCTGAAACTCTTATATATGGACAATATATGTCCTATGAGTCTCCCTGAATTTTGGCAAATATTTTTGAAATGATTAAATAATTTTTCCCTATTAAAGACCATTTCTGGCCTTAAGAAAAAGATTTTAAATAAAATATAAAAATAACTTTTAAAATTATAATTTTGTGGTTTCTGGGAGTCCTATATCTAATAGGTTTCAAATAAACTTTTTGAAAGATTTTTCACACCCTAAATAAGGTACTTGCAGTGCAAACCTCAATTCAGGGGTTTTTGGAAAACTAATTTTAGAAAATATCATTTGGCCAAAATATTTTTATAAGAAAATTCTATACTGGTCTATACACATGGCATGATCATTGGGAAAAGGTTTTGGGTCAAGGAGATGAACTATAAGAGTTGGAGGATTTATTTGATTTTTAGAGCACTAGCAAACAGCAGACAAAAGCCAAATCAAGCAAGGTCAAAAACACTCAAAAGTTTTTGCAAATCCACATTTTTAACATGAAAATTAGCTTAAGCAATGTGACATGAAAATCAGGGTGTGACAGACCTACCCCCCTTACAAGAATCTCGTCCCCGAGATTCCCAGACTAGGCGTGGAAAGAAAGGCGGAGTCTTGGATACGGGGTAGTGTTCACTTCTTCTTGTTGGTTCTGCTTCCGAGCGGTGCTCCTTGGAATCTTGAAGTGCTTGCTGGTATGGCTTCTTGCTTGAGGCCTTCCTTGATGGAGGTTGCTGAGGGGTCTCTTGCATAGGTTAGGTTGGGTTAGCTGTCAAAGGCTTGGTGATCGATGTCCTCGCGGGCATCGGGCTAGCTAGGGGGTAAGAAGTACTTCCAGAGTGGGGGCTCGTGGAAGATTTGGTGCACGGAGGGTATCTCAGGTGGTAGATCTAGCTGGGAAGCCGTCTACTACATGACTTGCAGTGATCTCAAAGGGTCCAATGAACCTTAGTGCGAGCTTCCCCTTGACGTGGAAACGCTTGGTTCCCTTCAGAGGAGTTACCCGCAGGTACACGTGGTCCCCGACATGGAAACTTGTGTTCCGACGGCGAGTGTCAGCATAGCTCTTTTGCCTTGACTTGGCTGCCTTCAAACGTTCTCTAACTAGTTGGACTTGCTCTACCGCTGCGCGGAGAATATCCGGCCCAAAGACTAGCCCTTCTTCAGTCTCTGACCAGTTGAGGGGTGTGCGACATCTGTGTCCGTACAACACCTCAAATGGTGCCATCTGAAGGCTCAACTGGTAACTGTTGTTATAGGAGAACTCGGCAAAAATGGAGACAATCCTCCCACTTGGCTCCATATGCCAAGACACAGGCTCGGAGTCATGACTTCGAGAATCTGATTGACTCACTCAGTCTGACCTCCGGTCTGTGGGTGGAAAGCCGTGCTGAAAGATACTTGGTTCCCAAGGCTTCTCGGAACTTCTTCCAGAACCTTGAGGTGAACTGGGTTCCTTGATCTGACACAATCTCCTTGGGAATGCCGTGAAGACTTACGATTCGATCGATATAGAGAGCTGCCAGCCGGTCGCCATCATAAGTGGTTTTGACAGGAATGAAAATGGGCCACCTTGGTCAAATGATCGACTATGACCCAGATAGAGTCATGTCCTCTATCCGACCTTGGTAAGCCAGTGACGAAGTTCATTCCGTCTTTATCCCACTTCCACTCAGAAGCCTTGAGTGGTTGAAGCAATTCAGCGGGTCGCTGATATTCAGCTTGACCCTTTGGCACACATCACACTTTGCAACATAGGTTGCAAATCTCTCTTTTCATCTCGTGCCACCAGAATCGTGCCTTCAAGTCTTGATGCAATCTTGGTGTGAGCGTTCCTTTGGAAGGAGTGGTTTGCAGATACGCTCGGTCTTCAACGCGGAAGTTTACTTCTTGATGACGGTGGTCGGTGTAGATCTTCCTTCTTGATAGGGCGGTCTTCAAATGTCTTCCATCCAGCTGTCCGTCTCTTCTTTGTCTTCGGGCATGCAAGTAGGCCATCAAATAATGATGTTACCCATCTTGTCCAATTACTCCATGAGGTCTAAGGGGTACGCAAGGTAAGCTGGGGTATTGGTGTGGTCTCGGTTGAGTATTGCAGAGGCCTTCCTGACTCTGAGTCAAGGCCCTGCGGTCAGAATCTGACCAGGTGATGACTCGGTGGGGCTTAAGGGTTTCAAGGATTCTAGTGAGTGAGTGAACTTATATCATCCTATCCTTAAGCACAGTTTCTGAGATGCCATTAGCTCTATCTAGTACTCCAAACGGGAAAAGCATCTTCTCGCACAGACCAACTTCAATCACCACTCATGCCATGCATAACCTCATGATTCTCAAGAGACGGTCTAATAAAATTGTACTTGTCTAAGATCCCCAAATCTATATGTACGTCTACCTCTAAAATCCAAAGGTAGATCATACATGCCGCTAAGCTTAAGTTAAACTCCACAATCCAAGCACTCAACCTAGTCTTGCAAGGCTCAAGATAATGCATCTCTAATCTAAGGAAACACGTCATATGCCACTCCAAGATTTGTTTCCTTCCTATAGATCACTTCCAATAGCCCGGTAATTCCCATCAATCACCACATAATCCAACAATCCTACAAATCCGATGTCTACGGTGTTCCACAAGATCTCAAGTCTCTATAATCCCCAAATACTCGGAAGGACTATGCATCACGATAGTAAATCCACTAAATTCCCATCATCCGGGTCAAGTAAACTCCAAGATCACGATTATATAGATCCCCAAATCAACTCCGACAAATAATCCAATCTCCTAGGTTATTGTCCACCGAGAAGCATGATATCATAATCAGGATCATAGGCCTAAATCCAATCTTACTCCGAACCATGCAGACATATCCAGCATTATACTAACCAGAATCACCTACATAAATCCAAATCTCATGCCCAACGGGCACTCCTACATGCTTTCCCAAAGTCATGATCCCAACAATATGAAAACCTCACAATCCATCAAGGTCTCAGATAATTCCTCGAAGCCACTGATATAATCCCCCAAGTCATCTGTCCAATATCCTCGAACTGGTCTATCTATGGCATCGTCAGACCTTGTGCTATATCAGGATGAAAAATGTGCTCACTCATCGTGTCCACTAGCTCCTTTACGAACCCAGTGTTGTGCAAGGTTTGCAAGGGTTTAACAGGTTCTCTTGCTTTACCATGGGTTAGGCACATGGTTAAGGATTCGTGCTGGAGTGTCTCGGGAAGTCTCAAAGGGTCTAGGAAGAGGGTTACTGGTCTGGAGGGTTAAACATAACTCCACGGGGTTGCAATTGATCGTGGAGGTTGTAGCAGAAGTCTTCAATGCCAGTTGGCTGTCGAGGTAGAATCCTTGGTGCATCTTGTCTTGCGGGTCTTCAATTGGGGAGAGAGAGAATAGAGGGAAGAAGCAGCGTAGAGGAGTGAAATGCCTAAAGGGGGGGGGGTTCTATAGTGCAGGTGCAACAAACAGGTGCAAAAAGGCCGAAACTAAAGAAACAAGGCAAGGAAGGTGATATAGCCATGCACTTGTTGCCTAGGGCAAAAGTGTGACTTATATCAAAACACAAACGAATAAAAGCAAACAACACACAATCATGGTTCTATTCGAACCATCATATGGACTCGACTGCGCATAGGGGGTACACGACTCATCCTACCCTAGGGGTTCTCGGACTCAGTGTCGTGACTTGTGCCTCGTGCAGTCTTCTAGGCTTCCTCAGGTGTTGCCATGTCCCTTGTAGTTGCTTGATGAATGATCCGGGTTGAGCCTGAAGAATCTTCAACATCTTCTCGCCTGATGAGGTGATGGGGTGAAGGTGCCTCCTTGTAGCTGGCGTTGACTCGTCTTCTCTTGTCTCCTTAATCATGACGATCCCTTGTGCCTTCTGGGGCGTCGAGGGTACCAGGTAGGCAATCCATATGTAATGACAATAACAAGGCATAATAGAGGTCCAACATGTCGGTTTCGTTGATGAAAACATCGACACCAAGAGCGGGGGATGAAGATAACCGTTTTCCTGCTCACCATAGTGAGGCGGACCAAATGGCGAGGTTCTCATCCACCGGTGGTTGTCGATACAACAACGGTAGTGACAGGATCACTCTATTAGCGATGCATATCATGATTTTGCACAACCTATACCCTGGTCATTGTAGGCTAGGGTTGTACCATCTTCTGGGTCTTCATGTCCTTACTCATCGAGGATGGATTTTCTGTTGGTATCATCTTGTCGTGGTGTCACCAATCTTGCGTGCAAAAGTGGTGGGTGAGTGTTTGGCAAGGTGCACTCCACGAGGATTACTGAAAATCCGGTGGTCTGGGGCATAAGGGTTCTAGCGACCAAGGTTTTGAAGGGGAAGAGATCAAGTATAGCCTAGTTTTCGAAAAACTGAGAAGGGAAGAGAAGTATGGATAGTTTTGAAAACTAGTAATAGTTTTGAAAATAGTTTTACCCTAACTAACGACCATGCTAACTAAGTCTTCCTACAGTCAGGATGGCTCTGATACCAGCTCTGTGGGGACCCCGACTCATAAGTCGTGATCACCGAATGCACGTGTACAGTGATCCCAGAGATCAATGCTCACTGAACACACAGAAGCTGAATAACAAGAGTCTTACATCCATACATACCGTGTTACACAAATAGGACCATAATGGTCAAGTCTTGAGTATATCATCGCAGCGGAAATCTTCAATGACAACATGGATCCATGCCATCTGCCTTAACCCTACAGGCATTCTGACTGGGAAGCGTCCTAGCTCGCACGCTCGTCACCGAGAAATCTTCATCATAACCTGTTCTCTCATGCCTGGCCAATAAAATAACCAGTGGCAAGGCAATGAGTACATTGAATGTACTCGCAAGCAACCCAAGTGTGGTAACAGAATAATTATGCAAGGCTCTACTGCTAGGTTGGCAGTTTTGCGAAAAGCTAGTTTTTCATATGCAAGTATGATCAACATGTAACATGGATATGCATGTGTCTGTAACAAGTATCAGGAGGTCACAGACATCATTATCGAGAAAGAGTTGTACTCAACTCATGCTCAAGCTCATTGTGATTTCCTCAAGAATCACATCATCAATATCACTGAACCATGTTGTTTCCTCACACACACACCAGGTTTCGCAAACATTGGACGTAGCCCAAGAGCGGTTACCCAACTGTCCATGACCGTGGACACGGCTATTCGAATAGTTTTACACTCTGCAGAGGTTGCACACTTTACCCACTAGATCCGGGGAACTTCCGTGTCATCCACGACCCGCGGTACCTCAAGTACCCGGGGTAAGCACCCGATCACTATCTTTCCCTAGGCGACACTAATATGGAGTCCACTCGATTGGTAGCAGCCCCGTGCCAAACATTTCACATCTCAAGGTTTGTGGAGACTCGCTCCGAATTCATCACATATCACAAGCACGGGGTACCAACGGTGTGTCCGGTGCCCTATGAAAACAGTCATGGCCGCCTATCCAAGCACGACCCCGTCCCGAGAGTGACCTCATGTCACCCCCGTCACTAGTAATGCGGGCACCATGCTAGTATCGACCTAGGTAATCAATAATGCCCTTTCCCATATAAGGGTAGAGTGGTTGCGCATGTAAGGTTGGAATAACGGTCGCAACTTAAACCAATCCGTTTTCAAAACAACACACACACTTGCCTCGGTACACCACTTCGTCATCAAGTGGTTACCCATCTCACCATCTCCCTCGGGCATAAATGGCACCCGACGGGGTTTTCGAAAAGTCTTTTGAAAGTATCCTGCCTCCGTCACCATGCATATACCCGTCCCGTTTGCGTAGCCACTATTAAAGCAACCTAACTACTCCCACCCACATAACCCTCATAGGAAGGTAGGGTCATGATTGATGCAAGTTTCAACAGTAAAGTGACAAAGGTAGCAACCAAAGTGGTTTCCACCTCAACATGATTCCGATGCATTGAATATAAAGGTGTTATGAGACATGCATAAAAAGGTTTCTTGAACATGGTCAAAGGGCTGCTTGCCTTATTCTTCAGAGTCTTCAAACCTTCTGGTCCATCTCCGAATACTCCGTTTATTACGTCAACTAACGATGGAAACAATCATAATAAGCAACACAATCAAAACAAAAATAAAAGTGCTCTAAAAATAGGAGTTGGACTTTTCTAGGATACCTCTGGTCATATGAAAAATAACCAAGGTGGTTTCATAGGTATTGGATCAATAGGTAGTTGGGAACATTTCTATATGATGGAACCAAAGGGCTTATGGATTTGGAAGAAGTATACAGAAATAATTCTTTGAATGATGAGCAAAGGTACCCATCATCAAGTCATGATTTTAGAAGCATTTAGGAGTTGGTTTCACTGGATTTGGATTTGAAATGAATTTCCTAGGATTTTCCAAAGCTGATAAATATGAAGAAATGGCTCAATATTTGGTGGGGTACAGAAACTATTATTAAAAATGTTCCAAAACTAAGTTTGGACATGACAAGCATCTAGGAATTTGAATCACTGTATTTGGATCAATTTTGAGCTCTCTGTGATTTTCTAAAGTTAATCACAGAAATGAAATAAAGGCATTTGATAAATATTTGTGTAGGAAAAGTTTCTGGAATAATGTGCATGTTGCACCATGTGATAGAGCATGATTTTTGGAGCCATAGGAAATTTGAATCATGCAATTTGGAGTTCATATGAATATTCTAGGCATTTTTGAAGTTGACAGAAAAAGGGAAAAAGGAAATGAATAGGGGTTATACCCTTATGCTGTACACTGGGCGGAGGATAGCCGCATAGAAACTGGGCCGGCCCATGGCTCGGCCGCGTGCACAGGGGGGAGTGGTGATGTCGGAGGCGCCTTTCGGCGATGCGCTTCCGCGCGGGGAAGGCGGGCTGCGCCGTTGACGTTTCCACTTAAACGGTTGGGCCCGGCTGACCGGGTCGCTGCCAGGTGGGCCCCCTCCGCAGGGTCGTCTTCCTCCTCCCGCTCCCACAACATAGGGGAGGGGAGGCTCGAGCCGCGCGATGCCGGCGCCCGTCCCCGGCGGCACAGGCCACCTCCGGCCAGGGCGCGGCCACCGGAGGGATCCCCGGGGAGCGGCGCATCCAGGAGGACCCTTGGGGCGGCAGGGGAGGGGCCGGAGCTCCTCCTGCATCGGCCATGGCGGCAGCCTCGTCGGTTGCTGGTGGAGCGAGCACCACGGGGCTCGGGAAGGAGCGGCGGGGGTCGAGGAGCTTCGTGCTCCAGTGGCCGTTCCCCTCCTGGTGGTCAACAGGGAAGAGGAAGGCCACAGGGAGCAAGCTTGGGAGGAAACCGACGGTGGCTCGACGGCCATGGAGGGGCAAGGAGAGCACTATGGGAAGAGGGAAGATGTCCGGGAGGTGCACGGGAGAGAGGAGGGTCGAGCAGAGGCGAGAGGTGCTCGGGGGGAGGCCTCTTATAGGGGCAGCTGCGGTGCACCGTGAGCATGGTCCAGGGCGCGCACGGGCGAGCTCGTGGAGTGAGAGGAGGAGGGCCGGGGAGGATAAGGCCGACCGTCCTCCAGGTCGTGGACGTCGAGGGCACCTCGGGAGACACGCTCTCTCTGCCCAAGGTCGCCTGGAAGCCTCGGGAGGGTCGAGCTACAGTGCCTCGGTGCACTGTAGCATGCTCCAGAGCACGCCTTTGGCCGGCATGGTCCTGTCTTTGCTTTCCAGGCCGTGTCCTCTAGTGTCCAGCAGTGTCCAGAGGGTAGAGGGAGTAGTAAAGAATTGCTTTGTGGTCTTGGATGCCCTGGGGAACCACTTGGATGAGGAGGGAGGTGAAGGAGGAGAAGGAGGTGGCTGTCCACAAGAGTAAAAATGGGGTTTTTACCCTCCAATAATTGAGCTGAGGCCATGGGAAGGTTTCTCGGGGTAGATGATGATCAGAATAGGCTGTGGTAAGAATTTGAGGTAAGGAGAAAAAGTAAAAGAGGTTCAACCACTTGTTTTGGTAATTGGACAGATGGTGTTTGATCAGGGTTTGGTCAAGCAAATGACATCCACTTGACATGGGACTTAACAGGATCAAATGTCACATATAATTAGGCCCCTACACCAAATTTGAGCTCATTTGGGCAAAGTGGCCAATGTAACTTTGGTGAACCCTAGAAATGAACAGAAATGGTTTCACCATGTTTGAGTCAAGCAAATCATCTCCCCTTGATGCACCACTTGGTGTAGCATCATCATTTGGGGTTATGAACATGCCCACAAAGTTTGAGGCTCCAGATAAAAAGTTGACAATGTAAAGTTGTTCAAATTTGCATTTGAACAGAAAGGGTTTTGGGGTGATCTGATCAAGTTGCTCTATTCCAAATCTTGTGCCATTTGGTCTAGATGCCTTGTTAGGCCATTCTAGCATGTTCACCAAATTTGAGAGCATTTGGACAAGTTTGGCAATGTAGAGTTGCTCAAACTTCAAATATGGACAGAATGGTTTTGAAGGGGTTTGAGGATGTTTCCTTGATCTTCAAGGCATGAGGCTTTGCAAGATCATCAAATATGTCATATATGACATGATAGAATTTCCCTGGAATTTTTGGAGAATATTTCCTTTGTAAATATTTCAAAAGCTTGAAATATCCAGAAAGGGTTTTGGAAGGATTTTTCCAATATTTTGAACATGACCATGTGCTGAAACTCTTATATATGGACAATATATGTCCTATGAGTCTCCCTGAATTTTGGCAAATATTTTTGAAATGATTAAATAATTTTTCCCTATTAAAGACCATTTCTGGCCTTAAGAAAAAGCTTTTAAATAAAATATAAAAATAACTTTTAAAATTATACTTTTGTGGTTTCTGGGAGTCCTATATCTAATAGGTTTCAAATAAACTTTTTGAAAGATTTTTCACACCCTAAATAAGGTACTTGCAGTGCAAACCTCAATTCAGGGGTTTTTGGAAAACTAATTTTAGAAAATATCATTTGGCCAAAATATTTTTATAAGAAAATTCTATACTGGTCTATACACATGGCATGATCATTGGGAAAAGGTTTTGGGTCAAGGAGATGAACTATAAGAGTTGGAGGATTTATTTGATTTTTAGAGCACTAGCAAACAGCAGACAAAAGCCAAATCAAGCAAGGTCAAAAACACTCAAAAGTTTTTGCAAATCCACATTTTTAACATGAAAATTAGCTTAAGCAATGTGACATGAAAATCAGGGTGTGACAATGCAGCCGGAAGGTTTTGTTGATCCAGAGAATGTTAACAAAGTATGCAAGCTCCAGCGCTCGATCTACGGGCTGGTGCAAGCATCTCGGAGTTGGAATATTCGCTTTAATGATGTGATCAAAGCGTTTGGCTTTATACAGACTTGGGGAGAAGACTGTATTTACAAGAAAGTGAGTGGGAGCTCTGTAGCATTTGTCATATTATATGTGGATGACATACTGCTAATGGGAAATGATATAGAATTCTTGGAGAGCATAAAGGCCTATTTGAATAAGAGTTTTTCAATGAAGGACCTTGGAGAAGCTGCTTACATATTAGGCATCAAAATCTATAGAGATAGATCAAGATGCCTCATTGGTCTTTCACAAAGCACATACCTTGACAAGATATTGAAGAAATTCAATATGGATCAGTCCAAGAAAGGGTTCTTGCCTGTTTTGCAAGGTATGAGATTGAGCAAGGCTCAGTCCCCGACCACGGCAAAAGATAGAGAAAAGATGAGTGATATTCCCTATGCCTCGGCCATAGGTTCTATCATGTATGCCATGTTGTGTACCAGACCTGATGTGAACCTTGCCATAAGTTTGGTAGGGAGGTACCAAAGTGATCCCGGTATGGAACACTGGACAGTGGTCAAGAACATCCTAAAGTACCTGAAGAGGACTAAGGATATGTTTCTCGTTTATGGAGGTGACGAAGAGCTCGTCGTAAAGGGTTACGTCGATTCTAGCTTCGACACAGATCTTGATGACTCTAAGTCACAAACCGGATACGTGTATATTTTGAATGGTGGAGCAGTCAGCTGGTGCAGTTGCAAGCAGAGCGTCGTGGCGCATTCTACATGTGAAGCGGAGTACATAGCTGCTTGAGAAGCAGCACAAGAAGGAGTCTGGATGAAGGAGTTCATCACCGACCTAGGAGTCATTCCAAGCGCGTCAAGCCCGATGACTCTCTTCTGTGACAACACTGGAGTTATTGCCATTACCAAGGAGCCCATGTTTCACAAGAAGACCAAGCACATCAAGCGCCGTTTCAACTCCATCCGGAATTATGTTCAAGATGGAGACATAGATATTTGTAAAGTGCATATGGATATGAATGTTGCAGACCCGTTTACTAAACCTCTTCCACGGGCAAAACATGATCAACACCAGAACTCTATGGGTGTTCCATTCATCACAATGTAACTAGATTATTGACTCTAGTGCAAGTGGGAGACTGTTGGAAATATGCCCTAGAGGGAATAATAAAAGGATTATTATTATATTTCCTTGTTCATGATAATTGTCTGTTATTCATGCCTTAATTGTATTGTACGGAAACAGCGATAGATGTGTGAATACATAGACCACAACGTGTCCCTAGTAAGCCTCTAGTTACTAGCTCGTTGATCAACAGATGGTCACGGTTTCCTGACCATGGACATAGGATGTCATTGATAACGGGATCACATCATTAGGAGAATGATGTGATGGACAAGACCCAATCCTGAGCCTAGCACGAGATCGTTTAGTTCGTAATGCTTAAGCTTTTCCAGTGTCAAGTATTCATTCCTTAGACCATGAGGTTGTGCAACTCCCGGATACCGTAGGAATACTTTGGGTGTACCAAACGTCACAACGTAACTGGGTGACTATAAAGGTACGCAACGGGTATCTCCGAAAGTGTCTGTTGAGTTAGTACGAACCGAGACTGGGATATTGTCACTCCGTATGACGGAGAGGTATCTCTGGGCCCTCTCGGTAAGACATCATCATAATGAGCTCAAAGTGACTAAGGAGTTAGTCACGGGATGATGGATTACGTAACGAGTAAAGAGACTTGCCATGACGAGATTGAACAAGGTATCGGGCATACCGACGATCGAATCTCGGGCAAGTACCGTACTGATACGTCCAAAATGCATCACTATTTTGTATCATAATTTATCCTTATTCATTGATATATTTCATATTACGATGATGTTCTTATGTTGTTTTGGCCTATTTTACACAGTTTGCAACTTTCCGGTGCCGAAGCAGCAGACGCAGGATTCAGCGATAAAAAGTGGATGCTGAGTTGATGAAGAAGAATACCTCCAAATTACCAGAAAATCGACGGAGGATATTTTCCGGACGAATCACGAAGACATGCGAAAGGGCAACCAGAGGGGGGCCACAGGGTGCCCAGGCGCCCTGGGGGCGCCCCCCCTGGCCGCGCTGGGGGGCGCCTGGAGCCCGTGGCCCACCTCTGGCTGCCCCTTTTTGCCTATATACTCTCCGTTATCTGAAAACCCTAAAAACGAGAGTTTTTACGGAGTTCCGCCGCCGCTCCGTGGCGGAAACCTACAGAGAATAAAAAGCCATCTCCGGCGGGCAGATTCCGCCGGGGAGATCACCTCCTGGAAGGGGAGATTGTCGCCATCGTCATCACCATCGTCACGGGCATCATCGAGATCATCATCAACATCATCCCCAACACCAGCACCATCTCCATCTTCATCCAAATCTCATCTCACAAGTGCAACTTGGGTTGTAACTCGTACTACCTATCCTCTCTACTCCATCGGTGTTGATTACTACTTTGTGGTGAATGCTATTGAGTTTTGTTAGGGAAATATTATTATGTCCAGATTGTTTATCACCCATTTATCTCCACTGATCATGATCTCTTTTATGTCTCGTGAGTAGTTACCTTAGTTCTTGAGGACATGGGAAAGTCTTGTTGTTAGTAGTCATATGTTGTTGAAGTAATATGTGTTGTTTGATACTTAAGTTGCGTTGTCATTCTACTAGTGGTGTTGTGTGAGTCGAACACTCAACACTTCGCCTTATTAAGGACCTAGGAGAATACATTGTGTACAAAGAATGCTTATGGTGGGTTGCCGGAGTGACAGAAACCTGAACCCCAGTTCGCACGATTTTGCATAAGGGAACAATGGATCCTCGATCGTATTGCTATGGTTAGGCTTTTGCCTTAAATTCTATCTTGTATTTGCGGATGCTTGCAAGGTGTTTAATCATAAGAGTGCACTCATCTTAGTCTAGAGAGTGTACTAGCATAGATCCACCCACTCAACACTTATCAACACATAACATAGTATCGATACGGAATATGGCGAAAGCACATGACTACCTCTCCCGTGTGTCCTCAGGAACGCTTTAGCCTTTATAAGTTCAGTTGCTAGGCCTCTCCTTTGCTAAGAAAGGATTGGGCCACTTGTTACTCTCAGTGCCTTTTACATTGCCTGCTTTTACTTTCCTATTGCTTATATCGAGAAAACCCCTAAAAAGTTATCTTTCAGTGCTTGCAGTAATTTCTTGCTTAGAATCGCTTATCAATACCTTCTGCTCCTCGTTGGGTTCGACACTCTTACTTATCGAAAACGCTGCAATAGATCCCTTACGGTTGTGGGTCATCACGTACCGATAGACAAAGGGAATAACATACGGGATTGAGTGAATCCTTGACACAGTGGTTCATCCGATGATATCATCCAGGAACACATGGGAACCAACATGGGTATCCAGATCCCGATGTTGGTTGTTGACCGGAGAATCGTCTCGGTCATGTCTGCGTGTCTCCAGAACCCGTAGGGTCTACACACTTAAGGTTCGGTGACGCTAGGGTTGTAGAGATACATGCACATGGAAACCCGAATGTTGTTCGGAGTCCCGGATGAGATCCCGGACGTCACGAGGAGTTCCGGAATGGTCCAGAGGTAAAGAATGATATATAGGAAGTCCAGTTTCGGCCATCGGGTGAATTCCGGAGGTCACCGGGAGTGTCCCGGGACCACCGGAGGGGTCCCGGGGGTCCACCGGGTGGGGCCACCCATCCCGGAGGGTCCTGTAGGCCACAAGGGGAAGGGGGCCTTCCCCTGGTGGGCTGGCACACCCACATGGGCCCCCCTCCATGCGCCTAGGGTTGAAACCCTAGGGGGAGGGGGCGCCCCCTATGCCTTGGGGGGCAAGTCTCCCCCCTCTGGCCGCCGCCCCCCCTAGGAGATTGCATTTCCTAGGTCCGGCGCCCCCCTGGCCCCTATATATAGTGGGGGGGAGAGGGCAGCCGCACCCCAAGCTTCTGGCGCCTCTCCCCCTCCCGTCACACTTCCAACTCCTCCCGCAGGGCACCGGCGAAGCCCTGCAGCTTTTCCTGTTGCATCCACCACCACGCCATCATGCTGTTGGATCTCCGTCAACCTCTCCTCCCCCCTTGCTGGATCAAGAAGGAGGAGACGTCGTTGTACCGTACGTGTGTTGAACGCGGAGGTGCCGTCCGTTCGGCGCTAGGATCATCGGTGACGAGGATCAAGAAGAGTACGACTACTTCATCCACGTTCCTTCGAATGCTTCCGCACGTGATCTACAAAGGGTATGTAGATGCACTCCTTTATGCTCGTTGCTAGATGACTCCTTAGATTGATCTTGGTGAAAGCGTAGAATTTTTTGAATTCTGCTATGTTACCCAACATCTAGTCCTTAGATCCACGTACGAATGAATCTGAACTGGAAGTTCAGAAGATTATGAATTTGCAAAGTATCGCAAATAATCTGCTAGTTGCATTTAGTGAGTATAAAGGTGTCACAAAGTAAAATGTTCCCATAGTGAATGTGTCAGAGAGAGTGGACGTGACCCATAGGTCCACTTGGCCATCGATGAGGGGGAGGAATCTGGACACAAGAGGACAAGGCTTCATGGAAGCGTCCAAGGGGAATGAGGAATCCTCAAACAGTAAATGCATGTCAACTTCATGTTGATATTCAACCAAGGGTTGAAGGACACCTGAAGTATGTTTGACATATCCAGGACCCAGCACGAGTGCGCACACAATTTTTTTGTGCTAGGACATCGGAAGACCTTGACGCAACGTTGTGGGAAATCACAAAGAGTCAAAAGGTAATGATGAAATCTCCACTATGGATATGGATTTGGGAGCATCATATAATAAACACTACATTATGTCGACATTTATTTATCCTCATGAATTGCAGAAGACCTTGGATTGGATCTAGAAGCTAAGTCCATGCATGGCTGAGTATCTAAAACACTCTAGTTGATCCAAAGGAAGGCAGCAACTAAGGATGCGCTCGCTCTCAATAAGAGCGGGTATTGACCTGATCAGTAATATGTACTCCTCCGAATTTGTTCCCTGGGGGAGCAAATGGGTTTTTGTTCATGTGTGGAACGAAAACAATGAGGTGGTGATACATGAAGCGAGGCTTGTAGCACAGGGGTTCACGCAGAGACCCGTCGTCGTTTATGATGAAATATGTTATCCTGTTGTGAGTGGAATAATGGTCCGATATTTTATATCACTCGCAGTTAATAATGAATTTGTATATCAAACTGATGGATGTTGTGACTGCATAGTTGTATGACTCACTTGATTCGAATATCTCTATGATAGTTCCCGATGGAACGAAGATTCCGAGTTTAATCGCAACATGTGTTGCGTAATGCTTCAGAGGTCATTATGACTTGAAGTAGTCGGCAATGATGTGGTAGAACCGACTGAGTGAGTTCCTTTATTAGAAGGTTACTCAAACATTTATGATTGTTCATGTATGTTCATCAAGAAATCCAAAGAGGGATTTTGTACATTTTTTGTATGTTGATGATCTAGTATCATTGGAGCTACACAAGATATACATGATACAATCATATCATCTTAAGACGGAATGTAAGATGTAAGATTTGGTTGAGAACAAACTTTTCTTGAGTTTGGAAGTTGAGTGTATTCCTTCGGGAATACTTGTTTATCAGTCTATATTTATCCAAAAGATTGTTGAATCTTCAACATGGATAAGTCATATCCATTAAAGAACTATGGTTTTGAGATCTCTGGAGTACTGGAGATAAGGACCCATTAAGGCCTAATGGCAGTGATGAAGAGATATTTGGACTTGAGTTTCAATATCACGGTGCAATGAGAGCACATGTGTATCTAGCGAGCTGCACCAGGCCTGGTATTTCATTAGGAGTAAATGTATTGGCTAGATACAATGCATCACTGATTAAAAGGCATTGGGTTGGTGTGAAGCATATTTCTAGATATCTTCTGGACATCATAGATCTTGATTTGTTCTATGAAAAAAAATCCAAGATATGACCATGGTTGGATATTGTAATGCTTGGTATATATTAGATCCCCATAATTCTAGATTACAGACTGGTTTTTGTCTCCTAGAATGAAGGGGTGACCTTCTCTAGGAAGTCAAGAAGACATATTTTAGTGGCTGCATCCACTAGTCATCCAGAAATCATGGATTTGTATGAAGCATCACATGAATGTATTTGACTTCATGGAATGATGAACTTTGTTGAAAGTTCAAGTGGGATTGGTTGGTAGGAACCACCCACCATTATCTATGAAGATAATGTTTTGTTTGTATTATGCAGATACAGATGCAGACAGGTTATAAAGAGCAACACTAGAATGTGTATGGCTCTAAAAGTATTTGATTCCCCATGAGTTGAAGAAAGGTGGAAGATAAATATCTTGCAAATGAAGGCATGCGATAATTTTGGTGATTTATTCACAGAGTCTTTACCAAGTTCTTCATTCCAGAAACAAGTTAATAGAATTGGTATGAGATGACTTTGTTATTTGCAAGGTTCAGGGGGAGTACTCCTGAACGATAACCCGTTCGAGATCTCCAAATCTTGATATTTCACTCTTTTCCTTTATGAATTTTTCCTATATGGTTTCTCATGGAAGGTTTTTAACGAGGCGATAGTAATACAAGCATCATGATATGCCATTTTCTCCTTATTTTCCCACTGGGTTTTTGGAAGGAGTTTTTCATGACATACTATGTATATATCCTCATACTTTTCCCATAGGGTTTTGGAGGAGTATTTTTCAAGATGATGATTCTACAGGATCAAAGAGGAGATTAGGGGGAGTGTTAGAAATTAATTAAGTGTAATTAATTAAGAGAATCCCCTCTTTTTAACCGACGGACATGCTAACCGTCGCGTCCCTTTGCTCATGTCTCTCCGAAGAGTCGCATCGGTTGAAAGCATCTCTTCTGGAGATATATATACTATAATCATCTTCAGTAATAGAGATCATGGTTATTGTTCATTTACTTTTGTCTCTAAACAGTGTCGTGTCCTGCGTGGGTCCCACTCCTGATCCCAGCTATAGCGGATGGAAGCGGAAGAGGCCAGTTTCGTCGTTTTGCTTCTTCTTCTTTTTTTCGAAGAAGAAAAGGGAAGGGAGACACGTTTTACGAACAAACACGCTAACATGTACTCTTTCGTTCAAGCACGCGTGTGCTCCAAGGCCAAGGTCTCCCACCAAACAAGGTCGTGCCGCAGTAACACGGACGTGATGATCACCAACTTCAAGCCGGGGTGGGTGAAGAAGTTCCCGCCGCTCCTGAAGAAGTTGTCCAACTACGAGGTGATCAACTTCAACAAAGAGGAGGAGGTGCACTCCTTCCCCGGCGGGTAGCACGTCGGCGAACGGCGGCACGTTGATGCGGTTCGCGCCCAAGTTGCGGACATGGAAGAAAGAATTCTGCCTTTTCTTGGCAGAATCCTCCAGTGGCACCTTTGGGCGCTCATCCCCCGGTAGCCGGCAGATGACGGCGGCTCCGCACTCCGACATCTCCCCGACCTTCAGCCCCTGCTGCTTCAGGGAGAAGATGTGCGCGAAGAGGTCGATGGAGGGCTCGACGCCGAGATACACCTCGCAGAGCGTGACGAAGCCGGAGAGCTGCATGATGGCTCCGGCTTCGAGATGATGGGGCTGGAGCCCCTAGAACTCCAAGAACTCACGGAAGAAATCACTCGCGGGCAGCCCAAAATTGCGCTTGAAGTGCGTGAAGAAGACCATGCACTCCGAACCCTCGGGTGGCGGCTGATAACCCACAAGTGTAGGGGATCGCAACAGTTTTCGAGGGTAAAGTATTAAACCCAAATTTGTTGATTCGACACAAGGGGAGCCAAAAAATACTCTTAAGTATTAGCAGCTGAGTTGTCAATTCAACCACACCTAGGAACTTAGTATCTGCAGCAAGATAGTTTAGTAGCACAGTAATATGATAGTGGTGGTAGCAGCAATAGAAGTAAAGATAGTATTTTTGTAGTTTTTGTGATAATAGCAACGGAAAAGTAAATAGCAACTAGCAATATAGGTAAAGCTCGTAGGCATTGGATCGGTGATGGGAAATTACGTCGGATGCAATTCATCATGTAGAAGTTATAACCTAGGGTGACACAGAACTAGCTCCAGTTCATCAATGCAATGTAGGCATGTATTCCGAATATAGTCATATGTGCTTATGGAAAAGAACTTGCATGACATCTTTTGTCCTACCCTCCCGTGGCAGCGGGGTCCTATTGGAAACTAGGGGATATTAAGGCCTCCTTTTAATAGAGTACCGGACCAAAGCATTAACACATAGTGAATACATGAACACCTCAAACTATGGTCATCACCGGGAGTGGTCCCGATTATTGTCACTTCGGGGTTGCCGGATCATAACACATAGTAGGTGACTATAGACTTGCAAGATAGGATCAAGAACACACATATATTCATGAAAACATAATAGGTTCAAATCTGAAATCATGGCACTCGGGCCCTAGTGACAAGCATTAAGCATAGCAAAGTCATAGCGACATCAATCTCAGAACATAGTGGATACTAGGGATCAAACCCTAACAAAACTAACTCGATTACATGATAGATCCCATCCAACCCATCACCGTCCATCAAGCCTACGATGGAATTACTCACACACGGCGGTGAGCATCATGGAATTGGTGATGGAGGAAGGTTGATGATGATGATGGCGACGATCTCCACTCTACGGAGCCCCGAACGGACTCCACATCAGCCCTCCCGAGAGAGATTAGGGCTTGGCGGCGGCTCCGTCTCGTAAAACGCGATAATTCTTTCTCCTTAATTTTTCTCTCCAACAAACGGAATATATAGGACCTTGGGATACGTCGGTGGGGCATCGGGGTGCCCTCGAGGCAGGGGGCGCGCCCTGGGAAGGGGGGCGCGCCCCCCACCCTCGAGGACAGCCCGTGGGCCCCCATGTGTGGATCTTCTTGCAGGTGTTTTTTATATTTTCTAAAATAATTCTCCATTGATTTTCAGGCGATTCCGAGAACTTTTTATTTCTGCACAAAAACAACACCATGGCAGCTCTGCTGAAAACAGCGTCAGTCCGGGTTAGTTCCATTCAAATCATGCAAGTTAGAGTCCAAAACAAGGGCAAAAGTGTTTGGAAAAGTAGATACATTGGAGACGTATCAACTCCCCCAAGCTTAAACCTTTGCTTGTCCTCAAGCAATTCAGTTGATAAACTGAAAGTGATAAAGAAAAACTTTGACAAACTCTGTTTGCTCTTGTTGTTGTAAATATGTAAGCTAGCATTTAGGTTTTCAACAAGATCATGAACTAACCACATTCATAATAACTTTCAGGTCTCAAGACTACTCACATCAATGGCATAATCAACTAGCAAGCAATAATAATAAACCTCGGATGACAACACTTCTCAAAACAATCATGATATGATATAACAGGATGGTATCTCGCTAGCCCTTTCTGAGACCGCAAAACATAAATGCAGAGCACCTTTAAAGATCAAGGACTGACTAGACATTGTAATTCATGGTAAAATAGATCCGGTCATGATCATACTCAATGCAAATTAATAGTAATACATGCAACGACAGAGGTGCTCTCCTACTGGTGATTTTTGATAAGAGGATGATGACTCTGCATAAAAGTAAATAGATAGGCCCTTAGCAGAGGGAAGCAGGGATTTGTAGAGGTGCTAGAGCTCGATTTTTAAATAGAGATTGAATAACATTTTGAGTGGTATACTTTCATTGTCAACATAACAACCAAGAATCTCGATATCTTCCATGCTACGCACATTATAGGCGGTTCCCAAACAGAATGGTAAAGTTTATACTCCCCCAACCACCAACAAGCACACTCCACGGCCAGCCGAATCCACGGGTTACCGTCCAAACAAGCAACAACCCTGGGGGAGTTTTGTTTAATTATTATGATTTTGAGCATGGGACTGGGCATCCCGGTTACCAGCCATTTTCTCGTGAATGATGAGCGGAGTCCACTCATCGTGAGAATAACTCACCTAACATGGTAGATATAGACATCCCTAGTTGATACATGAGCTGTTCGAGCATACAAAGCAGAATTTCATTTGAAGGCTTAGAGTTTGGCACATACAAATTTACTTGGAACGGCAAGTAAATACCGCATATAGGAAGGTATGGTGGACTCATATGGAACAACTTTGGGGTTTATGGAAGTGTATGCACAAGCAGTATTCCCGCTTAATATAGGTGAAGGCTAGAATGAGACTGGGAAGCGGCCAGCTAGAGAGCAACAACGGTCATGAACATGCATTAAAATTAATCAACAATGAATGCAAGCGTGAGTAGGATATAAATCACCATGAACATAAATATTGTGAAGACTATGTTGATTTGTTTCAACTACATGCGTGAACATGTGCCAAGTCAAGTCACTTAAATCGTTCAGAGGAGGATACCACCCATCATACCACATCACAACCATTTTAATATCATGTTGGCACGCAAGATAGACCATTATAAACTCTCAGCTAATTAAGCATGGCATAAGCAGCTATGATCTCTAATTGTCATTGCAAACATGTTTCATTCATAACAAGCTGAATCAAGAACGACGAGCAATCATATTTACAAAAACAAGAGAGGTCGAGTTCATACCAGCTTTTCTCATCTCAATTAGTTCATCATATATCATCCTTATTGCCTTTCACTCGCACGACCGAACGGTGTGGATAATAATAATAATAGTGCACGTGCATTGGACTAAGCTGGAATCTGCAGGCATTTTAATACAAAAGAGAAGACAAAGTAATATGGCTCAAGGTTAAATCATCAACAAAGCATATGAGAGCCACTAAGCATTTTCATCATGGTCTTCTACTCTTAACCCCTAAAGAAAAGGAAAGAAACTATTTACACGGCAAAGCTCCCAACAAGCAAAAGAAGAACGGGAAATCTTTTTGGGTTTTCATTTTTAGTTACTACTACAAGCAAGGAAGGTAAACTAGCTTGAAGCTACAACTAATATAATTTTTTTCTGGGTTTTTCTAGCACACAAGAAAAAGACTAAGAAAAAGAAATTTAAACTAAGCATGGATGGTACAGTGAAAGGGTGTGAGCACCGACAGCTAGAATAAGTGTGTGAACATGAATGTAAGTCGGTGAGAAACACGTACTCCCCCAAGCTTAGGCTTTTGGCCTAAGTTGGTCTATGGCCACGGATCGAAGCCACTACCTCCAGACTCTAGTGTACTGAGATGTGTCCTCTGGGTGCCATTGGTTGGCGAGCTCGTCCAGATCCCACCCATAAACAGATTGACGAGAAAGATCAAATTGTGGTTCTAGCTCAGGCTCTGAAGCTTGTGCCTGGCCTTGATACTGGTAGAAGGCATCTGATGTAATGAGGTACTTGCCTGTGGACAGATCAAACAGAGATGGTGCAGGCAAGGTAACAATTTCATAGTATATTTCATCAAACCTCGA
Source organism: Secale cereale (assembly GCA_902687465.1). NCBI lineage: Eukaryota > Viridiplantae > Streptophyta > Magnoliopsida > Poales > Poaceae > Secale > Secale cereale. The sequence continues at coordinate 530,887,512 of LR738712.1, read as the reverse complement.
TTTATAAAGTAGCTGCATATTTTTGTCTTTAACAATAAAGTCATGAGCTACCATGCTCTTGTAGTAAACAGGGGCAAGCAATTTTTCTTCCTTCTCATGATGCCTAATAGGTATATTAAAATGTTCTGCAAGGCAAGAAGCAAAGATGCCTCCAAAGACGGGCCCCTTTGAGCGGTTCAGACTCAATCGTTTGGCAACGACGGCGCCCAAGCTAAAAGTTGTGTCACGAAACAAGGCATGGCGTAAAATGATAATATCAGGGGCACTAAGATTCCCACTGTTCCCGCGACCAATTAAACACCTACTAGCAAATAAAGAAAAGTAGCGCAGAACAGGGAAGTGTATACTGGTGATTCTTGCCCCTGAGACTTGTCTAGTTTCACCTACGACTATCATATCAATAAACCCTTTGATGTCTTCATGAAGTGGTTCATCTAGTCTACCTTCAAAGGGTACTTTGCATATTTCACAAAAATCTAACAGTGATATCTCCTTAACCACATCATATAAGCGAAACTCTACCGTAGGTGGTGTTTTCCTAGAATGAAAATGGAAGCTTTGCGTAAAAATATCGGAGAGTAAGAGATACTGTTCTTTTTGGTCGTGGAGGAAATTGGTGAGGCCTGCATTATTTGTCATCCAATAAAAGTCTTCGTAAATACCGGCGGATATCATGAAATTATTACAAGGCCAGTCACACGGTCGAACTTCTGCCATGCGAGGAAGATGATACTTGGGCTTCTTATTTTCTTCTTTCTTCTTCTCCTCTGAGCTCTTGCTGGAAGAGCCCCTCAATATTCTTTTTAACATTTTCCTCTTCTGAAAATTTCTGAAATTTTGAGTAGCTCACAATAAAAGTTAACCAAACTCAATAAGATTGATATCAACAACTCCTACAAGTGCCTAGAGGCTATATCATGCATTAGAACTACTTGGGACCAAGAAAATTTGACATGCAAGCTCAAGAACAAGGTCACCACAGCAGCACAAATTTGCAACAAATAAAGCACTAGAACAAAAACTAATTAGACCAATGGAGGAGTCACATACCAAGGAACAATCTCCCCAAACAATTTGGTGAATGGTGCTTTGAGCAAGGAGATCGAAAATGGCAGCAAAACGAGCTAGAACTCGGGTTTGAGCTGGTTGGGGATTTTTTGGGAGGAAGAAGAAGAGTATGGGTGAAAGGATAAGTGTAGGGGGGCCACGTGGGGCCCTCGAGGCAGGGGGGCACGCCCTGTGAAGGTGGGCACGCCCTGTGCCCTCGAGGCCACGTGCTGGCTCCCCTCGCTGTGTGTTTAGTGCCATATTTTCTTAAATATTCTAGAAAAAATCATATTTCATTTTCATGGCATTTGGAGAACTTTTATTTTTGGGATATTTTTATTGCACGGATAACTCTGGAAACAAATAGATAATGCTAATTTTCTTTTATTTAACCTAATTAACAGAAAGTAAAAGGAGGGTACAGAAAGTTTGTGCTATCTAGATTCACCTATCCCATGTTCATCAAAAGGAATTCATTAACAAGGTTGATCAGGTCTTGTTAATAAACTCTTTCCGAGTAACATGAAACCGGAGAATTTTCGAATAACACTATGTTACCTCAATGGGGATATGTATGTCCCCAACAATAAGTATGTCATAAGCTTTCGTGATAGTAGGAATAGGAAACTCAAAACCTCCAATAGTGATAGTTGAAGTTTTTCCAATATAGTTGATACTAAAAATCTGAGGTTGTTTCCTTGGAAAGTGTACCGTATGCTCATTACCATTGATATGAAAAGTGACATTGCCTTTGTTGCAATCAATAACAGCCCCTGCAGTATTTAGAAAAGGTCTTCCAAGACTAATAGACATACTATCATCCTCGGGAATATCAAGTATAACAAAGTCCTTTAGAATAGTAACATTTGCAACTACAACAGGCACATCCTCACAAATACCGACAAGTATAGCGGTTGATTTATCGGCCATTTACAAAGATATTTCAGTAGGTATCAACTTACTCAAGTCAAGTCTACGATATAAAGAGAGTTGCATAGCACTAACACCGGCTCCAAGATCACACAAAGCAGTTTTAAAAAATAGTTTTTCTTAATTGATAGAGGCAAAGGTGTCTCGTCTTTCGATGAGATGGTGGCTATCGTTTTGGAGGAAGTCGACTTTGACGATCCGACTACGAACGTGCGAGGACGTCGCGCCTTAGCAATCGCTAAACCAACTCCGAGAGGTTATTGACCACGCCGGAGCATGATCAACCTGGCCACGTAGGTCTGTTTCCTGCACGCAAACGAAGAACAAGTAAGAAACTGGGATTGCAATCTGGATATTGCGAATTCAAGAGGAAAGCTTTATTGATCAAGTGGGGTTCTGTGACATCTTTGTCTGGTCGTTGAACGCAAACGAAGTACGCGAAGTTGCAGCTATTGCGAACTTTAATCTAAATAAAACCCAAAGTCTAAACGACGCCCTAAGGGCTGTATATATGGGGGAAGAGGGGGAAATTTCGTGGCCCTTGGAGGAGGGGTCCTAAACCAACCCTAACTCTTGTTTCCCCACACATACGGACTCTAAAAACAGCCTATACTTTACTATTTCGAAATTACATGGGCCTGGCCCAATAATAAGGTGACGCAGCACCTATAATAGCCTCTGGACGAAATTTATGAAGTGGCATCTTGTATATTTCGTCCAAGGCTTCGGGCACTCATTATGGTGGCTTCAAAGTCCCGAAATCATCACTTGTAACTCCGTTCTTGTTCCCCTTGCGCATGCCATCATCTCCATGCTTGATCTTGCTCCAATGTTCATCCTTCTTGTCCAAGCTAGGCCCTTCATTTGTAAGCAAGACAAATGTATCCAATTTAGGCAGCATCGTATTCTCATGAACATTAGAATCATTACCAAGAAACGAAAGTACCTGATAATTTAATTGGCGTGCGCGAGCTCTAGTAATTGGTCATGTATATGTATCAGTTGGGGCTGTGGGTGTAACCTTGTTAGTGATGTCCTCATCATCCTCCCCTTCTTGAATTGAAGTCGTCCTCGACGGAAGCTCATCTTCCTCACCCAAGTAAGGCTTCAAATCTGCAATGTTAAATGTGGGACTAACCCCAAAATCTGCAGGCAACTCAAGTTTATATGCATTATCATTTATTTTCTCTAACACCTTAAAAGGACCATCATCACGTGGCATTAGCTTTGACTTGCGCAAATTAGGAAACCTATCCTTACGCAAATGTAACCAAACAAGATCTCCAGGTGCAAAGACAACATGTTTTCTACCCTTATCTCCAACAAGTTTATATTTAGCATTCATGCGCTCAATATTTTCCTTAGTTAACTCATGCATTTTTAAGATCAATTTAGCACGTTTTTTAGCATCAAAATTAACCTTCTCCGAAGATGGAAGAGGCAACAAATCAATAGGTGCACGAGGTAGGAAACCATAGACAATTTCAAAAGGGCACATCTTAGTAGTAGAATGCAACGAACGATTATAAGAAAATTCAATATGAGGCAAGCATTCTTCCCACATTTTCTTGTTATTCTTCAAAACAGCCCTAAGCATAGTAGACAACGTTCTATTGACTACTTTAGTTTGTCCATCAGTTTGGGGGTGACAAGTAGTACTAAAAAGCAGTTTAGTCTCTGATACGTCCAAAACGTATCTATAATTTCTGCTTGCTCCATGCCTCTTTTGTGTGATATTGCTATGACATTTATGCACTTCCATACACTTTTGATCATATGTGGACTAACCTATTAACTCAGTGCACCCCAGTGCCAGTTTCTGTTTTCTGCTGTTTTTGTATTTCAGGTTTTCCCATTACTTAAATTGACAGAAAAATTCCGAGAAAAATATATAAAAAATCAGCGCTCCAGAAGCTTCCATGCGGCAGAAGTAGGGACAGAGGGGGGCCAGAGGGGCTCCAGGCGCCCTGAGGGGGCGGCCCCACCCTTGGCCGCGCCGGGGGGGCGCCTGGGCCCCCCACTCCGCCTTCGGTGCCCCCCTTTGGCATATATTTAACACGCGTCCCGAAACCCTCGAGGACGGAACCCTTTTTCGCGATCTCATCTCTGTTCCGCCGCCGCCGCGCTTCCAAGATCGGGAGCACCAGGAGAACTCTTTCCGGCACTCTGCCGGAGGGGAGGATCACCACCGGGAGCTTCTCCACCACCATGGACGCTTCCTGGATGAGCCGTGAGTAGTCTCCCTTGGACCATGGGTCCATGACCAGTAGCTATGTGATGTTCTCCTCCCCTTCTTGTTCTTCATGGATTAGACCTCGTGAGCTGCCCTACATGATCGAGGCACATATGTAATCTTTATGTTGTTGCTATGCTGAGTTTGCTGGGATCCGATGGATTATGAGATTATGTTCAGATTGTGTGTGAGTAATATATTTGATTCACCTCTTTTATATTTATGTTCTTGAGTAATTCTTGCATGTTCTCCGTTGCTATTTATTGCTTTGGCCGAGTAGTAGGTAGTAACTCCAAGAGGGAACGCTATGCTTGATTGTGGGTTCATGCCCCTCGATGACTAGCTTGAGTGACAGAAACATGAGTCTAGGGGATGTGTTGTTGCCACAAGGGGGAAAACAACGGTGCTTGTACTTGCGGGTGCAAGGATTGTTTACTTTACGCAAAGTTCTTTTAATGCAGTTGTTTGTTGCTTTGAGTTTACACTTTGGGTGGGACTCGCAACTTAATACCAGCGAGATGTTCTGGATAGATATCTCAAGGTGGATGATTAGTAGTAGATGCAGATGGATTTCGGTCTACTTGCATTGGCGTACCGCCCATGCTTTTGAGCCTCTACCTTTCTGTACAGCATAGTTAGCATTGGTTTGCGCACATAATCCTGTCAATTGCCCAGCTGTAATTTGTTTACCTCGCTTAGCTGTTTTATCGTCTTTTGGGAGAGAGACATCACTAGTGAACATCATGGGACCCCGGTCCATATTACCATCACTGATCACACCCGCTATTTACTTCCTGTTCTTATTCCCTAGTTGAAGTAATACCTATCACTATTATCTCTTGCGTTTGATCCTTTGTAAACGACAAGGCCGGAGGGATTGACAACCTCTCTGTACTCGTTGGGAGCAAAGTTATTTGTATCTGTGTGCAGGTCCTGTCAAGCAAAAGTTTCTGGCGCCCTTGACACCTTCTTGTCGACCCACGGAGTCTCACGGGATTCGATCCTTGGTATCTTTGCCAAGGGAAACTTGCCGTTACGCTACATCTCAAACCTTCCACTTGGGGTAACCAACGAGGGGCGAGAAGCCATCAAGCAAAGTTTCTGGCGCCGTTGCCGGGGACTCCACTCTTCAAGATAGGGGAGTTGCACGCTATCTTTTATATTTGGTTTTTAGTCTTGTTAGTTTACCTTTCAGTTTTTGCTTTAGTTTCCTTTACCAAAAATCACAAAAATATTTATCTCGCTTTTAGTTGGTATTATGTCTGGTCCTTTTGCCTTTGGTGAGGCAGAAGTGCTCACCTATAACAAAGAGGTGGTGAAAAGTCTAAAAGATGCTTGGTATAGAATTAATGATTCTCATAAAAGAGCCACCAAGAAGCAACCTACTACTATCCTACTTAGAAATTTTTATGTTGGAATTACTTCTTGGAATAGGTTTATTCTAGATTCTGCTATCAATGGAAATTTCCTAGAAGCCCCAGTTTGGGAATCTCTTAGTATTATGGAAAATCTTGTTGGAAATCCCCCTCTTGTTAGCATTCAAGAGGACATTACCCTAGCTCACATTATGAAAAAACTTGAAAAGATAGAGCTAGAGATGCCAAAAATTAATAAGATAAATGAGTTGGATCGTAAGATCCAAGGAAATTTGAATAGGCTTGATAGCTCCATGCATAAAATTCTCAAAACTTTTGAGACCATCAAATCCCATGACTTGGATTCTTCTAGGATAGACAAGATTGAGGAAATCTTTGACACTTTAGGAACTACTTTCTCCTCAATCAAAACCAAAAAGGTAGAAACTCCGGCAAAGAAGAAGCCTAAGTTCGTTTACGTTCCAAAGGCTCCTCGTTCCAAAAGTAATCCACTTATTGCCAAAGGGGTTGAAACTGTGAAGACTTTGGAAGAAACACCTCTCTATGATAAATTTATAAATGAATCTTCCATTGACTTTTTACCTTTTGGTCTTCTCCCTAGAAGTATCTCTATTAGGCCTTTATTTGAAAGTCCTCTTAAGACTAGTTGTACTATTGAAGAGCTTTTCGATTATCTTGATGATGGTTCAATTGATACAACTTGATCTTTTTGCACTATGCCTAGCTTAAAGGCATAAAAGAAAGCGCTTTTGGGAGGCAGCCCACAATGAATAAAGTTTTATTTTGCTTTTGTTGTGTCTTGATGTTTGTTACTACAATAGCATCATCATTGTATCTTTACTTTTCATCTTTGTGCCAAGTTTAGCCTCTGATTGCAAGAAAGTTCAAAAGTTATGATGTGCAGTCCAGAAAACAGATTCTGTCCTTGGACAGAAAAATTCGTATAAAATCACCAGATCATCTTTTTGATCTGAATTTTCTTGACAACGTGCTCTATACAATTGGATTTCATGCGTCTGTTCTGAGTTCTTTTATTTGAGTTGCAGAAGTGCCCCGAAAAAATTATTTACTACCTGCTAGTCTGTTTTTCACAGATTCTGTCCTGTTTTGCCTTTTCTTCGTTTTGCAAACCTTGAGCTTGCTTTTTCTTTGCAAAAACCTTTTGGCAATCTTGAGAAACAGTAGCTCTTCAAGATTATCTTTATTTCCAGCAAGGAAAAATTATTTTATTATGGGCACTAACCTCGCTAATCAGATTATGATGAGTTATGTATGAAGGGAGTTTTCAAGTGTGCGAGGGAAGATGATCAAAAGATTCAGGAGGGTCAAACGCTCAAGCTTGGGGATGCCCCCGTGCACCCCCAAGAAATATTCAAGAAGACTCAAGCGTCTAAGCTTGGGGATGCCCCCGTGCATCCCCTTCTCCATCAACAATTATCAGTTCGTCTTTCGTTCCACTATATTTTAATCACTTCATGCGTTATGTGCTATACTTGGAGCGTCTTGCTTTTAGTTTCCTTTTTAGTTTTCTTTAGCTTTGCTTGCTATTCATAACGAGTTGGAACCTAGCTTTCTTTGTGTGGGAGAGAAACACACTCCACTTCAACCTAGAACACAACATAGGATTTTCATGCTTATCTTTGCTGTGTGTGTTCTTTGTCTTTCTATAGCTACTGTCATGTTTAGCTCTTAGTTTTCATGCTTTTCCTTTTAAAGAGCTTTTGTTTAGTTGGTTGCTGAACTCTCTTGAGTTTTCATGTTTATCTTGTTAAGAGAGTTTGTCTGTTGCACTGAGTTGTGTGTCTTAACTTAAAGTAGGTAATTAAGGTTGCTATTTAATTTTAGTAGTAACTTGCAATAGTTTTGAGGTATTGCCATGAGTAATGTTTGAAATTTTGGTGTCAAGAGCTTTAGCCTATTAGTGATAGATGTCGTATTTTGGGCAATTCGTGTTTATTTTCGAAAACCTACAAAATAGTTGAGAACTTTAGCTACTAAATGGATCACTAATCTTTGGAGGGATCGAATATTAGAGTACACTCACGTACCATGGGTCGAGGATGCGCAAGGGTAACCAAACCCCCATACACACCTCCTCGGGGTACTTGTCTCTTTGTGAACCTCCTAATTAGATTGAGAGTTACCGATAATAAGTGCATGAGCTCTTCGGACTAATGTGAGTATTCGAAGGTTGACACTTCCACCTATCCATATTTTTCTAGCCTCTTCGGTACCGTGCATTGCCCTTTCTCACCTCGAGAGTTGGTGCATACTTCGCCGGTGCATCCAAATCCTTGGCACGATACGCTCTGTCATCATAAGCCCCATTATATCCTTCCTCAAAACAGCCACCATACCTACCTATTAAGGCATTTCCATAGCCTTTCCGAGATACATTGCCATGCAACATCCATCCTCTCATGAGTTGATCTTCATGTCATACATGCTTTTTGCTAGATCGATGAGCCGCATGCTAGTTGGGCCTTGCCCTAATCATTGCTACATGACGCGCTAGTATCATTGCATATCCTGCTACACTGGCAGAGGCATACATTTGCATACATCATGATAGTTTCATTTTCTTTATGTTGAGTACTTTTGTAAAGTGTGAAAGATCTTCTATACTTCTTGTAATACATAGAGTGTTGCCCCTAAAGTGAGGAAAAGATCCCAAAGAGGACAAATCAAAAGATCCCAAAGAGGACAAATGAGAGATAAATAGAAAGAGCCATTGAGGCCACAAAAAAAAAGAGAAAAAGAGAAAAAGAAATAAAAAGAGAGAAGGGGGCACACTACTATTTCTTTTGAGAGATCCACACTCGTACTCCATCTTATACTTTGTACTCCATAGAGATTATCATTTATGCATATAGCTATGTGGGGACCTTTACACTATAGAACTTGGCTTGTATATTCCAATGATGAGCCTCCTCAAAAGAGCTCTAGGTCTTCTTGAGCGAGCAAGTTGGATGCACCCCCACTAGTTCCATTGGAGAGCTTACCTTAGCTCATATGTGCATCCGTTGCATGGCAATCCCTACTCCTCGCATCATATCTATCATTTGGCTTTCTGTCGCCGATGATTGTCCTCATTGATGTGAGCCTTTCACACCTTTTTTGTCTTCCCCCTCTATCATTTTTCTCTTTGCCATCCTAAGTGTCGACTTTCTTGCTTACGCTCATCCATGCATGAGTGCTCAAAATATCGAAAGGGAGTGGATCATTTTGACTTGTACCTGGCTGACGGTCTGGGGATGAGTCAAGATAAGATTCCAAAGAAGACTAAGTGTGAAACTTTAGTAGATTAAGTTCTCAACAATATAAAACCTATGTTTTACTCTCATATATCCCTATCCCCTTTCTTGCACGCAAACACCATTTGGAGACATTCGAGTCACGGACAGCGAGAGCTCTTGCACCTTTATGTTCTTATGTTACTTGTTACAATGCTAATATAGACTCTTGCTTGTTATGACTTGAATTGGATTACATGCCTTGATTACTTTACTTAAAAGTTCTTATATGGTTAATAGCATGTCACCACAGAAATTATGCTTGTTATCATTTACCTACTCGAGGACGAGCAGGAATTAAGCTTGGGGATGTTGATACGTCCAAAACGTATCTATAATTTCTACTTGCTCCATGCCTATTTTGTGTGATATTGCTATGATATTTATGCACTTCCATACACTTTTGATCATATTTGGACTAACCTATTAACTCAGTGCACCCCAGTGCCAGTTTCTGTTTTCTGCTGTTTTTGTATTTCAGGTTTTCCCATTACTTAAATTGCCAGAAAAATTCCGGGAAAAATATATAAAAAATCAGCGCTCCGGAAGCTTCCATGCGGCAGAAGTAGGGCCAGAGGGGGGCCAGAGGGGCTCCAGGCGCCCTGAGGGGGCGGCCCCACCCCTGGCCGCGCCGGGGGGGCGCCTGGGCCCCCTCTCCGCCTCTGGTGCCCCCCTTTGGCATATATTTAACACGCGTCCCGAAACCCTCGAGGACGGAACCCTTTTTCGCGATCTCATCTCTGTTCCGCCGCCGCCGTGCTTCCAAGATCGGGAGCACCAGGAGAACTCTTTCCAGCACCCTGCCGGAGGGGAGGATCACCACCGGGAGCTTCTCCACCACCATGGACGCTTCCCGGATGAGCCGTGAGTAGTCTCCCTTGGACCATGGGTCCATGACCAGTAGCTATGTGATGTTCTCCTCCCCTTCTTGTTCTTCATGGATTAGACCTCGTGAGCTGCCCTACATGATCGAGGCACATATGTAATCTTTATGCTGTTGCTATGCTGAGTTTGCTGGGATCCGATGGATTATGAGATTATGTTCAGATTGTGTGTGAGTAATATATTTGATTCACCTCTTATATATTTATGTTCTTGAGTAATTCTTGCATGTTCTCCGTTGCTATTTATTGCTTTGGCCGAGTAGTAGGTAGTAACTCCAAGAGGGAACGCTATGCTTGATTGTGGGTTCATGCCCCTCGATGACTAGCTTGAGTGACAGAAACATGAGTCTAGGGGATGTGATGTTGCCACAAGGGGGAAAACAACGGTGCTTGTACTTGCGGGTGCAAGGATTGTTTACTTTACGCAAAGTTCTTTTAATGCAGTTGTCTGTTGCTTTGAGTTTACACTTTGGGTGGGACTCGCAACTTAATACCAGCGAGATGTTCTGGATAGATATCTCAAGGTGGATGATTAGTACTGGATGCAGATGGATTTCGGTCTACTTGCCTTGGCGTACCGCCCATGCTTTTGAGCCTCTACCTTTCTGTACATCATAGTTAGCATTGGTTTGCGCACATAATCCTGTCAATTGCCCAGCTGTAATTTGTTTACCTCGCTTAGCTGTTTTATCGTCTTTTGGGAGAGAGACATCACTAGTGAACATCATGGGACCCCGTTACATATTACCATCACTGATCACACCCGCTATTTACTTCCTGTTCTTATTCCCTAGATGCAGTAATACCTATCACTATTATCTCTTGCGTTTGATCCTTTGTAAACGACAAGGCCGGAGGGATTGACAACCTCTCTGTACTCGTTGGGAGCAAAGTTATTTGTATCTGTGTGCAGGTCCTGTCAAGCAAAAGTTTCTGGCGCCCTTGACACCTTCTTGTCGACCCTCGGAGTCTCACGGGATTCGATCCTTGGTATCTTTGCCAAGGGAAACTTGCCGTTACGCTACATCTCAAACCTTCCACTTGGGGTAACCAACGAGGGGCGAGAAGCCATCAGTCTCCAACTTAGCCCATAAACATCTCCAAAAGTGGCTAAAAAATTTAGTATCATGATCTGAAACAATAGTATTTGGCACACCAAGCAAGCGAATAATTTCACGAAAGAACAAATCAGCAACATTAGCAGCATCATCACTTTTATGACATGGTATAAAGTGTGCCATCTTCGAGAACCTATCCACGACAACAAATATGCTATCCCTCCCCTTCTTTGTTCGAGGTAAACCCAAAACAAAGTCCATAGATATATATTCCCAAGGAACACTAGGGACAGGCAAAGGCATATATAAACCATGAGGATTGAGTCGTGACTTAGCTTTTTGACATGTAGTGCAGCGAGTAACAAAACGCTCAACATCCCGTCTCATCTTTGGCCAAAAGAAATGTGTAGCAAGTACGTCCTCCGTCTTCTTCACGCCAAAGTGTCCCATTAATCCTCCTCCATGCGCCTCCTGCAACAACAAAAGACGAACAGAGCTAGCTGGAATGCATAGCTTGTTAGCATGAAACACAAATTCATCATTAACGACGAACTTGTTCCATGTTCTCCCTTCTTTGCAATTCTGCAATACGTCTTTAAATTCAGCATCATGCACATATTGATCTTTGATGGTCTCTAAACCAAATATTTTAAAGTCAAGTTGTGAAAGCATAGTATAATGACGAGACAATGCATTAGCACATTTTTTCCCTTCTTGTGTTTAATAACATAAGGGAAAGTCTCTATGAATTCAACCCATTTAGCATGTCTACGGTTCAGTTTTGCTTGACTTTTAATGTGCTTTAAAGATTCATGATCAGAATGTATAACAAATTCTTTGGGACATAAATAATGTTGCCATGTTTCCAAAGTCCGAACAAGAGCATATAATTCCTTATCATAAGTAGAATAATTCAGACTAGGCCCACTCAATTTTTCAGAAAAGTATGCAACAGGTTTATCATCTTGTAATAAGACACCTCCTAACCCAATTCCACTAGCATCACATTCAAGCTCAAAAGTTTTATTAAAATCAGGAAGTTGGAGTAAAGGAGCATGTGTCAACTTATCTTTCAATACCGTGAATGCTTCTTCCTGTGCAGTACCCAAAACAAAAGGCACATCCTTCTTTGTAAGCTCATTGAGAGGTGCAACAATGGTACTGAAATCTCTCACAAAACGCCTATAGAATCCAGCGAGGCCAAGGAAACTCCTCACGTGTGTGACCGTTTTGGGCTGTGGCCAACTCTCAATAGCTTCAATCTTGGCTTTATCAACCTCAATTCCCTGTGGAGTAACAACATAGCCAAGAAAAGATACTCGGTCGGTGCAAAAGGTGCACTTTCCAAGGTTACCAAACAAACGTGCATCACGTAGAGCAATAAAAACAGCACGTAAATGTTCCAAATGTTCCTCCAAAGATCTACTATAAATCAATATATCATCAAAGTAAACTACCACAAATCGTCCAATGAAAGCACGTAAAACTTCATTCATTAATCTCATGAAAGTACTAGGTGCATTAGTTAACCCAAAAGGCATGACTAACCACTCATATAATCCAAACTTAGTTTTAAATGCTGTTTTCCATTCATCTCCCAATTTCATACGAATTTGATGGTATCCACTACGCAAATCAACTTTGGAGAATATTGTAGAGCCACTCAATTCATCAAGCATATCATCTAGCCTAGGAATAGGATGACGATAACGAATAGTAATATTATTAATGCTTCTACAATCAACATACATACGCGATGTACCATCCTTTTTCGGCTCTAGAATAATAGGAACAGCACAAGGACTAAGAGATTTGCGTATATAACCTTTGTCGAGTAGCTCCTATACTTGACGCATAATCTCCTTTGTCTCCTCTGGATTGATACGATATGATGCGCAGTTGGGTAGCGATGCACCGGGAATTAAGTCAATCTGATGCTCAATCCCTCGAATAGGTGGTAATCCCGGTGGTACGTCTTGTGGAAAGACGTCGGCAAACTCCTGCAAAATGTTAATGACAGCAGGAGGCAAAGAGGAAGGCACGTCCTCAAATTAAAATAATGCCTCTTTGCACACAAAAGCATAGCAAACAGATTTGCTTAAATCTAGATCATCAATATCAGATTTAGTGGCAAGTAAACATCCACTTCTTGATTTAATTTCAGATGCAACATGAGATGGTGGTGTGTTATTAGGCTTCATATGTTGCTCAAATTCTTTTGCCACAATCTGATTTTCACTCTTATTTTGCTCCTGTTTTGCTTTATTAGCTCTATTAATATCATCTTTCAAAATGGAATCCGGAGACATAGGAAGCAAAGTAATACATTTATCCTTATGAACAAGAGTATACTAATTGTTTCTACCATGGTGTACAGAATTTTTATCAAATTGCCATGGTCTACCAAGTAATATGGAACATGCTTGCATGGGTACCACATCACAATCAACATAATCAGCATATGTGGAGATACTAAAATGCACACGAGCAGTACGTGTTACCTTAACCTTACCACTGTTGTTGAACCATTGGATGTAGTAAGGATGTGGATGTGATCTTGTGGTGAGAGATAACTTCACCACCATCTCCATGCTAGCCAAGTTGTTGCAACTCCCTCCATCTATGATGACGCGAACATAACGTTCCTTCACAACTCCCTTTGTATGGAACAAATTATGCCTCTGATTTTGCTCCACTTATGTGACCTGCACACACAAAACACGTTGAGCAACTAAACATTCATACCTGTCAGCGTCTTCAGGAGCCATGTATTGCGTCTCATTTTCAGAATCATCTCCACCATGTTCTTCACGTGTAATAAGAGCCAAAATTTCCTCATCATAGTCACTAGCGAACTCATAACCACCATCCTCGGTAGCAATCATGACACGCTGCGATGGGCATTTGCTCGCAAAGTGACCACGACCAGTGCAACGACGACATATAACATCATGTGTTGGCCCATTGGATGGCATGGATGAAGAAGAGCTCTCTGCAGGACCGGAAGGTGTACTCCTGGTTGATGGTGGTGGTGCCTGTTTGCTTTTATCACGGCTAGAAGTGACGGATGAAGTAGGCGGTGGTGCAGCCGGTCGTGTCGAAGTAGATGATGCACGCGGTGTCCATGATGAAGGTCGACCTGCAGAAAAATTAGTTCGTGCCAAGGCCTATCGATCCTGCACTTCACGTTCAGCTTTAGAAGCAAGATGGAATAAACGAGTGATATTATTATACTCCTTATACTCTAGAATTGTCTGAATCTCTCTATTTAAGCCACCCATAAAACGTGCAATCATAGCCTCATTGTTCTCAACAATACCACATCCAATCAGGCCAGTTTGTAATTCCTGATAATATTCCTCTACAAAAAATTTTCCTTGTCTTAAACGCTGCAATTTCTGAAGTAATTCGCGTTGATAATATGGTGGAACCCAACGAGTACGCATAGCAGTTTTCAAAGCAGCCCAAGTAGTTGGAATATTATCCGGATGTAATCTACAATACTCAGACCACCAAACAAAAGCAAAACTAGTGAAAGCACAAAGTGCAGCAGCAACACGTCTCTCCTCAGGAACTTTTAAACATGTAAAACGTTGTTCGGTTTCTAACTCCCAAGTAAGATATATATCAGGAACATATATACCCTCAAATGGTGGAATATACAATTTCAGTTTAGGGAGATGGTCATGATCTCGTACCTGAGGGTATGGTGCAGCCCTACCATTGCGATTATTTGCATGTGGACGAACTGGTGGGTGTGGTGCTGGTTGTTGCACGTAGTTCTGATTTTGATCAACCTCATCCTCGTAATCCCCCGCATAATCGTCCTCCTCCTCAGCAGCAGCAGGAGCCACAGAAGTATCAACAGCAGCACCAACAGATTGGCCAGGCTGAAGAGCGACACGGCTCGCTTTGCGGAGGGCTATTTCTCGGCGTGAAGGTGGTTGTTGTTGTTGTTGCAATGGTGCAGCAGGTGGAGGTAGACGCGCAAGCACTTCAGCGAATTTGGCATCCAACTTGGTGTCAATTGACTTCTCAATGTCATCCATCCTCGCTAGTGCGTTGTCAAAACTGGTCATCACATCTTCTACCTGTTGACCCATCATTTGCTGAAATTTATCATGCAACTCCTTGTTCGTCATGTTCTCCCAATCAGTCTCGTCGACTTGTGATCCTGGCATGGTTAGCAGCAATAGAAACACACAAAAATATGATCCTACAGACTACTAGAAAATGGTGGTGGTGGGGAGTCACAAATCCATCAAGCAAATCTCAAATTCTTACCAGTTCTTACCCAGCAGCAGGTGGTGATCGGCAACCATGGTAGTCAAAACTCTCAAAGCTTGGATAAATCGATTACCAGGGAGAGTCAAACGCACGACATAGATGTATGTGGAGCTGGGAAGGCTTATAATATGGTAGCAAAAAGGGTCAACAATAATCAATTAAGAGATGCAAAGTTGAATAAACGCTCAACAATGGTACTGTGCTGGTCCTAGGCTAGACCGTACTAGAGACGCAAGCCTAGAACACTAACAAAATCACGGCGCTGCACGTAAACAAGGGAAAAGCACACACTGAATGTTTTTTTTCGCCTCTTTTTTTTCGCTCCTTTTTTTTGCCAAAAATCACTATAATGGCGAGTGTCTCAAAACTCTTCCCTAGTCAAACTAAGATGATAGGCACGAATTATTTTTGACTAATTATTTTTTCGGAATCAGGGCAGCGACGACGAAAAAGTGCGGTAAAAAAAACAGTATGATGGCACGTGTCTCGGAAGACTCAGAAAAGCCTAAAAATAGGATAGGGAAAAAATATTTCCACCTGTCAAAATTTTGGCCTAAAAACTGCCCGGGGGTTACTCACGCAAGGAAACACGAAACCGTAACTAGATGGATCTCGAAAGCAAATCTAAAACGAAAAGAACTCGGATTGCTGATGGATATGTGGTGGTAGAATATGGCAGCGGTGGTGGTATATGGCAGCGGTGGTGGTATATGGATACAGATTGGTGGTGGTATGTGGCAGTAGCGATGAAGATGTTGCGGCGGCGGCGTGACAACTTATGACCAGAACTCGAAACTCTAAAAGACTAGACGCTAAGACCAGCAACTTGACACGACGATGCAACCGGAAATTTAACTAAGCAAACACGGAAAAGATTATGCAATGGCTCAGACTGGTTCGGATATGATGAACTAACCCTAAATTGTTTTTGGCTTTTTCGTGGACTGTAGGTATGAAGAACAGACTCGATCTAATCTACGAAAAACTGTAAAATCTCACCGAGCAACCTGGAAATCTGATACCACTTGATAGAGGCAAAGGTGTCCCGTCTTTCTATGAGATGGTGGCTATCGTTTTGGAGGAAGTCGATTTTGACGATCCGACTATGAACGTGCGAGGACGTCGCGCCTTAGCAATCGCTAAACCAACTCCGAGAGGTTATTGACCACGCCGGAGCATGATCAACCTGACCACGAAGGTCTGTTTCCTGCAGGCAAACGAAGAACAAGCAAGAAACTGAGATTGCAATCTGGATATTGTGAATTCAAGAGGAAAGCTTTATTGATCAAGTGGGGTTCTGTGACGTCTTTGTCTGGTCGTTGAACACAAACGAAGTACGCGAAGTTGCAGCTATGGCGAACTTTAATCTAAACAAAACCCAAAGTCTAAACGACGCCCTAAGGGTTGTATATATGGGGGAAGAGGGGGAAATTTCGTGGCCCTTGGAGGAGGGGTCCGAAACCAACCCTAACTCTTGTTTCCCCACACATACGGACTCTAAAAACAGCCTATACTTTACTATTTTGAAATTACATGGGCCTGGCCCAATAATAAGGTGACGCAGCACCTATAATAGCCTCTGGACGAAATTTATGAAGTGGCATCTTGTATATTTCATCCAAGGCTTCACGCATTCATTATGGTGGCTTCAAAGTCCTGAAATCATCACTTGTAACTCTGTTCTTGTTCCCCTTGCGCATGCCATCATCTCCATGCTTGATCTTGCTCCAATGTTCATCCTTCTTGTCCAAGTTAGGCCCTTCATTTGTAAGCAAGACAAATGTATCCAATTTAGGCAGCATCATATTCTCATGAACATTAGAATCATTACCAAGAACCGAAAGTACCTGATAATTTAATTGGCGTGCGCGAGCTTTAGTAATTGGTCCTGTATATGTATCAGTTGGGGCTGTGGGTGTAACCTTGTTAGTGATGTCCTCATCATGGAGCAAGGTATAGTAGGTACTCCTGGATCTCCTAATTTCTTAGGCATTCCACCCTCAAAGGTGTAATTAGCAAGCATGGTGGAGATTTCTACTTCAGGTATCTTTCTTTTGTTGGTAATAATATCTTTCATATACTTGGCATAAGGATTTGTTTTAAGCACATCAGTCAAACGCATACGCAAAAAGATAGGTCTAATCATTTCAGCGCAACGCTCAAAATCCTCATCATTTTTTTTCTTGGATGGTTTCGGAGGAAAAGGCATGGGTTTCTGAACCCATGATTCTCTTTCCCTACCGTGCTTCCTAGCAACAAAGTCTCTCTTATCATAACGTTGATTCTTTGATTGTGGATTATCAAGATCAATATCAGGTTCAATCTCTACATCATTATCATTGCTAGGTTGAGCATCATCATGAACATCATTACTAATATTATCACTAGGTTCATGTTCATTACGAGATTGTTTCTCAGCATCGAAAACAGATATATCATTGGGATTCTTAGGTGGGTGAGCTACAGGTGTAATGCCCAGGATGGGACTATACCTCCTACGTGTCGAGGCACGACTTAAAGGTATAAGCCCATCCTAGAATGATCTCAAGTTTGGTATCTTTGCACACCTCATGTAAAAGAGGGATTAAATTGCAAAAGGAGATAGTTGGCTTACACTCGCCACTTCACACAATACATTACATAAACAATCATCATTCAAAAACATCACAGCCCGACTACGGGTAAGATCCAAAAGAAAGATACCAAAACAACATAAAACCACAGGTCAGGATCGAATCCTAGTAGAAACCACTACTGAACATCGAAACGTCTCAAGCAAACGGTCACTCTTCATCGAACTCCTGGTGAAGCACTGAACCAACTCCTGCATCAAACCCGGCTGAACCTGCAACTGGTGTGGTGAAGTAACTGTGAGCCACAGAGGACTCAGCAATCCCGTTCCCGGGTAACACGACTATTTAAGCCTTGGGTGAGGACAAGGCTGAAGAAAGAACGAGAGGTGAAGGAACAACAAGAGTCTGCAGCAGCAACTAGCACTAACTTACGTAAAAGAGAGCGAGAAGAGAAGTGCCTCGGTCGAAGATGATCACGAAGTGATCCTAGCTAAAGCCGGTCAAACATAACCCCACCGTGTTCAACTCCCGAATCCCTATTCGGAAATTGACAGTCACGGTACACACGCTGGTAGTGTATTGAAACATTGTGTCAAGTTATCTACAACCGGAATTAACAAGCTCCCATCTGCCACATAACCGCGGGCACGGCTTTCGAAAGTTCAAACCCTGCAGGGGTGTTCCAACTTGACCCATTACAAGCCCACGATCCGCGGAGTCGCAACTCCATAGGTGGGAAGACCCGAGTATTCTCGGAATCCCGTGCTCGAGTTAAACCGAACTAAGGTAAGGCTAATCCAGCAAATCCTCCCGGCGTGTCGACACCCTGATAGGTAGCCGCGCGTATCTAGTCTCAGGACACGACCGGATGAGACATCCTACGGGTTTTTACCAGACCTCAAGTTTCCTTGAGGTGGCCCCGCAGTCCGCTCGTTTCGGACCAACACTCATGAGGAGCACTGGCCCGGGGGGTGGAATTAAAAATAAAAGAGGGTTTGCAAGGCCCTTATGCAAGTTTTATTAGTTTGTTATTAGGCAAATAGTACCAATGTTGGGATTTGCTGGAAAAGACTTAGCACTTAGCGGTTTATCAAGGGGGTCCCATACACCCCAACCGTGTTAGGAACGCATAATCAAGGAACATAACACCGGTTTATACGGTTCCTAACGGCATGAGTGGAACAAAACACCAAGCAAAAGGCTTAGCCTTCCACCCTGCCAATATATAGATGATTTCATTTTTTAAGCATATATATAGTGTGATATAACCCAACCAAACTTCAACATGAAGCAAGCATCTTCAATCTTCACCTGCAACTAAAAATGCTATAAGAGGGGCTGAGCGAAGCGTACTTAGCCAAGCAACGGTTTGCGTAGGTAGGGTGGTTAAACAGGGCAATGGTTACAAGTAGGAGGCTGACAAGAAGATCATGGGCATCGAGGCAAAATACTAAAGAGCGATACTCTAGCAAGAGGCAAAGATAGTAATGGTATCCGGGTTCGGTCATCTTGCCTGGAATTCCACAGAGGAGAAGAACGGATCCAAGAAGAAGACGGAGCAACAGTCGAGCGGATCCTCACAACTCCGGAACGGAACCGAAGCTAACAAGAGAAGCAACCGGAAAGAAGAAACAAACAACGCGGTAAACACACAAGCATTAACATGGCATGATGCACATCCAAATATGATGCATGTCCGGTTAATTATGCATGGCATGGCAAAGTGCACAAACAAATACTACAAGTTAAGTGGAGCTCAATATGCAACGAGTTGCATATTGACAAAACACCACAATTAATTATTTAATTGACTCTCGTTATTTACAAGACAAGATTAAATGTTTTTAACATAGCAAGAGGTGAAGCATAATAAACTACACTATTTAGACAATTTAAATGAGGCCGGAAAATAACAACAACATATCCGGAAAATCCTCATGAGCATGTTTAATAATTATAAACAAACAACAATTAAACATTCAAGGTTGTTAACATGATGCGGATGACAAGAACAAGTTTATGCAATTTTATTAAAAGGTTAACAAGAAGAAGATAAGAAGCATCGTCACCGTGGTGGAAAGAAAGGGTGCCACGGCAACGATCCGAAAATGATGCAACGCAACATCTCGGTTCCGGTACTCGTTGAGACCGGTGCAAATGCAAAGGTGGAGTGGGTGAGTCAAACAAGATGAAAGTGGGTGGATCCCGTCACCGGGTTCCCACGAGTCGGTGACGAGGCAACCGAGGAACATGACAAACGGACGAAACGGCACGGAGCACACACGGGAGACATTTCATACAACACAAGCATCACACGGGTCATCCACGGGGTCGTTTCGGTATACCTTCGAAGCGTGCGTTTCGGGACGGTCCGAGTTCGTAGTGGAAGTAGTGGAACACGGTTCGTAGAGGAAGTAGTCGTTCACGGGGTGTAGTCGTTCTCGCAACTCGTAGAGGAAGTAGTGGTTCACGTCATCGTGTCGTGGTACTTGGCGAATTCCTCGTTTCCGGGCGACGGTAGTGGTACTCGCGGTCGTCGAGCGACGGTAGTGGTACTCGGGGCGACGGTAGACGTTCACGTAGGCGTTTCCGTTTCCGAAGAGGTACTTGTCGCGTCGGCGTTCGTAGTGGTACTTGTGGTCTCCGAACTTGTCGACGGTAGTGGTACTTGCCGTAGGGGTACTTGGTCGTCTCGGTCTCGTACACGGGTCATCTGTCCAAAAATTACAGCACAGGCACACACAAAAAAAAACAACAAAACTACAGGAGCAAAACAAGGCTGCACGGAGACGAGGCCACGGCGTGCTGGCTCGGGCCAGACGAAGAAGAGGCCGAGGCAGGGGCTCCACTGGACGGAGGCGGAGAGGAAGGGCAGCGGCCTGGACGCAGAGGAGGAGGTCGGGGCGCCTCTTGGCGCTGGAGCACTCGCGCCTTGAGGACGGAAGGGGCGGCCGGCTCGCGGGCGGAGCTCCTGGCGCGGAGGACCCTGGCGCGGTCCCGGGCCGGCTTGGGGAGGAGGCGCGCTGGACGGGCCAGCCGGAAGGAGGGCTTGGGCGCGGGGAGAGCAGCTTGGGGCGGCCGGCTTGGCACTGCGCTGCGGGGCTACGAGGCCCTGGCCGGGCGCTGGACGAAGGAAGGGGCGCTGGAGGAGATCCTCGCGGCGGCCGACTCCCTGGAGAAGAGGCGCCGCGATCCGGCTCTGGCGAGGCAGAGGGGAGGGAGCCGCGGGAGAGGCTCGAGAGGAAACGGCGCTAGAGTTCGTCCCCTGGCGAGGCGCTCGCTCGGGACCGAAGCACAGGGCGAGGGAAACGGGGTGAGCGAGGCGCTGCGGGGTGAGAGAGAGAGGGGATCGGGACTACTGCGAGCGAGGGAGGAGGGAAATCGGGAGAGGAGCGGGGAGCGGGGTCGAGAGGTGGCGGCGGCGCACAGGGAGGAAAACGAGGGAGAGCTGGGGCGCTCTAGGGTTCGGCGCGGGATGGGCCAGGGAGATGGGCCGGAGGGAGGAAAAAAGGAGGTTGAAGCCCAGATGGCCAGGAGGCCGGTGGGCTGAGAAATAAAAAAAAAAGAAGGGGTTCTGCTGTTTTCTAAAAAAACAGAAAAACGGCAAGGAGAAAGAAAAGGAAGGAGGAGTTAGGGCAAAAGTTATCACAAGAGGTTATTTTTCTCGGCCATCATAAAAAGAGCACGGTCCGAGAAAAATAGAAAAGGCATGATCGGAAAATAATTCAAACATATTTGAATTTAATTCAAATAGGTTTGAACTAAGACGAGATTATTGAAGTGACCAAAAATGTTCAAATTTTCGGAGGAACCTCGATAAATAGGAAAAGAATTATTGGCAAGATTTTTGAAGGAGAACTCGAAGTGAAAAAGACATGGGGAAAATTATGCAAGTGTGTTATGGTGATTCCGTAGCAAATGGAATATTATTAATATAGCTCCCTAATAATATTGAGAGGCTTTTATATGTTATAAAGAGAAGTCACCTTCCCTCGATTTAAATGGACCGAAGGTCCACACGATTTATTTAGGTTGAGATGCAAAATAAAAATATGACATGATGGCATGATGACATGATGCAATGCAAAATAAATAAAGCAAGCACAAAGAACACACGGGAGACCCCGAAACATCTGGAATCTTCAGGAATCTTCTGGGACGTCGGTCTCGGGCGTCACAACTCTCCCACACTAACAGAGGATCTCGACCCGAGATCCTAGAGATATCACCGGGTAAAAACGGAAGAGGAAGAGGTAAAACAAAGTTGCTTCTTCGAGAAACGAGTGAAACCAGGAACCTTGAGAGGTTGAACAAGTTGAAAGAAAGAATGCAACGGAGATGAACGAAGATGAAACACTCCGTTACAAAAGAGGAACAAGGAGCACTATGAGAACCTTGAAGGTTGAAAGACATGAAACAAGAGCTCACAGACCAAAAGAATATGAAACCACAACGGTATAGCCAAGGAATAAGAATGACAAAATTTGGACAGCACTCCGTCTGTAAATGGAAGGAAAAGAACAAGAACTAGCCAAGTTGGAATGATACTTGATGAAAACAACAACACACAGCCTCCAGAACAAATAAAAGAATGGCACAAGGGTAAGAAAGATTCAGACAACACTCCGGTTGAAAAGAGAGGCAAAACTAGATAAGATGAGAGAACTTGAATGAAGAATACAACACTCCGGTTAAATGACAAGCAAGGGAGAATATGATCTTGATAAAAACGTGATGATGGTCAAAGAGAGCAACATCACAAAGCCTCCGGAATGAAAGAATAGAATATAGATCAATGAAAGAAATGAATGGAGAAGAAAATGACAACTTCTCCCACGAATGAATTAGAAAATCATCCTTACGAAGAAGGGTTGAGTGGGGTTGATGGAATATCAACAACGAAAAGAATAAGCTCGTTGTGGGCTTATGGAAAACATCTCAAAATTATGAGGTGACAACCAACCACTAATGGAAAACAAATGATTGGATTGATATCAACAAGGAGACGATAAACTTTCACCGGAATGATAAATGAAGAACTTGGTCATTATAAGCACCATAATAGCAACAATCCTTAGGGAAAGCTTTTAAGTGAAATACAACCCAAGATTACTCCAACAAATAAATTGAATGGTTGGAAAGATCTCCTGAACAAAGAAAATGATGGGTTTAAATATCTCATTCTTGTTACTCGTGAATCATAAAACATGAAGGAATTATCAAGAATGACATAACACCACCTCAAAAGATAAGGTAGAAAGAATTGCACTTGGAAGCATGATGAAGAATGCTTGAGCTCGAACAAGAATCTTGATGAAGACTTCGAGGATGAATTAAGACATGATGAACCACCAAGAGAACTCCGGTAATGAAAGCATGAGAAGTGAAAATGAAAAGAAGAAGGTTCAAGACCTGCGATGAATTAGATGGAGCTTGAAATGATATGATTGAAATATCTTGGAGCTCCGGAAAACAAGATGAACAACTTAGAACCGAGGATATGATATGATGAACAAGCTCCAGACAAAAGAATTAAATCACCTGAAGGAACAAGAATAAGAGTTATGTTATGCATCTCCTTCACCAATTCAAATTGATGACAACCAAAGGATTTGGCATACTACTTATTCTCGTTGAAAAGAATTAAAGAGAGATCTAGCACAAGCTCGGATTCAACGAACCACCGGTAGGATTATGAGAAGAACAAATGAATTGATATGGTAACAAGGAAGAGTAAACTTGAATGAACCACCGTAAGAATATGGAGACGAACGAAGAGGCATCAATGAAGAATATTTGGAGGACGAGGTTGAAAACTGAGAACGAAGAAATCTTCTGAAATGATGGCCTTCGGAGGATCACAAAGGAAAAAAAATTAATGAAAAGCTTCGGATGGCATAAGAGAATTCCTCACAATTGGAACAATAATGAGGATGGCATGAAGCTAGAACCACGAATCTTCAAGAGAACGGGCCAAGATTTAAGGGAAACACTTCTCCGGTCTTCAAATGTTGAGACTGAAGACGAGAATGCCATGAAGAATTGTTGAGCACTCCGGAATGAAGAATTAAAAGGTTGAACCAATGATGAACAAGAATTTGAAAGCGATGTTGGAGAAGGCATGTGACTGATGGGAATCATTCTTACGTCACACTTTAAGAGAATTTGAGTATAACTCCAGAAAAAAATTAGAAGAGTTAGGTAAGATCCTGGAAAAAGACCTGTGGGTTAGGGCCCACTCAAAGAAATCACCGTTGAAAAGATTGCTTAAAAGATATTGCACCGGTTGAATTAAATGGCTTGAATAAGATGATAATCCTCAAAATAGCTTGACAGGATTAAGAATGAAATTATGAATCTTCAGCACTCTGGATATGAATAGCAAGAGGAGAATGATTAATTGGTGCACCGGAATAAGAAAACATTGTGAAAAGAGGAAAAAGATAAGATCAACACCGAAATCTTGAATTACATCCACCGGAAGAATTAGAGAACAAAAGAATGATGAACTTGGAGTTCTTGAGCAACTTCACGATAATCACCGGATAAGAACATTGAAGGAAAAGAATGAAGAAATATCACATGAATAAAATGGATACTTCATCTGAGAATTTCTTGCTCCGAGAAGAAGAAGGGTGGGAGGGTGGGGAAAACAAAGACAACTTGAGACGAACAGAATGGACACCGGTTGAAAAGAATTTAACATGACCATCTTGATGATCAAGAAGGATTAGCACTCCCATAGAAATATGAGAACACCGAATAAGAAAGGTATGGAATCAACATTTGACATCGAAGCAACTCGAATACCAGAATCAAGACAAAAACAAAGGGTAGATATGCAACAGCCTAATCTTCACAACATCATCCAAACAGAGAATTGAACGAATGAATTCCGCAGGTACATCAACTTGACGAGAAGCCACTCGGAGAACAAAAGTAAATAAAAAGGAACAAGGATCAGATAGAACAAATACAAGATAGAAGTTTCGTTCGACATCTTTGTGCTGAAAGCTCATGGAACGTGTTACAAAAGGGTTTTGTCATCCCCGGATCAGCATAGCCAAGGACCCTTTAAGATGCAACTCCCGATCAGAACAAGTCCATAAAACCACTTCACTCAATGTAGAACCCCAAACTTCATATCGAGCATCCGTTGGAAGAATGCCTAGAACTACTTGATGAACCCACCTATAGTTTTCCGAAAGTTTCCAGTTATGCAATCAGGTGTTGGGGATACACGGGAAGCACCGCGCAATCAACTCTAAACCTACATCCAGGTGTATCCATCCTTCAACACATAACCAGTCTTTCTCGGAAACTGTTTACCTCGGACCTTCGAAAAGCATCCACTATAACAAGCTATGGCAATACTCTCGAACTACCTCCCCAGTACTGGGTGATGTCGGGGTTATCTTGCCACTGGCCGTATAGGAGAGATTTTCGATGTCGGCCGTCTTAAGTATTTAGTACTGCCGCGATATGCTTGTGTCAATGATACCCCGAAGCTCAACTCCTCGGTAACAGGAGGCATCGAGAACAATATCCTTGTCACAAGAACATCGAAACAATCCCAGAATACTCGCGGGATCCTAAAAAAAAAATGGTGCGATTTTTGAAAGTAGAAGAGGCAAGAGTAATCGTCAGGAGTCCTCACCAGAGAGAAAGGGGATGAGAAGCAAAGAATTCCTACTCTCCGATATAAATATAGGACTCAAAACATTTTTCAAGTGTGTGCCTAGACTCAACCGTCAACGATTCGATCAAACAGTGGGGGCTTCTAGGTCGGAGAAGGCTCTGAATACCAACTTGTAATGCCCAGGATGGGACTATACCTCCTACGTGTCGAGGCACGACTTAAAGGTATAAGCCCATCCTAGAATGATCTCAAGTTTGGTGTCTTTGCACGACTCATGTAAAAGAGGGATTAAATTGCAAAAGGAGATAGTTGGCTTACACTCGCCACTTCACACAATACATTACATAAACAATCATCATTCAAAAACATCACAGCCCGACTACGGGTAAGATCCAAAAGAAAGATACCAAAACAACATAAAACCACAGGTCAGGATCGAATCCTAGTAGAAACCACTACTGAACATCGAAACGTCTCAAGCAAACGGTCACTCTTCATCGAACTCCTGGTGAAGCACTGAACCAACTCCTGCATCAAACCCGGCTGAACCTGCAACTGGTGTGGTGAAGTAACTGTGAGCCATAGAGGACTCAGCAATCCCGTTCCCGGGTAACACGACTATTTAAGCCTTGGGTGAGGACAAGGCTGAAGAAAGAACGAGAGGTGAAGGAACAACAAGAGTCTGCAGCAGCAACTAGCACTAACTTACGTAAAGAGAGCGAGAAGAGAAGTGCCTCGGTCGAAGATGATCACGAAGTGATCCTAGCTAAAGTCGGTCAAACATAACCCCACCGTGTTCAACTCCCGAATCCCTATTCGGAAATTGACAGTCACGGTACACACGCTGGAAGT
Organism: Secale cereale; assembly: GCA_902687465.1. NCBI lineage: Eukaryota > Viridiplantae > Streptophyta > Magnoliopsida > Poales > Poaceae > Secale > Secale cereale. Next base: position 530,861,340 of record LR738712.1, on the reverse strand, counting down.
GTATTGAAACATTGTGTCGAGTTATCTACAACCGGAATTAACAAGCTCCCATCTGCACATAACCGCGGGCACGGCTTTCGAAAGTTCAAACCCTGCAGGGGTGTTCCAACTTGACCCATTACAAGCCCACGATCCGCGGAGTCGCAACTCCATAGGTGGGAAGACCCGAGTATTCTCGGAATCCCGTGCTCGAGTTAAACCGAACTAAGGTAAGGCTAATCCAGCAAATCCTCCCGGCGTGTCGACACCCTGATAGGTAGCCGCGCGTATCTAGTCTCAGGACACGACCGGATGAGACATCCTACGGGTTTTTACCAGACCTCAAGTTTCCTTGAGGTGGCCCCGCAGTCCGCTCGTTTCGGACCAACACTCATGAGGAGCACTGGCCCGGGGGGTGGAATTAAAAATAAAAGAGGGTTTGCAAGGCCCTTATGCAAGTTTTATTAGTTTGTTATTAGGCAAATAGTACCAATGTTGGGATTTGCTGGAAAAGACTTAGCACTTAGCGGTTTATCAAGGGGGTCCCATACACCCCAACCGTGTTAGGAACGCATAATCAAGGAACATAACACCGGTTTATACGGTTCCTAACGGCATGAGTGGAACAAAACACCAAGCAAAAGGCTTAGCCTTCCACCCTGCCAATATATAGATGATTTCATTTTTTAAGCATATATATAGTGTGATATAACCCAACCAAACTTCAACATGAAGCAAGCATCTTCAATCTTCACCTGCAACTAAAAATGCTATAAGAGGGGCTGAGCGAAGCGTACTTAGCCAAGCAACGGTTTGCGTAGGTAGGGTGGTTAAACAGGGCAATGGTTACAAGTAGGAGGCTGACAAGAAGATCATGGGCATCGAGGCAAAATACTAAAGAGCGATACTCTAGCAAGAGGCAAAGATAGTAATGGTATCCGGGTTCGGTCATCTTGCCTGGAATTCCACAGAGGAGAAGAACGGATCCAAGAAGAAGACGGAGCAACAGTCGAGCGGATCCTCACAACTCCGGAACGGAACCGAAGCTAACAAGAGAAGCAACCGGAAAGAAGAAACAAACAACGCGGTAAACACACAAGCATTAACATGGCATGATGCACATCCAAATATGATGCATGTCCGGTTAATTATGCATGGCATGGCAAAGTGCACAAACAAATACTACAAGTTAAGTGGAGCTCAATATGCAACGAGTTGCATATTGACAAAACACCACAATTAATTATTTAATTGACTCTCGTTATTTACAAGACAAGATTAAATGTTTTTAACATAGCAAGAGGTGAAGCATAATAAACTACACTATTTAGACAATTTAAATGAGGCCGGAAAATAACAACAACATATCCGGAAAATCCTCATGAGCATGTTTAATAATTATAAACAAACAACAATTAAACATTCAAGGTTGTTAACATGATGCGGATGACAAGAACAAGTTTATGCAATTTTATTAAAAGGTTAACAAGAAGAAGATAAGAAGCATCGTCACCGTGGTGGAAAGAAAGGGTGCCACGGCAACGATCCGAAAATGATGCAACGCAACATCTCGGTTCCGGTACTCGTTGAGACCGGTGCAAATGCAAAGGTGGAGTGGGTGAGTCAAACAAGATGAAAGTGGGTGGATCCCGTCACCGGGTTCCCACGAGTCGGTGACGAGGCAACCGAGGAACATGACAAACGGACGAAACGGCACGGAGCACACACGGGAGACATTTCATACAACACAAGCATCACACGGGTCATCCACGGGGTCGTTTCGGTATACCTTCGAAGCGTGCGTTTCGGGACGGTCCGAGTTCGTAGTGGAAGTAGTGGAACACGGTTCGTAGAGGAAGTAGTCGTTCACGGGGTGTAGTCGTTCTCGCAACTCGTAGAGGAAGTAGTGGTTCACGTCATCGTGTCGTGGTACTTGGCGAATTCCTCGTTTCCGGGCGACGGTAGTGGTACTCGCGGTCGTCGAGCGACGGTAGTGGTACTCGGGGCGACGGTAGACGTTCACGTAGGCGTTTCCGTTTCCGAAGAGGTACTTGTCGCGTCGGCGTTCGTAGTGGTACTTGTGGTCTCCGAACTTGTCGACGGTAGTGGTACTTGCCGTAGGGGTACTTGGTCGTCTCGGTCTCGTACACGGGTCATCTGTCCAAAAATTACAGCACAGGCACACACAAAAAAAAACAACAAAACTACAGGAGCAAAACAAGGCTGCACGGAGACGAGGCCACGGCGTGCTGGCTCGGGCCAGACGAAGAAGAGGCCGAGGCAGGGGCTCCACTGGACGGAGGCGGAGAGGAAGGGCAGCGGCCTGGACGCAGAGGAGGAGGTCGGGGCGCCTCTTGGCGCTGGAGCACTCGCACCTTGAGGACGGAAGGGGCGGCCGGCTCGCGGGCGGAGCTCCTGGCGCGGAGGACCCTGGCGCGGTCCCGGGCCGGCTTGGGGAGGAGGCGCGCTGGACGGGCCAGCCGGAAGGAGGGCTTGGGCGCGGGGAGAGCAGCTTGGGGCGGCCGGCTTGGCACTGCGCTGCGGGGCTACGAGGCCCTGGCCGGGCGCTGGACGAAGGAAGGGGCGCTGGAGGAGATCCTCGCGGCGGCCGACTCCCTGGAGAAGAGGCGCCGCGATCCGGCTCTGGCGAGGCAGAGGGGAGGGAGCCGCGGGAGAGGCTCGAGAGGAAACGGCGCTGGAGTTCGTCCCCTGGCGAGGCGCTCGCTCGGGACCGAAGCAGAGGGCGAGGGAAACGGGGTGAGCGAGGCGCTGCGGGGTGAGAGAGAGAGGGGATCGGGACTACTGCGAGCGAGGGAGGAGGGAAATCGGGAGAGGAGCGGGGAGCGGGGTCGAGAGGTGGCGGCGGCGCACAGGGAGGAAAACGAGGGAGAGCTGGGGCGCTCTAGGGTTCGGCGCGGGATGGGCCAGGGAGATGGGCCGGAGGGAGGAAAAAAGGAGGTTGAAGCCCAGATGGCCAGGAGGCCGGTGGGCTGAGAAAAAAAGAAGAAGGGGTTCTGCTGTTTTCTAAAAAAACAGAAAAACGGCAAGGAGAAAGAAAAGGAAGGAGGAGTTAGGGCAAAAGTTATCACAAGAGGTTATTTTTCTCGGCCATCATAAAAAGAGCACGGTCCGAGAAAAATAGAAAAGGCATGATCGGAAAATAATTCAAACATATTTGAATTTAATTCAAATAGGTTTGAACTAAGACGAGATTATTGAAGTGACCAAAAATGTTCAAATTTTCGGAGGAACCTCGATAAATAGGAAAAGAATTATTGGCAAGATTTTTGAAGGAGAACTCGAAGTGAAAAAGACATGGGGAAAATTATGCAAGTGTGTTATGGTGATTCCGTAGCAAATGGAATATTATTAATATAGCTCCCTAATAATATTGAGAGGCTTTTATATGTTATAAAGAGAAGTCACCTTCCCTCGATTTAAATGGACCGAAGGTCCACACGATTTATTTAGGTTGAGATGCAAAATAAAAATATGACATGATGGCATGATGACATGATGCAATGCAAAATAAATAAAGCAAGCACAAAGAACACACGGGAGACCCCGGAACATCTGGAATCTTCAGGAATCTTCTGGGACGTCGGTCTCGGGCGTCACAACAGGTTCACTAGAGGCATGCAAAGTTCTATCATTTTTCTTTCTCTTCTTCTTAGAAGAACTAGGTGCATCTAAATTAGCTCTTTGAGAATTTTGCTCAATTCTCTTAGGGTGGCCTTCAGGATACAGAGGTTCCTGAGTCATTTTACCACCTCTAGTAGCAACTCTAACAACATAGTCATTATTTTTACTATTTAATTCATTGAGCAAATCATTCTGAGCTTTATTTACTTGTTCTACTTGAGTGGTGACCATAGAAGCATGTATACTAATGAGTTTCAGTTCATCTTTAGCACTAGACAAATAATCACTCAAGCGTTCAATCACATAAGCATTGTGTTGCAATTGTCTACCAACATAAGCATTGAAGTTTTCTTGTTTCACAATAAAATTGTCAAACTCATCTAAGCATTGGCTAGCAGACTTATAACAAGGAATATCACTTTCATCAAATCTATAAAGAGAGTTTACCTTTACTACCTGTGTCGGGTTATCAAGACCATCTATTTCTTCAGTTGGCGGTAAATTCTTAACATCTTTAGCTTTAATACATTTTTCTTTCATAGATTTCTTTGCCTCTTGCATATCTTCAGGACTGAGAAATAGAACACCTCTTTTCTTCGGAGTTGGCTTAGGGGCTGGTTCAGGAAGTGTCCAATTATTTTCATTGGCTAGCATATTATTCAATAGTAATTCAGCTTGTTCCATTGTTCTTTCCCTGAAAACACTACCAGCACAACTATCCAGGTGGTCTCTGGAAGCATCGGTTAGTCCATTATAAAAGACATCAAGTATATCATGCATCTCAAGAGGATGATCAGGCAAAGCATTAAGTAACTGGAGAAGTCTCCCCCAAGCTTGTGGGAGACTCTCTTCTTCAGTTTGAGCAAAGTTATATATTTCCCGTAAGTCAGCTTGTTTCTTATGAGCGGGAAAATATTTAGCAGAAAAGTAATACATCATATCCTGGGGACTACGCACACAACCAGAATCAAGAGAATTAAACCAAATCTTAGCATCACCCTTTAACGAGAATGGAAACAACTTAAGGATATCGTAATAGCGAATCTTTTCATCATTGGTAAACAGGGTAGCTATATCATTCAACTTGGTAAGATGTGCCACAATAGTTTCAGACTCATAGCCATGGAAAGGATCAGATTCAACCAAAGTAATTAACTCAGGATCAACAGAGAATTCATAATCCTTATCAGTGACACGTATAGGTGAAGTAGCAAAATCAGGGTCATGTTTCATTCTAGCATTCAAAGACTTTTCTTTCAGCTTAGCTAATAACTTCTTAAGATCATATCTATCATTGCAAGCAAGAAAGTCTCTAGCAGTTTCTTCATCCATAACATAACCCTCAGGCACAACAGGCAATTCATATCTATTGGGAGTAGTTTCATCATCACTTTCATAAATATCATCAACATTTGCACTCTCCCTAACCTTAGCAATGTGTTCATCTAGAAATTCACCTAGTGGCACAGTATCAGGCATAGAGATAGTTTCATCATACATAGCAGAAGTAGCATTATCAAGAACATACGACATATCAGATTCAATAGCAGGAGTAGGGGTCGCAAGTTTACTCATAACAGAAGGAGAATCTAGTGCAGAGCTAGATGGCAGTTCCTTACCTCCCCTCGTAGTTGAGGGTAAGATCTTGGTTTTTGAGTCCTTCAAATTCTTCATAGTGATAAACAGATATAAATCCCAAGTGACTTAAAGAATAAAGCTATGCTCCCCGGCAACGGCGCCAGAAAATAGTCTTGATAACCCACAAGTGTAGGGGATCGCAACCGTTTTTGAGGGTAAAGTATTAAACCCAAATTTGTTGATTCGACACAAGGGGAGCCAAAGAATACTCTTAAGTATTAGCAGCCGAGTTGTCAATTCAACCACACCTGGGAACTTAGTATCTGCAGCAACATAGTTTAGTAGCACAGTAATATGATAGTGGTGGTAGCAGCAATAAAAGTAAAGATAGTATTTTTGTAATTTTTGTGATAATAGCAACGGAAAAGTAAATATCAACTAGCAATATAGGTAAAGCTCGTAGGCATTGGATCGGTGATGGGAAATTATGTCGGATGCAATTCATCATGTAGAAGTTATAACCTAGGGTGACACAGAACTAGCTCCAGTTCATCAATGCAATGTAGGCATGTATTCCGAATATAATCATACGTGCTTATGGAAAAGAACTTGCATGATATCTTTTGTCCTACCCTCCCGTGGCAGTGGGGTCCTATTGGAAACTAAGGGATATTAAGGCCTCCTTTTAATAGAGTACCGGACCAAAGCATTAACACATAGTGAATACATGAACACCTCAAACTATGGTCATCACCAGGAGTGGTCCCGATTATTGTCACTTCGGGGTTGCCGGATCATAACACATAGTAGGTGACTATAGACTTGCAAGATAGGATCAAGAACACACATATATTCATGAAAACATAATAGGTTCAGATCTGAAATCATGGCACTCGGGCCCTAGTGACAAACATTAAGCATAGAAAGTCATAGCGACATCAATCTCAGAACATAGTGGATACTAGGGATCAAACCCTAACAAAACTAACTCGAGTACATGATAGATCCCATCCAACCCATCACCGTCCAGCAAGCCTACGATGGAATTACTCACACACGGCGGTGAGCATCATGGAATTGGTGATGGAGGAAGGTCGATGATGACGATGGCGACGATCTCCACTCTCCGGAGCCCCGAACGGACTCCAGATCAGCCCCCCGAGAGAGATTAGGGCTTGGCGGCGGCTCCGTCTCGTAAAACGCGATAATTTTTTCTCCTTGATTCTTTTCTCCACGAAACAGAATATATAAGACCTGGGGATACGTCGGTGGGGCATCGGGGTGCCCTCGAGGCAGGGGGCGCGCCCCCACCCTCGAGGACAGCCCGTGGGCCCCCAGGTGTGGATCTTCTTGCAGGTGTTTTTATATTTTATGAAATAATTCTCCGTTGATTTTCAGGCGATTCCGAGAACTTTTTATTTCTGCACAAAAACAACACCATGGCAGTTCTGCTGAAAACAGCGTCAGCCCGGGTTAGTTCCATTCAAATCATGCAAGTTAGAGTCCAAAATAAGGGCAAAAGTGTTTGGAAAAGTAGATACGTTGGAGACGTATCAGCGGCGACCGCTCGTCTCCGGGCAAGCGAACGGCGACCTCCGTCTCTGGCGACAGGAGCTTTGGTGGTGCGAAGGTAGTTGATGTCGTCCACGGAGACGGTCGAGCCCATCCACGAGCCCGACGGCAGCGCCATCGACAAGAAGCACGAAGGAAAGAAAGGAGAAGGAGAGGATGAACTCTGCTCAAGAACGACGGGCGGCGCAGCATGCGGCGGTCGCGAGAAGCAGAGGATGCAGAGAAAGAAAGGAGGGCGCGGGTGAGAACGATCTCCGTCGGCCCCTCGACCCAATTTATAACCCGTGGCTCGAACGTGGGGGAGTGGGATCGACTGCGCCCACCTCTCCCACTCCCCGCAATAAATGCGCGCGTGCGTACGTGCGCAATAACTGCCCTGGGAAGGGCAACCGGTTCGCGGACGCCACAATAAATCTGCATGCACGGCCCGAAGTTGCGTGGATGTGGGCCCCGACCCGTCGTCCCGTCCCGTCGCACGCGTGGCCTGTCAGGCCTCCCCGGCTTCCGGGCACCACGTGGCACCCGCACAGAACCCAAAAGATCATCCAAGATTCAGCGGACTCCTCGATTCCCGCCGTCGCCGAAACGCCGCGATCCGGCTTCTAGAAGCCGGCACACAACGGATGTTCCTGAGCTCGGCCCCGAGCCCACCTTCAAGGGAAGGAAACTGCGAAGGCCCGATCACCCGAGGACGGCGGACCTTCACAGCTTCGGGGACTACTCTCGTGGGGATGAACCCCAGGCTGGCAATGGAAGCCGGATCATTTTCAAAAAACAACGGTGCTAGCATCGCCCCGCAATCCACCTCAGATTTGGTCGGGTCGCTCAACCCGGCCAAAGTCCACGATCCAGCAAGACTTTTCCAGTCCGACCGAGGCCCACAATCCGGCAAGACTCTCCAGCCCGGCCAAGGCCTACAGTCCGGCAAGACTCTCCAGTCCGGACAAGACCCACGGTCCAGCAAGGCTCTCCAGTCCGACCGTCTCCCCCGATCCGGCCCCGACGGCCTGCTCGAGGGATCCGGATCCAGCACGCCAAGACTTCCTCAACAAGCCAGACCGACCCGTGGCGTGTTCCCCAATCCGGCCACGGGTCAGCTCCCATCCCATCCCAACAGTACGATGGGACGAGATGCACCTACCGATGACCTAGGCAACAGTGCCTCGCCCATGCCTCTAGTCAGCCGGGGCGTTGCAACAGTGTAATCATCACAACCCATGACGTCGGCAGACGATGACATGACGGAGCACGCCATACCCGACCCAACTCGGTCAATCCTTGGCGACCGACAAGACGGCACGCAGTGCCCCCCATACCTGGCGGGGCCCACGCCCGGAGAACCCGGCGAGCCCTGTACTCGGCGGGTCCCAGCACCGGCTTTCCGGACGATGACAATCCGGCCCCACTGCCGTGTAACATTACCACCTGGGGGGTTGGCCTATATAAAACCCCCTAGAGCCCCATGCACAGGGGCGACGAGAACTTGAGAATAGGATAGACACACCTCAGGAGAAGCAGTCTAAGCACGGGCCCGTCTTTCTCCTCCCACCACACAGCTCTAGGAGCAATCCTGTACTGATAAAACAACAATCATCTCGGCATGATTAAAGGTATTATCTCCCCGGAAAGCCCTGAACCTGGGTATGTCTTGCGTCCCGCGCTCGCTCATGCCAACCCCGCTTCTCGAGTCCACCAGTTCCCTCGAGCCGCCTCCTATCTTTAGAGCATCTCTAGTAGAACCCTCAAATCCTTAAATATAAAACCAGTTTTGAGGGTTGAGAATTGCCCAATTTTGACACTTTTAAAGGTTGAAAAACAGGGGCAAAGAGTAGAACCCTCAAACCCAACCCGTATAACGGAATATTCGGTTATACGGGTTGGGTTTGAGGGTTCTACTCTTTGCCCCAACCCCAACCCTTAAACCTGTCATTTGGCATTGCATAATTTTCACTAGAAAAACACAATAAACCTCCAAACAAACACGGAAATAAAGATCATTGATGCATGGTTTAATAGTTTTTACATCACACAATCATCATCTTCCCCATCTACTCGGCACCATCACCAAAAAATTACACTTGGCGCCATTTCCTAGACCACTTCCACGTCCATCAAGCACCTCCATCGGTGGTGGAGTCTTCCACACCGCCATCGCCACCACAACTCATCGGAGTGTCACCTCGAAGAGTAGAGGACGCACCACGGAATATCCTCTTCCTCTCCGCGATGTCCTCCTTGTAGTCCTTCCACCATTGCAATTGTTCTTGATACATGTCCTTCTTGGACATCATCATGTGCTCCTTCTCTTCCACCATGAGTTCTTTCCATACCTTTGCCTCTTTCACCTTGATCATCCTCTCCTCCAAGTCGGCCTTGCGCTTTGCTTCTTCACGCTTTGCTTCCACTTGTGCAAGCTTAACCTCTTTCTTCTTCTCGGTGATAAGAAGCTTCGTCTCCAATGTCTTCTTTGTCAATTCCTCTCTTGCCTTCATCATTTGCTCCATCTTCTCCCTTAGGCTTGACGCCTCTTCTTCCATCTTCACCCTTACCTTGCCCTTCTTGGTTCCCTCGGGCTTGCCCAAGTTCCTCTCCCCATCCTCATCTTCACTATCATCCATCCTAAGCATTGCCGACCTCTTGGGTGTGTAGGATCGAAAGTAGGTCTAGAGGGGGGGTGATTAGACTACTTGACTTTATGAAAATTTGCCTTTTTATCATGCAATGTTTTTGGCAGTTTTGCAATTAAGATCAATTCAAGTATCACCCTACACATGCAATTCTAGAGTAATAGCAGCGGAAAGTAAATTGCACATGTAAAAGAGAGGTGGAGAAGATCAAACGCAGTTTGGAGACACGAAGATTTTTGTCGTGGTTCCGATAGGTGGTGCTATCGTACATCCACGTTGATGGAGACTTCAACCCACGGAGGGTAACGGCTACGCGAGTCCACGGAGGGCTCCACCCACGAAGGGTCCACGAAGAAGCAACCTTGTCTATTCCATCATGGCCTACGCCCACGGAGGACTAGCCTTACTCGGGGTAGATCTTCACGAAGTAGGCGATCTCCTTGCCCTTACAAACTTCTTGGTTCAACTCCACATCTCAAAGACGGAGGCTCCCAAGCGACACCTAACCAATCTAGGAGGCACCACCCTCCAAAAGGTAATAGATGGTGTTGATGATGATGAACTCCATGCTCTTGTGCTTCAGATGATAATCTCCCCAACACTCAACTCTCCTCACTGATATGGCTGTGGTGGAAGAAAGGATTGAGTGGAAAGCAACTTGGGAAGGCTAGAAATCAAGTTTCATATGGTAGGAATGGAATGGCTTGATCTCAACACAAGGGTAGGTGGTTCACTTCTCAGAAAGTGTATGGTAGGAGTGGTAGACTTTCTGATGGCTCTCTCCACGAATGAAGAGGGGGTGGAGGGGTATATATAGCCTCCACACAAAATCCAACCGTTACACACATATTTGAGCAATCTCGGTGAGACCGAAGTGAAAACTCGGTCAGACCGAAAGTTCAAATATAGTGAACGTTGGGATTTTCGGTGGGACCGAAAATACCATCTCGGTGTGTCCGAAGTGAGTCAAAGGTTGGAGCTTGCCATCTCGGTGGGACCGAAAATAACAACT
>LR738712.1:530833617-530850470 GCA_902687465.1 Secale cereale | reverse complement strand
TCTGAAATGATTCTCAAGTAAATATTAGTTCAATGATATATATGTTGTTATTAATTACCAAAACCACCCGGGGATTAGTTGCACTTTCAATCTCCCCCTTTTTGGTAATTGATGACAACATATAGATCAAAGCTTCGACAAAAGATATAATCAATGAGTAATATCGTCGCTTTGAGAAGTATGTGATAAACAAGAGCTCCCCCTAAATTTGTGCATTATTTAAAATTTGCGTTTGAATGCAAATGCACAATCGATTAGGATTATGGGTCACTCTTCCATGTCACATACATCTTGGTGGAGCGCACAAAATGATAAGAATGAATAACATGCACTCAATCACCAAGACAAGAGTAAATAGCCATACAATAAGGAATAGCATATGATAAGCATTAAGCACACATTAAAGCATAGTATGACTAGGCACTCATTAAGGTAGCATTAAACGTAGTAGCAAGCACACTGAAAATTTCGAAAGACCAAAAGAAACCAATGTATCTCAAAGAAACCGGCAAAAGAACGAAAGACGAAAGAGCACTCTCTCTCTCGAAGCCCTATGATCTATAAAAATTTCTCCCCCTTTGGCAACAAGTTACCAAAAAGTTCGAAAAGGTATAGAGCTAAGCGTCACTGCGGGCTCTGCTGGCGGCTCCCGTCTGGGTAGATGTCGGTGTAGAGATAGCTGCATCGGCGAAGACTTCTGCTGATGTCTGCGCTGGAGGAGTGGATGCTGAAGCTGGAGCAACTGCTGGAGCTGTAGCTGGTGCTGAAGTGGTAGCCCTGGAGTCAGTCACTGGGATAGCTGCAGATCTGGATCCTTTGGGAACCTGAGCAGTCTGGCGATGAGAGTCCTGGACTAGATCATCCTGCATAAGCTCTGCTCTCTCCTGCCTTGTCTCCTCCATGTCTGCTTCAAGCTTGTTGACAGACACCTGAATCTCAGTCAGCTTCACGTCCAGAGCGTGGATCTTGTCCTCAACAATCCTCTCTAGACTCTCCTGAGATTGCTCAATGCTGGCCAGGCGTTGTTCAATCCTCTGGGTAGCTCCAAGAATTTGTTCTCCAAAGCTCTTTGGCTTAGCTGCTGCTGCTGCTGCCTCTTTGTCAGCTTTAGCCTTCTTTGCAACTTCGATTTTGGCCTGTCCTTCAACTGAGGTAGGATCCTCTTCATCCATCACAACTACGTTGTCCTCATGCTCTGGCTGCAGTGGCAAGTGCTTCCTATCCAACATGAATTTGCCCGTGCCAAACTTGGCGTTGATGAGCATCTGTATCTGCAGAGCAAACCCACACGACCTCTTCTGGTCAGCTGCAGTCCTCTTAATGGTCTCTACCATCAAGTCCATCACCTTGAAAGGTGCCTTCTCATCGAGAATGTGCAGCATGTTGATAGAATAGCCTCGAATCATGCGGTGGTCTCCAGACTTAGGCATCAATGTATGCCTCAGAATAGTGTTAGTGGTGGTCAGACCTGCCTGGAGATAGTACACTGAGCCAAGCTTCCATCCTTCCAAATCAGCAGCCGGGATCTCCTTGTACATGTTCTTCATGGAATCATGACTCTTCTTAGGAATCCCATAGACATCAATGTCGTCCTCTCTCTGCACTGGAGCGTTCAGAAGTTCTGCCCATTCTTCAACAGTCGAAGAAAACCTTTGACCTTCAGTCATCCAGGTGATCTTGCCATCAGGATAAAAGTGGGCTGTGGCGTAGAACTGCATGATCATCTCGTCATTCCAAGCTGTCAGCTCTTGACCCACAAAATCAGCAACTCCACATGCAGTAAAGCTCTCATGCACATGGGGAAAGAAGTCCTGGTGCTCTTCACTGTCAATATACTTCCAGTCAACATACCTGGTGTCAGCAACAATGGGCTTCTTATCCATCAGCACGGTCTCATAGAAATCCTGCTGCTCTCTGGTGTGGAATCTGGGGTCCACAGCAGTCCTTCTCCTCACGGCATATGGATCAGACTATCTCCATAGCCTGAGACCTTTATCCTTCCTTGCCTTCATGTCCTCAGCTTGAGGATGAGCATCATTATGGAGTGGCAACTTGGGACGGAGCTTAAGCAACACATGCTCTTCATCTGATTCAGACGGTGGCATCTCACCTTTGTTCTTCTCAGAAGCTGGAATGCTTCTGGTTGTTCTCTTGGGCTTGGCTGGAGCTGCCTTGGCTTGAGCAGGCTTCTTGGGCTTAGAGGAGGCTTGAGCCCGAATAGCATCACCCATGAACTTAGCTTTCTGAGGAGGAGGCTGGGGTGCATCTTCTTCTTCTTCTTCTTCTTCTGCAGCATCAACTTGAGGTTCAGCATATACTACCCTCTTCCTCTTGGAAGTCTTCTTCACCTTGCTTGGAGCTGGCTCTTCCAAGTTGAGCTTCTTTGCAACTGCTGACTGCTTTACTTTGCTTGTGCCTTTCCTTGTCTGCTGCCCTTGGTGCTCTTTGGCAACCACATTCCTCTTTGGCTTGGAGGTAACTTCCTCAGCAACAAAGTCAGAGTCCTCATCATCAGAAGTTCTCTTCTTCCTGGTTCTGGTGGCTGCTGGAGGCAAACCACTAGGGGTGCTCCTCTCACCATCATCACTGGAGCTGCTAGCAGGACTTGTATCTGCCTCTGGAATCTCAGCAAAAGGTGACTCAGACCTGTTCTGGCTGTCACTGACATCTGACATGGCTGACAACCTGTGAAAAGATAAGGTATAGGCAGAGTAGAAGAGTTATCACAACTGCAGAGGTTTTTGCAAAAAAAATGAGTTCAAAACTTAGTTTTGAGTTTTCACAGAATGTATTTCGGTCAAACCGATTTTAAGTTTCGGTGAAACCGAAGTGTTCAACAGAGACCTACACACCACTTTCGGTCAGACCGAAATGGGTTTCGGTCCTACCGATAACTTAGGGTTTCACTGAAACTACGTTTCGGTCATTCCGATTTGCACAACTCGGTTAAACCGAATGTTGCAGTGCAATGGCCAGAGGCCAAATCGGTCATTCCGAGTTTCAAAATCGGCTTCACCGAGATGCGTTCCGTGGAAACCTAAACCTAAGAATTTCGCTCGAAACTAGAGGATCTGAACTAATGTATAGGGAATATCTCAAACGTGGATTGAATCATGGCAAGCCTATCGTGCAAGAATCGGATGGGGAGCACGAAAGGGATCGGGACACACCCTAACTTGGTAGAGTCCCTCTACGGCGGCAACGGTGGAGATGATTACCGTTGACGGCGGCGGAGACCTGCGGCGAGGGCGCACAGGCGACGACGGCGACGATCCGTAGACCAGGGCGACGGCAGCAGGGGTCTTGGGGGCGAACGGTTTGAAGAATTAAATCGCGCACAGCCCTCAGGTATATATAACCCCATGCTGTCGGTGGGACCGAGTTGAAAAACTCGGTGTCACCGAGATGTATAACTGCTGTGCAGTTACGCATATCGGTCAGACCGAGATTTTGAACTCGGTTTCACCGAGATGAAACCTAGATCAGTCTAAGCGTTTCGGTTGGACCGAGATTGAGAAGCCGGTCAGACCGAAATGGACTTAGAAGGTTTTGGAAGTCAGCCTTAGACGAATCGGTGGCTCCGAGTGCTCCTCACTCGGACTGTCCGAAAAAGACTTGTTCAAAGTTGTGATATGAGCATGAATAGAATTTGAGACAAGAAAGCATAGATAGCTAGGGAAGGTGCTTAGGCATTCTTGTCCATCCATTTGGCCAGAAAAAAAGAATCAAAACAAACAAAACCACAAATGGATGTCCTTGAATGGATAAAATCATGCATTCAACATGCTCACACAATAAGATAGCAACTGAAATATGTGTCAAACATGCACAACCAACACTCTAGCTACTAGCACACAATTTGTCGATGACTAGGTCATCTATATATGAGTATATTGACTTAGGAGCCAAATGAGAACATTTGATCATAGGTCATACTCATCGTTTAAGCACAAGTGGGGTTACCACTTTTACATAAAGCATTTATGTGTTCACATCATTTGGAGATGTTTTAGCTCAATTTTTTAGAGCAAAGCTCCCCCTAGATGTGAAAACCCCTTTAAAAGGGTCAAACTAACCTTGGGTTGTCGTAGAAGACTTCATGTAGATGTTGAAGATGTGGATGCTCAATGTTGATGCAGATCATCAAGAGTTGGGAGCAATCCTTTGGATTAGGGCACTTTCAATACCTACATGGGTTAGTCCCACAAGGAACAAACAAGAATATCCATAGACATAGAGTGAAGTACATAAAAGATGATGTCCATGAAAGCAATGATTACCTTGTCCCTTGACTTACCAACAAGAGGGTTTGTGACTCCATGAACTAGTGCATGATGTGGAAGTTGATTGCACAAGTTCTTGCCAAAATGAATATGAGTGAAGTTTGTTGGCGGAGTCACCCTCAAGAACCTTCTAGTTCTTCTTCTTTGGGATCCACATCATCTTGATGGGAATCCTTGGTGTTGTAGTTGAGCTTGACGAAGTAGAACTTGATGTGTCCTTGGGAATCCACTTGACCATGGCTTGAGGTGCTTCAATGAATGCATCAATCTCCTCTTGAAGCTTGTCCTTGGCCTTTAGCTTGTGGTCTTGTGGTGGAAGGTCATCTTGAGCTTGTTCCACATTGGAAGAAGTAGGATCATACTTCTCCTTTTGTGAAACAAACTGTGGAGTAGGGTATTGACCTTCTTCCCACTCAACACCTTCGGCGTTGAACTTTCGCTCAAAACTAATCCCTTGATTCTTCCGGTGTCTTCCTTGTTTGCGAACAATCTCCTCAAAGTTCTTGCTTCCGGCAAGACTCTTGTAGACACCTTTCTCTATGATTTCCTTCAATAAGCTATTTTCTTGCTCAAGTGTAACTTGGCTTGAAACATTGTTAGTGGAATCAAGAGAACTACTAGAAGCAACAATATTGGATTTAACATTGTTATTGTTACTACTAGAGGAAGAATTTTTCTTATGCTTGTCATGCTTAGTCTTAATAGGTGGCAAGAAATTAGACAAGAGAAGTCGTTTGGCAAGATATGAAGAACTCTTCTTTCGAAGATCGTCATTGATCGCTTTTAGAAACTCATGTTCTTGCTCTAGAGTGAGCTTCTCGAAGCGTAGCTTCTCATGAGATCTTAGGAGCTCTCTGTGATCTTCTTGAGTTGTTTCATGAGCTAACTTAAGAGTGTTTAGTTCTTTAGTTAGACGCTCAATCTCCTTCATAGCATTGTCATTCGACTCTTCTCGACTATAAAGACTACTAGCATTTTCATCATTACTAAGCTCACTAGATTTATCATGCAAGAGCTCATCTTCACCAAGCAAGTCATCCTCATCACTATCAAAGTCAATGAATTCAGGGTGTGTTACCTTGGGGCCTTTAGCCATGAAGTATCTTCCAATTCCCTCATTTGGTGAATCAAATAAGTCGTAGGAGTTGGAGTTGGAGGATACGAGTGCAAGTCCGGCAACACCTTCATCTTGACTATAGTCGGAGTCGGAGTGATAGCTTCCATCGGATTGATTGTCGGAGTCGGAGCCGGAGACCCATTCACCTACATGAGCTTGATGTCTTCTTCTTGTGTAGCTTCTTGATGACTTGTCTTTCCTCTCCGAATCCTTGCTTCTCCGAGAGGGTCTTCGTTCATAACGATCATCTCTACTCCTTCTCTCTCTCCGAGGTGACTCATCTCTTGCTCTTCTTCTTGGAGATTCTTCTCTTCTCTTGTGGGGAGCCGTACACTCATTTGAGAAGTGTCCGGGTCTTCCACAATTGTAGCAGTTTCGATCACGACTAGAAGATCTCTTTTCATCATATGATCTAGACTTTGAGCTTCTTTCTTTGCATCTATTCTTGTAGAACTTGTTGAAGTTCTTGACCATTAGGCTTATCTCTTCATTGGAAATTAGCTTGTCACTTGAGGTAGTAGGAGCATCACTTGTAGCTTTGTAAGCACCACTTGACTTATTGTGAAGCTCTTCCTTATCCTTAAGTGTCATCTCATGAGCAACAATTCTTCCAATGACTTCAGTTGGCTTGAGGGTCTTGTAGTTTGGCATCATTTGGATCAAAGTGCACACGGTGTCATACTTTCCATCCAAAGCTCTGAGAATCTTCTTAATGATGAATCGGTCGGTCATTTCTTCGCTTCCTAAGCCGGCAATCTCATTTGTGATGAGAGCAAGCCTAGAGTACATTTCAGCGACTCCTTCACCATCCTTCATCTTGAACTTGTCAAGTTGACCTTGAAGAATATCTAGCTTTGATTCCTTCACAGATTCAGTACCTTCGTGCATTTCAACCAAAGTATCCCAAATCTCTTTAGCATTCTCAAGACGGCTGATTTTGTTGAACTCTTCGGGACACAAAGCATTGAAGAGAATGTCACAAGCTTGAGCATTGTTTTGCAACATCCGCAACTCTTCCGGTGTAGCTTCGTGATCCGGAACTTTTCCTTCTTCGAAGAAATCACCTTGCATACCAACACAAATAATGCCCCATGCGACTGGGTTATGACCAAGAATATGCATTTTCATTTTATGCTTCCAACTAGCAAAATTTGTACCATCAAAGTAAGGACCTCTACGATAATTACCCTCACTAGACGCCATACTCTCCTAGGTTGTGAAACCAAGCTTATGGAGTCCAATGCAATGGAAACCAAAACAATGGAGACCAAAGCTCTGATACCACTTGTAGGATCGAAAGTAGGTCTAGAGGGGGGGGGGGTGATTAGACTACTTGACTTTATGAAAATTTGCCTTTTTATCATGCAATGTTTTTGGCAGTTTTGCAATTAAGATCAATTCAAGTATCACCCTACACATGCAATTCTAGAGTAATAGCAGCGGAAAGTAAATTGCACATGTAAAAGAGAGGTGGAGAAGATCAAACGCAGTTTGGAGACACGAAGATTTTTGTCGTGGTTCCGATAGGTGGTGCTATCGTACATCCACGTTGATGGAGACTTCAACCCACGGAGGGTAACGGCTGCGCGAGTCCACGGAGGGCTCCACCCACGAAGGGTCCACGAAGAAGCAACCTTGTCTATTCCATCATGGCCTACGCCCACGGAGGACTAGCCTTACTCGGGGTAGATCTTCACGAAGTAGGCGATCTCCTTGCCCTTACAAACTTCTTGGTTCAACTCCACATCTCAAAGACGGAGGCTCCCAAGCGACGCCTAACCAATCTAGGAGGCACCACCCTCCAAAAGGTAATAGATGGTGTTGATGATAATGAACTCCTTGCTCTTGTGCTTCAGATGATAATCTCCCCAACACTCAACTCTCCTCACTGATATGGCTGTGGTGGAAGAAAGGATTGAGTGGAAAGCAACTTGGGAAGGCTAGAAATCAAGTTTCATATGGTAGGAATGGAATGGCTTGATCTCAACACAAGGGTAGGTGGTTCACTTCTCAGAAAGTGTATGGCAGGAGTGGTAGACTTTCTGATGGCTCTCTCCACGAATGAAGAGGGGGTGGAGGGGTATATATAGCCTCCACACAAAATCCAACCGTTACACACATATTTGAGCAATCTCGGTGAGACCGAAGTGAAAACTCGGTCAGACCAAAAGTTCAAATATAGTGAACGTTGGGATTTTCGGTGGGACCGAAAATACCATCTCGGTGTGTCCGAAGTGAGTCAAAGGTTGGAGCTTGCCATCTCGGTGGGACCGAAAATAACAACTGGGATATTCCGAAGTGATGTCAATTGGTTACAGAAGGTTGGCAGTCCATTTTCGGTGAGACCGAAACTCAAAATCGGATGGACCGAGAAATTAGGGTTTGGAAGAATAACTGAGGTGGTTCATCTCGGTGGGACTGAGTTTGCAGAATTGGTTTGTCCGAGATTACTTATGAGTGTGTTAAGTAGTGAAGAGTGCTGATAGTTGAGGGAGCTAGATCACCAAGCACTTGAGCAACCAGATCATTAACACAACCTCATCCCCTTTTAATAGTATTGGCTTTTCCTATGGACTCAATGTGATCTTTGATCACTAAACCAAAAATGGAGTCTTGAGCTTTTGCCAATGCTTGTCTTAGCATTTTGAGGGGTCCACTTCTTCAGACATTTCCATACCCATATCATCGAACTTCTCTGAAATGATTCTCAAGTAAATATTAGTTCAATGATATATATGTTGTTATTAATTACCAAAACCACCCGGGGATTAGTTGCACTTTCAGGGTGCGGTCTCTTGATCCCTCAACTTCCACTTGTCAAAGGTTTGAAGAATTGCCGAAGCATGTTTAAATGGGAATGGCTTGCCCTTGGAAGCGACCATCTCTTTGTACCTCATGCCGGCAATTGTCTCCTATCAACCACACATAATCACATAAGAACAATAGCCACACATAATCACATAAGAACAATAGCCACACATAATCAAAATAGTGAAGATATGTACTCACATAGTCACTCTCCACGGTTCCACTAGGTGGTGCTTCCCTCACTTGGTCCATGGTCGCACTCCAACGAGCACAAGCGGGCTTCATCAACTCCCACCGGCCTTGAAGCGACCGGTAAGTGCGAGAGATGAACCCACTCATCTTCCTCCAAGTCATCACCAACCCTAAAGGGTTCTAGAGGCGGAGCCCCGAGGTCCACCTCCGCGTCTTGGAGGAGGTTCATGAACGAGGATGGGGTTGCCATTTCCTCGAACACCTCGTGCGCGACGAGAGGAGGTTCCACGGGCGTGGAAGCGGGCTTCTTCCGCGTCACGGTCTTCTTCCGCGGCTTGGCCACGGCGGAGGACTCGCCGGCGGCCTTGGAGGCAGCCCCTCGTGGCCCACGGGAGGCCGCCTTCGGCCGGCTCTTCTTGAGGGCGGGAGCGGCGTCCGGGGCGATGGCCGGGGCGGGAGCGGGGGCGGGAGCGGCCGGGGCGGGCGCGGCCGGGGCCGGCGGAGGCGCTGGCAGTCCGGCCCGCCGCCGCTTCGCCCCGAGGGTGGCCGGCGGAGGCACGGGGGCTGGGGCCGGGGAGGGCGCGGGGCCGGGGGCGGGGGCGGGGGCCGGCGCGGGGGCGGGGGCGGGCGCGGCGGCGGGGGCGGGGGCGGCCGGGGCGGGGGCGGCGGCCGGCGCGGCGGCCGGCGGAGGCGAGGTGGCGGCGGGGAACTCCATGGGGGCGCGGTTGCGAGCGGGAGCAGCTTCCCGCGCTGGATCGGAAATGAAGTGCGGGTTGGGAGGAGTTTCTCCTCCCAACCCTCACTTCTACAGGCTGAAATCTAGTTTGAGGGTCGGACCTCTATTTTTTTTTACAGTTTTAAGGGTTTAAGGGTTCTAGTCTATGTGGTTTTTCGGACGAAACCTGTAAAAAAGCGGTTATTTCAAAGGGTTTGGGGGTTTGAGGGTTCTACTAGAGATGCTCTTAGCCATCCCTTACATCTGCCGTGCGCCCATCACGACATTGTGCTTAAAGTAGTACTACTCCTGCATCTTCCCGAAATTCCCGCCGTTCCACTCCCGCTAGGTCCAAATTAGTTTCTCCCGGTTCCGGAGTTCAAACCAAACGAAAAAGAAAGAGAGCGAATAGGGTGGAAAGCAAAAACAAACCGCTGTTCCAAAATGAGAAAAACCAGACCCAACCAACCCAACTCTCATTTACTTCTTCCTCTCTCCTAGCCGCCGCCCCCACCCCAGCCGGCGACCACGCCGCTCCACACCCCCGCACCACCATCTCCTTCCCTCCACCCGAGGCCCCAAGTTGAGCAGGTGCTTCCGAATAGCCACAGCCGTCGGTCGTGAAAGGCTTCGAGCGCCGGGACAGGAGAGGAGCCTCCTTGTCCCGCCGCCCCTTTGGCCCTCCTTCTCCTCTCCGAGCCGCTGGGAGGGAAGCTCGTCACGGTCTCCTCCTCTCAACGGCGATGCTTCCGAATCCGCGAGGCTTCCTCCGTCCATGGAGTTCGTCAAGGTCTCTCTCTCTCTCTCTCTCTCTCTCTCTCTCTCTCTCTCTCTCTCTCTCTCAGATCGACTGCGACCGAGCCCTCCAAATTCATCCGCCACGGTCGCCATGACGACGACGACCTCGCGTTCGCGTACTTGTGCTCGGCCGATGGCACGGCCGTCTCTTCCCCTCACCTCAGGTCGGCGGCGGCCAGATTGAGCGGATTCGTCATGGGCCTCGACGGACGACGGAGATGCAGTCTGATTGCTCCCGCGCGACGGGAACCAAGGCTGCTGCTTCCTCCCTCCCTTCCTCTGCTTCTGCTCGGGACGCCAAGGTCAGCTGCTCCCAAGACCCCACCCATCTTCTTATCCTCTCCTCTCCTCTCCTCTCCGAGATTTGGTTGGTTCCCTTCTTGATTTGGTGTTTTCCTCCTATGTTTTCTGTTGCAGCTGCTCATCTCATCGAGACACGCCATTGCTGCTGCTGCTACACCTTACCTCAACAAGGTCACCCACGGCTCCAAGTTCCTCGAGTCCAATGAAAGGTGCATATCTCTCTGGATCCCCATGATTTCTTCTCTTGTTCTTCAGTTTCAGCTCAAGATTTGATATTTATCTTGTCCCTCATGTGCAGCAGGAGTTGGAACGGTACAGCAGAGGAGAAGGGCTTCATCGTTCGGCCTCGGCGTCTCTTGCTGTTGACGGCGGTGCTTTTCGGCATTGGCTACACAACAGCCACAGTGAGCTCCTCTCCTTCCTCTGCTCCATGTCTCTGGTTGCTATGTCACGCTAGTGTTTGGACTCTGATAGATGGTCACAATTTGGTTAACAAGGCGGTGTGGGTCGGTGGATGACCAGCAAACTGTCCTTTGGTTGCTTCTGCTATGGTTGGTTATGTTGCTCTGCTAGGTTTAGGGTATGTAATTGACCCAGTTGCCACTGCTCTAATCACATGGGTATATAACATGACAGTAGCAATTCTATTCTGAATTTCTGATGCAAGTTGTCTTTGTTCATCTTTAGCCCATGTGTGTGGTGTGCTCATGTCAGCAGAAAATTCTTGATGCTTTTCTTTTTGTTTCTTCACACTTTCTCCTTAGCTATGTTGTCTAGTTGGAGACCTATGATAAGATCGCTAAAAGAAACAAGATGGTGATTTTTGTTGGACACGTGCATAGTTTTTCCTTAGATATGTGCTCTATGTAGAGATGTAGGAAATGACCAGCAAACTGAGTGTTCTTTGTGTGATTCAGTACTTGGTAGGTAATACATATCACATGGGCCAATGTCCCCATGCTTGTTGCTCAATTTGTGATTAAAATCCGTTTTCATCTACTAATCCTCTGTATTATAAATTAAATAACCAGTAGAATATTAATTACAAAACCACAATCCTATTGTCCACTGACTAAAATTGAGCATATCATAGTTGTTTCTACGTTTACTTATGAAACCGAACTCACTCATTTTGCCCTTTGATCTCTCATGTGACAGGGTTCAGTTCCACGCCCAATTTCTAGGATATGTGTGACATTCAGTTCAGTAGCTCATGGGATGCAAGGCACGCCATAGCATGCTTTCAAGCTCGGTCTTTCCCGGTATGGAATTTGACTTCCTGACTTTGGTCCCTAATTTAGTGGTACCTGGTAGTGAATGATATGTGATGGATCGAGATAGATTGGACTCCATGTCGCAATCATATTATCTCTGTCCTTGCATGTGTAGTGTACCTGCTCAATTGTTCATCATGATGGGATTAGTGAATGAAAGAATTGTTTCGTTTCTCAACAAAATAACACAAGCAGTCTACATTGGTTAGTCATTTTACAGTTTGAATAAATCAAAACGATTGCATTAATCTGTACAAATTCCAGGATAACATCTATAAGGAGCATGCAATTTTCATGCTCTGCTCCCTAAATGAATCTGATTCATGGTTAAGCTTTCTGTTTTCATGATTGAAGGGCAACAATCTATCGGTCAAATCACATTCCCTCTAATGCCTTTTGCTCTGTTTGTCCTACTATACTCAATCACTCATCTTTTCGTATATACTAGTGCTCTATGATGATCAATGAGACAGCCATGTGTGCTCTGATGTGAAAATTTCGTCAATTTCATTTTATGTGCATATGGATGGGTGCAGAACGAGTCAGTCGTCCTTGGTTGCCTGCTAATTGTTGCTTTCATTCGTTGTCAACACGTTTGTTCTTTGCCAATACTTGACAAATCTGAATTATTTTATAGTTTTGCTACTTGATGGATTTTACTTGTTTTCCAGTTCAGGTGTTCAAATATTTGGAGAGAGCTAGTATCTTGTAAATGTATCCATGCTCTGATCATCTACTGCTGTTGCTACTTGATCTTCTTTTGTTCACTTGACCATCTACTGTTGCTTTGGTCCTCTATTGATGCTTACCAACGTGGCTTGTGCTAGAAGAGTGTAGTTTGGCATTGTAAGCAGTTATAGCATATCTTTGTCTTGTCTTGTGTTCATCGAGAAACCTGACTTGGTTTCTTATTACAGGAGGGAGAGTATATCTATGTAAATCTAAATCTGAAGAAAATAATAGCCTGGAAGTTGTGGTTGTTAGAGGCCTCCGAGGGAACTTGACACGCTCAAGGTCCACCTGGAGTTGGTTGTCTGGCTGAAATGGCTCGGATCGCTCTATATGGTGTGATAATCTATCCTGGGTCATTGGATGCGAGCCTAGCTGGTGGCGCACCGCTGACCAACGCGTGGACTTGAGGACGCTGGCAACTTGGAGCCGTCGACCTCACCATTGCCGGCAATGGCTCCCTGCAGGTAGCAACTCATCTCCCTCTCCCCCCGCTCACTTGTTGATTTCCCTGCACCATCAAACCATCTGTTGTACGATGGATGCCTCCGAACCACTCACTCGCCAAATTAACTAATGATGTACTCTCTCCGTCCGGAAATACTTGTCGGAGAAATAGATGTATCTAGACGTATTTTAGTTCTACATACATCCATATTTATCCGTTTGTGCGACAAGAAGTTTGGGACGGAGGGAGTATGATGAAATAATGAGCCAACCAGCCAGCCATGTGTGCTGTGATTTGAAAATTGCACTAATGTAATATGAATACACATCACATTTTGGTTCATTTTACTATTAATCTAAAGAAACAAATCACGAGCAAGCAAGCGGCACAAGGCTGTACCAATCTATATAGGACTCCTTTTCTGTACTCCTGGGAGTATATACTCCCATCCTCAATATACCTTATATACACATTAATTATACCTCTTTATCATTCTCAATATACTTCATTAAATATTCTAAGATACCCCAATGCGAGTTTTGTTTAAAAAATATCATCTGTGACGTACTTTTTGTAATATACCTTTTTCACGTACAAACACATCAGTATATACGTAATCATTTAAAATATGTAGACTCGCATGAATTTTTTCATGAAAATCATTTTGCGGTATCTAATAATTACTAATGAAGTATATTAAAAATAATTAAGAGGTATAAAAGATTCATCTATATGGTATATGAGGAGCGGGAGTACGTACTCCCAGGAGTACACAACCATTTTCCTATATATATATATATATATATATATATATATATATATATTCTTGTGTGTAATAACTTTGGCATCCTTCAACATCCTTTCTGCGAGCATCATCTAATCCATGCCAATTTGGTCCTTGTGTGATTGGTTCCTAATTAGGACTGTTCACATATAGCACTTGTTATTTTTGTTAATTTACATGCAATCCTTCGTTCTTGCTAACCAACTGAGTTTTCATTATTTGATGTTTTGCCAGAATAGTTTCTACGAAATGCAACTATCCATGTTTCTGCTTGACGCCCAGGACCATGACGCGGATGTATGGTGTGCACCAGAAGGCGAACTCTTGTGGCTCGGGGCTCCCTGATGGTTGTGATGATCTATCTGGGTTGTCCATGAAAATCCCAGTTTAACTGGTCGTCCCCACGAGTGAAGAGTGGATCTTCAGTACTTATTGGAAACAATAGAAGTACTGTGTTGTAATGTTTCCCCTTGGTGATCGCCTCCTTGAAGGGCATTATCACGCTTGTCTTTTGTTCCATTCGGTGTCCTTTTTTATTTATATCTTGTTATGGACATGTGGATAAATCTAAATGTATGCCAATGAATATACGTATAAGGCTGATCAGAATTATGGCCTGCCATGCCATATTGTTATGTCTTTAAAAGATGCAAGCAAACCAAATGTTTCTAGTTGATGATCAGAAGGACTTGTTGATAGCTTGTACTTTGAGGATCCGTGCCTATTGATGGATATATATGTTACCAGACCCATTTGAGGATCTGCTAGCGTATACTTGATTGTGAAATACTCCCTCTGTCCCATAATATAAATATGTTTTTGACACTAGAACGTTTTTATATTATGAGACGGAGAGAGTATTAGAGAAGACTGCTTGCCCATCAACATAGAAAAAGGCTTGACATTAGAAACATAGACCCATTTGAGGATTTGCTAGCAAATACTTGCTTTTGAAATACTCCTATTAGAGAAGACTGCCTTGCCCATCAACATAAAAAAGGCTTTAACATTAGAAACATAAATAACAAACTCTAGAACAACTAAGTGTCACACCCTGCATTTTGTAACATGGTCATTTGCATCAATAAAGCATGAAAATTTGGACCAACATTTTTTTTTGCATCATTTGGCTTTTATTTGGAATTAAGTTTTTCTCTCTGTGATTTTCAAGTGCTCTTTAAAGTCAACTACTCCCTCTTATATATTTCATTTCCTTACCCCAAACTTCTGCCCAATGATCATACCAAGTGTATATAACAGTATATTATTTTCTTACAAAAATAATTTGGCCAAAAAGTATTTTCAAAAGAGTAAAATGCATCATAGGTCCTAAAACTATTGGAGGCATGTCAGTTTAGTCCTATAACTTTGAAACTGCAGTTTTTGATCCTAAATCTATTGCACGTGTGTCAGTTTAGTCCTATAACTTCAAAATTGCAGTTTTGGTTCCCAAAACTATTGGAGGTATGTCAGTTTAGTTCTATAACTTCGAAACTACAATTTTGAATCCCAAAACTAAGTAAGTTTGTTAAGATTGCATGGCCAGCATCTATGGTGCATTTTTTTCAAATGATTCCTTTATATGTGTTTACTTCCCAAAACTGGTCCATACACTTCCATGGTGTTGTCTGTGTTGCAACCTGCACACTCACACCACCTGCATGGTCATGAGCTATAGGGAAATCTTGCTGAGAGATTTGGCGCGGCCAACGGGGAGACCTTGATCTAGTCTACATGGAGGACGACATCCTCTCCCTCGACGCGGCCGCCGGGAGATCCCGAGTCAATCGGGATGGAAGACACCATCCCACCACCCCCTCTCTCTGTCTCGCATGGCATCATAGTTGCCCTACACTCTTTCCGTAGAGCTCGTCGTGCAAGTTGTTGTTTAGGCACGAACATGACCGCAAGTGGGAATTGTCGCTGTTGTCGAACGATGCCGAGGAGTGTGCGAAAACTACGAAGTTGATGCAAAGGTGGGCGAGAGTGACGCAGCCCCAGCAATAGCCATAGGTGGATAGCAATTGGACGTTGTGCGACATGTCATTCTGCTACTGCGGGTTGAGGCTAAGATGACCGGTCAACTTTCCTCGCTGGAGCTCAAGCCATCATGCCATTGATGGCTGCAGGTTCGAGTTATAGGACGAAACTGACACACCTGCAATTGTTTTAGGACCTAAAACTGCAGTTTTGAAGTTATAGGACTAAACTGACACACTTCCAATAATTTTAGGACCAAAAAGTACAGTTTCAAAGTTATAGGACTAAACTGACACACCTCTAAAAGTTCTAGGACTTATGATGCATTTTACTCTTGAATTGAGGTTTGCACTGCAAGTGCTTGATTTAGGGTGAGAAAAATATTTCAAAGAGTATATTTGAAACCTAGTAGATATAGGACTCCCATAAACCACAAAAATATAATTTAAAAAGTTATTTTCCTATTTTATTTAAAACTTTTTCTTAAGGCCAGAAATGGTCTTTAATAGGGAAAAATTATTTAACTATTTCAAAAATATTTGCCAAAATTCAGGGCGACTCTTAGGACATATATTGTCAATATATAAGAGTTTAAACACTTGGTCATGTTCAAAATATTGGACAAATCCCTCAGAAACCCTTTTTGGATATTTCAAGCTTTTGAAATATTTACAAAGGGAATATTCTCTAAAAATTCCAGGAAAATTCTATCATGTCATATATGACATGTTTGATGATCTTGCCAAGCCTCATACCTTGGGAATCAAGAAACAATCATCAAAACCCCTCAAAACCATTCTGTCCATTTTTGAAGTTTGAGCAACTTTACATTGCCAAACTTGTCCAAGTGCTCTCAAACTTGGTACACATGCTAGAATGGTCTAATAATGCATCTAGACCAAATGGCACAAGTTTTGGATAAGGGTAACTTGCTCAGAGTACCCCAAAACCATTTCTGTTCAGATTCAAATTTGAACAACTTTACATTACCAACTTTTTACTTACGACCTCCAATTTTGTGGACATGATCACAACCCCAAATGATGACGCTACACCAAGTGGTGCATCAAGGAGGGATGATTTTCTTAACTTAAACTTGGAAAATCTATTTCTGTTGATTTCTAGGGTTTACCAAAGTTACATTGGCAAGTTTCTTCAAATGAGCCCAAACTTGGTGGAACACCCTATTTCTATATACAATTTGATCCCGTTAAGTCTCACGACAGTTGGAAATCATTTGCTTGCCCAAAACCACATCAAACACCTTATGGTAATTTTCCAAAACTATCACTTTTACCTCTTTCCTTGTTCTCCTTGAGCTAGGCTTTTTACCACAGCTTCCCCAAGTCCCCTTGCACCTCCAGTAACTCTTCCCTGGCCTCAGCTCAATGATTTAGGGGGGGGGGGGGTAAAACCTCCTTG
>LR738712.1:530767061-530833503 GCA_902687465.1 Secale cereale | reverse complement strand
GGTAAAACCCCATTTTACATTCTGGACATCCATTTTCACTCTTCTCTCTCAGCACTCTCCCCCTTCTAGAAGCTCTCCCTGGCATCCAACGTCCCTCCCACATTATTTACTCCCCCTAGAGCCAATGGACATGGTGGCCGCGTCCAGAGCGCGTGGGACACGGCCACGCCGGCCGTAAGGGCGCTCTCGCGCGCGCTACAGTGCGCTCCCGCACTGTAGCCGCGTCCTGTCTAAGGCAACAACCACCTAGGGTGTCGGGATGGTGTCTCCCGAGGCCGCCTCGACGTCCACGACACGGCAGCTGGTCGCCCCCCTCCTCCTTCTCCCTCATCTCGCCCAAGTTCGCACGCGCGACGGCCACCCGAGAGCTCCAATGAACGAGCACACACGCGCGGTGCCCTGGCCTCCCCCTGCACACACCCTAGACACGGCGCCAGCCCCTCCCGAGCCCTGTGGCAACGAGCAGGAGCTCGCCGGAGCACGGGTCCACGGCACCCCGCCGTTCGCTTATAAAAGGGACGCCCCGCGCCCTCCTCTCCTCACCACTCGCCCTCTCACACACCTACTCATCCCCCTACACCACCCACTCCTCTCCAGACGGGCCCGAGCTCGAGATCGAGCTCGAGCTCCGCCGCCTCGGGTCGCCGTCGATCCAGAGGTATAAGCCCTCTCCGCTGCCGCTCTCACTCGATCTAAAACCACAAGATCCCACTGACCATTTCCCCCCTGTTTCCCCTCTCTATAGCTGTCGGAAACGGCCGGAACCGCCGCCACCCGAAGCAACTCCGCCGTGCCTCCTCGTCGCCGGCGAACCAGGCCACCCCAGCAACCAACTCCACCTCCATCCGAACGGCGGCTCCTCCCTGAGCACGACGGTACCACCCACGCATCCTCCCGTGCCCTATATCGCCGTCGACGAGCTCGCCATCGCCTCTGGACGGAGGTAGACAACGACGACCGTGGGCCCTATCCGTCAGCCTCACGCCCTGACGGGTGGGACCCCCCCGTCAGGTTTAAAAATGCACGCGCGCGCACCGGTTCACCGTCGGTCGAAGGCGTACTTCGCCTTTACGCCTTCGACGTGGCAGCCTTGCGCGGGCTGATTTCCCTCTGGGCCTGCTGCACTGTGGCCTTTCTGGCCCAGTGGCATAGTGCCACTTTTCCTTTTCTTTTTCTGTCTGTTTTATAAAAATTCCTCTGTATTAAATATTAATCCAAATAAAATATTCCAGTTCCTAAAAACTTGTAATATTCCAACCTATTTAATGATATAACGTTCACACATATTCATGAACCTTTTCTGTACTGTTCAAATTTAAATCTAAATTTTAACACTAAAACCTCTATTCAAAAATCCATCTACCCCATTCTGTCACTCCAAATCCCAAACTAAGAATTTTTTCCATCTTAGTTTTCCCTCTAGTATTTTATAAAAATAAGTTGACATTTTTCTGTTTTTATTATTGTCTTATTTTCCCGTTATTTATTGCGACGATTAGATACCGTGTTTGACGAAGTTGCTGAAGAAGAAGAAGGGGAAGGATTTGAAGACTTTGAAGATCAAGCCAATCCAGGCAAGCAACCCTTTGACCATGATACCCCTTTTTGTTCATCGGTACCCTTTTGCATGATGATAAAAAGTGACGGTGGTAAACTTGTTGGGAGCCATCACATGATGCATACCCCTACTCATAATCTTTACCATGTGCATAGATGCAATGACAAATGATTAGTTGTTGATACATGATGTTGCATATGTACCATGAACCCTTCGTGGTTACATCCTTTCGAAAACCCCATCGGGTGCCCCTAATGCTCGAGGGTGTTGAGTTAAGGTCATCACTTGAGGAAGAAGTGGTGTGCCAAAGAGAGTTCTCGTGTGTGGGTAAAAAGATGGATTAGATTTATGTGTGATTACCGTCCCAACCAAACATGTGCAACCACTCTACCCCTTATGGGACGGGGCATTATTGATTACTTAGGCTAATACTAGCATGGTGCCCACATCACTAGTGACGGGAGAGACTTGAGGTCACTCCCGGGACGGGGTCGTGCTTGGATAGGCGACCCTCACTGTTTTTACAGGGCACCGGACACACCGTTGGAAACTTCGTGTATGCATGACATTGTAAAAAGGGCGAGCCCCATGATTTATCGTTTGTACACGAGGGCTGTGCACCAACGAGTAGACCCTATGTTAGTGTCATCTAGGGAAAGGTAATGGCCGGGTGCTTCCCCCGAGTACTTGAGGTACTGCGGGATCGTGGGTGACACGAAAGCTTTCCGGATCTTGTGGGTAAAGTGTGCAACCTCTGCAGAGTGTAAAACTATTCGAATAGCCGTGTCCACGGTCGTGGACAGTTGGGAGGTGCTACTTAAACTATGTCCAGAATTTTACAACCCCGGCGAAAGTGTGTGTGTGTGTGTGTTGAGTCAAGGTGGTGACTTGACTCGTTGAAAGAACCCGAAATGAATTGAACTCTATTTATGTTTATATCTGTAACCTGTCCTCGAGGTTACCCAAGTACATTGATGCATGTTTTACAAATGGTAGAATATCTTATCTAGCTTGTAGCTAGGTTGCTTATTGTTGATCAACTTGCATTGTTACCTTGAACCAAATCATGGGTTGCTTGCGACTACATTCAAAGTACTCATTGGCTTGCCACTGGTTATTTAATTGGCCAGGCATGGAGGAGCAAGAATTTGAAGAAGAATTTTATGGAGACGAACATGCGAACTAGGACACTTTCCCAGCTAGAATGCCTGTAGGGTTAAGGCAGATGGCATGGGTTCTACTTATCTATGAAGACTTCCGCTATTCGAGTTTATTTGCTATTCAGCCCATGAGGCTTTATCTATGTAAGACTTGGCCATAATGGTCATAATTCGTGTAAGACGGTATGTATGGATGTAAGGCTCTTGTTATTCAGCTTCTGTCTGTTCAGTGAGCATTGATCTCTGGGATCACTGTACACGTGCATTCGATGATCTTGACTCTTAAGTCGGGGTCCCCACAGAGCTGGTATGTGACGCCCGAAGACCGACGCTCCAGAAGATTCCAGATGTTCCGGGTTTTCCCGTGTGTTTCTTTTGTGCTTGTTTTATTTATTTTGCATTGCATCATGTCATCATGCCATCATGTCTTTAATCTTTCCAACTTATCTAAATAAATTGCATGGAGCTCCAGTCCATTTAAATCGAGGGAAGGATGACTTCTCTTTGTAACATATCCTCCTAATATTTAGGGAGCTATGATAAAATATTCCATTGCCTTGGAATCACCATAACACACTTGCAAATATTCCTCATATTCTTTTTCTACTTCAATTTTGACTCTGTAACCTTGTCTATAATTCTTAACCGTTTTATCGAGGCTCCTCCAAAAATTCGAACATTTTTGGACACTTCGAAAACCATGTCCTAGTTCAAACCATTTGAATTAAATTCAAATGGGTTTGAATTTATATCTTTTGATCATGCCACTTCTTATTTTTTTCTGGGATCAGACTCATTTTTGCGAGTCCCGAGAGATTAGCCTCATGCCCTAATTCCATCCCTAACATCCCTTTCTTTTCTTTCTCCTTTTCTGTTTTTTTTTTCAAGAGAGAGAGGGGGCACAGAGTGCGCAGCCCAGCAGGCAGAGCTGGGCATTCGGTTCCCCCGAACCGATCGGTGCGGTTCCTCGGTCTTTGTAAAATTTCGGTTTTGACAAATTACTGACCGATCGGTCAACAGAAAATCATCGAACCGAGGTTCCGGTGCACCGTGTAATTAGTTCGGTCATTGGTTGTGACCGAACACTACCGAAAATTTATTATACTATATAAGAATCGCTGATGTGCGTTCCGTACTGACTATAATGTCAGTTTTCAGTACCTATAGGTTGTAGCACTGTAGGCTGTAGGGATCAAGCACTGTAGGCTATAGCAATGCGTGCTAGTCTAGTCTCCTCGAGTAGTACTGTAGGATCCCATCTCAGAATTTGACATAGAGAAAATAAATCATGAATACAAGGATCGAGATGGTGGCGCGACGACCAACACCCATCAGCGACACTGCCTCGCTAGGTGTGCATCCATGTGTGGGTTAGGTTCACGATGCGGTCGCAGGATTGGACTAGCGCAATTTCTCGGTGTTTGGGGGCTTGGGGCAGAGAGGTAATCGAGAAACAGTACTAGTTCGGTCAGGCATATGGGTCGGGCCTCTTTTTTCTCGATGTTCGGTCAGTACGGTTGACCGAAGGTTAAAGCCAAATTCACCGAACCAATTTCGGTTTTCCACACATGCAAACCGATCTTACGACCGAATTTTTCGGTTTCGGTGTGTTCGGCTTCGGTGTGCGTTATTTCGGTTCGGGAAATCGGTTTTCGGGTTATATGCCCACCCTTACCAGCAGCTAGGTTGGCCTGCTTCTATGCGGCCCAGTTGCTTCCAGCCGGCCCATCTGGCCTCCTAGGCCCAGCCCGTTTTCCTCCTTTAGCAACCCTAGCCCGCACCCTGCATCTCCCCCATCATTCTCCCTCGCGCCGCACACCATCCTCGCTCGATCCCTCTCGCTCGTCCCAACTCTCCCTCGTCCCTGTCCCTCCTCTCGCCGACCCCCTCCTGCGCGATCTTCCCCGCGCCCCGATCCGCCCACGCGCCTGGCTCGTCACGCCGTCCCTCCAGGTCCCCGCGCCGTCCCTGCATCGCCGCCGCCCGACCCAACCAGCGGACCGACCCCGCCTCCGAGCGCCGTCCGCTCGCCACCCGCGCAAGCTCGCCCGAGGGGAGGAGTCCTCGAGCAGCCTCGGCCAGGCAGGAGCGCTGCCGCCTCTAGCCGCGGGCCAGCGCGCGCCTCCTCGCCATGGCCTCTACGTCGCCCCAAACTTGCCGTGCGCCCGTGACCCCTCCTGCGGTGAGCCCCTGCTACCTCCTCGTCACCGGCGAGGCACGCCTCCTCCACCAGCAGCATCGCCGCCGCGTTGGGTTTCCTCTTCGTCCAGAACCGGCGCCCTGCATCCTCTGCTCGCGACCCCCACCTTCTTCCACCCTGGGAACCAAGGCCGCAGCCTACTCTGCCGTGCACAACCTTTTGTTGCTGCCCTGTCCAACGCCGTAAGTCCGAGGCCAAGTACCACTACATCGACCACGAACGATGACAACAGCGAGGAGCGAAGAACCGCCAAGTTCGACTACGCTGCTACAAACGACATGTACAACTACGTTGCCGAGACCGAGACCGGCAAGTTCCGTAGACGCCGAACGACTACCGGATGCGCCAAGTACCTCTACATGTGACCCGAACAACTACGAACGCGAAAGTCTACCGTCGTCGAAGACCCGTGAACGAAAACGCCAAGTTCCACTACCGTCGACCTCGGAGACCCTCGGACGCCAAGTTCCTCTACTGGTGACCCGAACGCACTCGAACCGTGTACGTCTACCATCGCGAGAACGACTACTTCCACTACGTCCCTCGACGACTCGAACCCCTCCGAGAACGCACGCTCCGAAGGTATACTCCGAGTCGAACGCCGATATGGTGAACGAATGCTTGTTGTGTTGTATGAGATGTATCGGGTGTTTGCATCGTGTCCGTTGTGCCCTCGTTTGCCTTGGCGGCAACCCGTGGGAACCCGGTGACGGGATCACCCCACCTTTCATCTTGTTCGACTCGCTCACGCCACCTTTCTTTTGCACCGGTCTCTCGACGAGCTACCGGTACCGATATGTTGTGTGGCATCATTTTCAGATTCGCCGCCGTGGCCCCTTTCTTTCCACCACGGGGACAAATACTTCATATCTCTTCATGTTAACTTTTACTAAAAATTGCATAAAACTTGATCATGTCATCCGCATCATGTTAACAACATTAAAATGTGTGAATTGTTGTTTGCTTAAAATTGCAAAACATACATATGGGGATTTTCCGGAATTGTTGTTGTAGTTTTCGGCCTCATTTAAACTTGTTGACTTGTGTTGTTTTTGAGTGCTTCCTACCTTGCCATGTATTGCTTCCTGTATAGACTTGTCTTGCATCATACCTTGCCATGTATTGCATCATGTATAGACTTGTGTTGTTTTTCTATGCTTCCTACCTTGCCATGTTTTGCTTCCTGTATAGACTTGTGGTGCATCCTATATAGAACTGTCTTGCATCATACTTGTTTGAGCATATTGTCGTGTCTCATGTTGTGTGTTTACCGTATTGCTTGCTTCTTCTCGTTAGTGCTTGTTCCGTTGCGATCGTGAGGATTCGTTCGACTTCTCGTGGTTCTTCTTCAAGGCTTCTTCTTCGTCTTCTTCACGGATCCGTTCTTCTTCCTTGCGGAATCCCAGGCAAGATGATCATACCCTTGGATACCTTTACTACCATTGCCATGCTTAGTTGTCTCGATGCTATTGTTATATGTCGCGCTACCCATCATTTATGTCAGCCTCTCCTTGTTGCCATGAAACCTCTAACCTTTGACACCTTCCTAGTAAACCATTGTTTGGCTATGTTACCCGCTTGCTCAGCCCCTCTTATAGCGTTGTTAGTTGCAGGTGAAGATGAAGTTCGTTCCAGGAGGGAACTTGTTGTTGGAATATCACAATATGTTATATATATAATAACACACATATATACTGGGCATGGGTGGAAGGCTTTGCCTTTTGCTCGGTGTTTTGTTCCACTCATGCCACCTTAGGCGCCGATTAACCGGCATTATGTTCCTTGATTTTGCGTTCCTTACACGGTTGGGTATATGGGGACCCCTTGACACTTCGTCTTTGAATAAAACTCCTCCAGCAAGGCCCAACATTGGTTTTAATTTGCCTCAACTTAATTAATTAATTAAATTTGCATAGGGGGTCGCGCCCTCGGGTACTCTTTTCTACATAGCAGGGGGCAGTGCTGATGGTGTTGGTCCCAAACGGGGGTTATGCGGGGCCACCACTGGAAACTCGAGGTTTGGTTTTACCTGTAGGATCACCCATCCGGTCGTGGCCTGAGACGAGATACGCGCGGCTACTATCAGGGTGTCGGCACGCCGAGAGGTCTTGCTGGACTTGTTTTACCATTGTCGAAATGTCTTCTGCACCGGGATACCGAGCCTGATCGGATTTCCCTAAGATAAGGGGTGATAATATTATATTTATCACTTCAGCTGATTGTGAGAGCTTGTGATGGGCTAAGTTGGGACACCCCTGCAGGGTTATGATCTTTCGAAAGCCGTGCCCGCGGTTATGTGGCAGATTGGAATTTGTTAATGTCCGGTTGTAGATAACTTGACAGAGGATCCGAAGTAAAACACACAACGGTGTGAGTAACCGTGACTGTCTCTTTTCACTTTGAGAAGAGAACACGGTGGGGTTATGTTTGACTCGTAGGTAGTTCAGGATCTAAAGCAATCATTACTAGTTGCGACCGCTTGCGTAGATGCTCATCTTATTCTTGTACTCGTAAGTTAGCCACCATATGATGCTTAGCCGCTGCTGCAACCTCACCACTACCCTTCTCCATACCCATAAAGCTTTGTTAGTCTTGATACCCATGGTTATGGGATTGCTGAGTCCTCGTGGCTCACAGTTACTACAACACCAGATGCAGGTCCATCCAAGAATGATGCAGGAGCTGGTTCAAGTACTTCACTGGGAGCTCGATGAAGAGAGTGGCCGTATGTATGTGACGTGTTTCGACGACCAGTAGTGGTTTCTACTAGGGGCGATTCGGACCTGTGGCTTTATGTTTTTGGTATCTTTCTTTTGGATCTTCGCCCGTAGTCGGGTTGTGATGTTTTGGATGATGATTTGCTTATGTAATGTATTGTGTGACGTGGCGAGTGTAAGCCAACTATCCTTTATTGCAATTTCATCCCTATTTTTACATGAGTCGTGCAAAGATACCAAACTTGAGATCATTCTAGAATGGGCTTATACCTTTAAGTCGTGCCTCGAGACGTAGGAGGTATCATCCCATCCTGGGCATTACATGGTATGAGTGCCATCCTGACTGTAGGGAGCCTTTGTTAGCATGGGTGTTAGTTAGGATGAGACCCTTTTCATAAAACTTCTGAACCTCTCTTCTTTTCTAAACCTTACCAAACCTCAGATATCATCAGCTTATTAACCTCTCCCATTCAACCTTTGTAGATGGCCGCTGTACCTGAAGAGCACCTGACCACTGGGTTCCCCTTGCTTCTCGAGGATAGCCTCCAGGAGTGCCAGTTCCACCGAGCACCCATCCTCACCTACCATGAGCATTGGGTTAGCGACACTGAGGTGGAGTACCATGTGGAAGTAATCGTGAAGGCAAATGATCCTCCCACAAGTTGGTTCTTCGAGGGGCCCCAAATGGCAACATTACCCCTCGCTGTTGAGGCAGCTGCACTCAAGGCACTAACCCGCCTCCGAGAACTTCTTCCGGAGATGGCATCCAAGATGACAACCCGCTTCTTGCCTTACCGGAAGGAAGGTGAAGATGAAAGCAGCGCGCAATCCCCTCCACTGAAGGAAGGATTTCCACTTCGATTCCAGACCTACTTCAGCCTATGTGCCGACAGCTTAGCACAAGATTTGGCCTTGGAATCGATGAAGCTCCAAGAAGAACTCCACAAGACCAAGGCACTTCTTCGACGAGCACGAGAGAAGACAGATAGGATCAAGAAGGAAGGTGCGCCTCCCGGGCAACCTGCCATCGCCTATCGAGGCGGAAGGCCCTCAGGAGATGTATCTTCCAAGGATGAAGAGCCACCCCAGCGATGCCGTATGACAGCAAGGGAATATCGCAAGCTTTTCCCTGCACCACCGGCGAAACACCGACGTATCCAACTCCTCCACTCCCCCACACCCTCAAGTGATAAGGGGGCCCAGACCGATGAAGACAAGGAGGAAGACCAGGAGGAGCCAGAATACGCGACCGAGCATTCCACCGCTTAGGCATTATTCGCAACTCGGATGTGCCAGCTCGTGACTTCTACTGTAGGATAGGTCATGTAACCCCTATGAGAAGTCGAGTCCTTGTATGGTTCATATGAAGCCATCTAGTGTTTGCTTTTGTTGTGTTTGGATGTCCGTCGTATCTTCCCTTCAGGAATGTGTAAACGACTGCATCACCCATTTGGATTTTAATGAATGTGTTTGGCCCTTTCGGCCCTTGCATGAAAATAATTAGTGTCACACCCAGCCCCTTACTAGGCACCCATCTTTATTGCTTTCCCTCTTCATTCCAAATCATGAGACCTTTACCGCTCCAATAGGATGACTGTTGTAACTCGTACTGGTACCTCTACCCAGCAGCCCGAAGCTGGAGCATCCGCCCAAGCAAAGGCCGGCCAAGACCAAACCCACGACCAAGCTCCACCACCACCTCCCCCGATCATGGACATGTCTCAGCTTCTCCAAGCCTTCCGAGAGGAACGCCAAGCCAACACCGTGGCCCTCCAGATGATTGCTCAAGCTATCACCAACAACCGCCAGCTGGCGGGGAATGGCAATGGACATTCCACGTTGGCAGAGTTCAAGAAGCATGCACCACCAACCTTCATCGAGACTGTTGAACCCCTGGATGCAGACGACTGGGTCCGCACCATTGAGGACTTGCTAGAACTAGTCGGTTGCACCGAAGACCGCGAGAAGGTGGCTTATGCTGCCCACTGCCTCGGGGGGGGGGGACTGCTAGAGCTTGGTGGGATGGATTCAAGGTCATGCATGCTGGGCAAGACATCACTTGGAATAACTTCAAGGCAGAATTCCGCAAGGCCAACATTCCTTCCGGAATCATGGCTATCAAAAAGCATGAGTTTCGAGCCCTAAAGCAAGGAAGTGGCACTGTCAAGGAGTACATGTAGAAGTTCAGTGTTCTGTCAAGGTATGCCCCTGAAGATGTCAGCATAGATGCTGAAAAAAGGGAGCGCTTCATGGAAGGCCTCAATCAGACTGTGCAGTACTCGCTTGTCGTGTGTGACTGCCCAACCTTTCCTGACCTGGTGAACAAAGCACTCATGCTTGAAGACAAGCGGCGTTCTCTGGAAGACACTCGCAAGCGCAAGATGATCACCAAGGGAAGTTCCAGCAACTAGAAGCCTCGCTCGTGGCAGCCAGCCCCGGTAAGCCAACCTATCAGCAGCCAAGAGCTCTGCACCTCGCACCAACTATCAGCCTCAGCAGTATGCCAACCCAAGGCCAGCATTCAACCCCAATAACAGTGGTGGCAACAAGATCAATAACCCAAACCAAGTCACTTGCTTTGGATGTGGCCAGTCAGGACACATCTCAAGGGTGTGCCCCAACAATAAGCCCGATGCCCCGCGCCCTAATGCGCAGAACCCAGGACAAGGCCGCGGGATGCCACCAAGGAACCAAGCTCCTCGCAACCCGCCCAACCATGGGAAGGGGCGTGTGAATCACATCACTGCTGAAGAAGCCTGGGAAGACCCGGAGGTCGTGCTGGGTACGTTCCTTGTCAACTCAACACCTGCAACTGTCTTGTTTGATTCTGGAGCCACGCATTCATTTGTCACTCAAAGATTTGCATTAAAAAGTGGCATGACCCCGACACCCCTGAATAACCCCATGGTGGTACAAACCCCCGGAGCAGAGATGAGAGCCAAGATAGGCTGTAAGGGAGTCAGTATCGTCATTAACGGGGTAGATTTCCTAGCAGACCTTATCATCCTGAGATCACAAGGCTTGGATGTGATCCTAGGAATGAATTGGCTCAGCAAGCACCAAGGCTTATTAGACTGTGCCAATCGGACTGTCACCATGACCAATGACCAAGGAGTCGAGGTTAAATTTGCCTCCAACTCCTCTTCTGCTCAAACCACTCAAGTCAACTGTCTGCCTGAAGTTGGACTGGAGCAAGTGCCGGTAGTATGCGAGTATCCCGATGTCTTTCCGGATGAGCTACCGGGAATGCCTCCTGACCGTGACATTGAGTTCATCATCGAGCTCATGCCCGGAGCAGGACCCATCTATAAGAAGCCTTATAGAATGGGGACGGAAGAATTAGCCGAGTTGAAGAAGCAACTGGAAGAGCAGCTGAGGAAGGGATTTATCCGCCCAAGTGCCTCCCCGTGGGGATCACCTGTTCTGTTTGTGGCAAAAAGGAACGGTACCATCCGCTTATGCATTGACTACCGTTCCCTCAATGAGGTTACAATCAAGAATAAGTATCCACTTCCCAAGATTGAAGATCTGTTTGATCAACTCCGCGGAGCCAAGGTGTTCTCCAAGATCGACCTCAGATCTGGGTACTACCAGCTGAAGATCAGACCCCAAGATATTCCTGTCAGGCCCAAGATTCGATTCTATCCCGATCACGTGACACTTTCGTGATTGGGGCACAACTGCATTTCGGGCGCTTAGCAAGATGGATATCATTACATCGTACCATTACATACATACATGGGGGATACAAAAATACATACAAAACTCATGAATACAACAATATCAATACAAGTATCCGACTACGGATACAAACAAGAAAAGAACAACGACATCCATCTGCTATCCCAGGCTGCCGACCCGGAACCTAACCCAAGACTGAAGAAGAAGGAGAACTCCAAACAACGAACAACGCTCTCACGTCAAGACATCGGAAACCTGCACCTGCAACTGTTGTTGTAGTATCTGTGAGCCACGAGGACTCAGCAATCCCATAACCATGGGTAACAAGACTATCAAAGCTTAATAGGTAGGAAGAGGTAAAGTGGTGGGGTTGCAGCAGCGGCTAAGCAAAAATATATGGTGGCTAACTTACGAGTACAAGAATAAGATGAGCATCTACGCAAACGGTCGCAACTAGTAGTGATCGCTAAAGATCTTGAACTACATACGAGTCGAACATAACCCCACCGTGTTCTCTTCTCTAAGTGAAAAGAGACAGTCACGGTTACTCACACAGTTGTGTGTTTTACTTCGGATCCTCTTTCAAGTTTTCTACAACCGGACATTAACAAATTCCAATCTGCCACATAACCGCGGGCACGGCTTTCGAAAGATCATAACCCTGCAGGGGTGTCCCAACTTAGCCCATCACAAGCTCTCACAATTAGCTGAAGTGATAAATATAATATCATCACCCCTTATCTTAGGGAAATCCGATCAGGCTCGGCATCCCGGTGCACAAGACATTTCGACAATGGTAAAACAAGTCCAGCAAGACCTCCCGGCGTGCCGACACCCTGATAGTAGCCGCGCGTATCTCGTCTCAGGCCACAACCGGATGGGCGATCCTACAGGTAAAACCAATCCTCGAGTTTCCCCGTGGTGGCCCCGCATAACCCCCGTTTGGGACCAACACCATCAGCACTGGCCCCCCTGTTATGTAGAATTAAGAAACCGGGGACATGACCCCCTATGCAATTAATTAATAAAATAAGTTGTTATTATGAGCAAATTAAAACCAATGTTGGGCCTTGCTGGAGGAGTTTTATTCAAAGACGAACTGTCAAGGGGTCCCCATATACCCATCGTGTAAGGAACGCAAAATTAAGGAACATAATGCCGGTTTATCGGCGCCTAAGGTGGCATGAGTGGAACAAAACACCGAGCAAAAGGCCAAGCCTTCCACCCATGCCCAGTATATAGGTGTGTTAATAATAATAATAGATATTGTGATATTCCAACAACAAGTTCCCTCCTGGAACGAACTTCATCTTCACCTGCAACTAACAACGCTATAAGAGGGGCTGAGCAAACGGGTAACATAGCCAAACAATGGTTTTGCTAGGAAGGTTTCAAAGGTTAGAGGTTTCATGGCAACAAGGAGAGGCTGACAAAAATGATGGGTAGCGCGACATGTAACGATAGCATCGAGACACTAAGCATGGCAATGATAGTAAAGGTATCCAAGGGTATGGTCATCTTGCCTGGAATCCCGCAAGGAAGAAGAACGGATCCGTGAAGAAGACGGAGAAGAAGCCTTGAAGAAGAACCACGGGTAGACGAACCTCACGAACGCAACGGAACAAGCACTAACGAGAAGAAGCAAGCAATACGGTAAACAAACCACTCACGAACATGACAATAGGCACTACCAAGTATGATGCAAAACAAGTCTACTTATGATGCACAACAAGTCTACACAGGAAGCAAAACATGGCAAGGTTGGAAGCACAGCAAAACAACACAAGTCTATGTATGATGCATTACATGGCAATGTATGATGCATGGCAAATCTATACAGGAAGCACAGCAAGTCTATACTGGAAGCATAACATGGCAAGGTGCAAGATACACCCAAACATCAATCAAAATTACTCCAAACATGAAAACAATATGATATTATGATTCTACATGCAAAATCACACAAGTTTCATATAGGACTTGCTCAAAACGGAGCAACGGGCTAAAAGATACACATGAAACAAAATATAACAACAAGCTGAAGTTAACAGCCACATAGCAACTTTGGAGCATGATAAATATAAGCCACAATACTCAAACATGGCAACAAGAAGCATGGACATGAAGTAGACATATACTACAGCAAACAACTCCATTGGAGCATCTCCATAGGAGGCATGGATCAGTAGCAACAAGCTACAACATTTTGAACATGACAACAAAATCCTGACAGCAACATTTTATAGCAACTTGGGAGCAAGAAATAAATAAGCTACATCAAGTCAAATGAGCAAGTGAAGGCATGAATGGATAGACAACAACATATACAATAAGGAATCATCAATAGTCACCCCAAAACTAGCATGGATTTCCCTAGAACAACAAGCAAACATGGCATCTGGAAATTACAGATTCCAGACTTAGTGAAATTTCACTAAGTGTTAAAACAGTAACAGCAACATGGCAAGTTTGCAAGCATGTTTAAGTCAACACAAGGCATATCATGGAAAGTTAAATGCACCACATGAAAGAACAGAACATGGAGATTCTAAAACATATAAGCATGTGACAAGGGGACAAACACAACAATAGCAACATGCTCCTCAACTAGGCATCTCATAACAAGTTTCAAAACATAACAGCCACATGCACTTTTGCAACAGAGATTAACATGGCAATATGAACTCAAACAAGCATGCTATAGCAACCAACATGTAGAGCATCTCATGATGAACATTTTGACATATCATTTGCATCATTTGGATAAACATTGCACCAAGTTATCACATCTCAAACATGGCATGAAAACAACTAATAGCAGCAGTTTATAACAAGTAGCACTCTTGCAACAGATATTTAAGCATCTAGATGAACTCAAACATGCATGGCACAATGGAACAAAGTGTAGAGCACAACACCACGATCATTTTGACATATCATTCACTCAAAACGGATAAGCACACAAAAAGTTATCATCATGCAAAGATGCAACATTACTGCAGACAGAAAAGACTTAGCAGAATTCTACACAAGGGAAAAAAACACACGTGCGCAATTTATTAAAACGCGCACGGGGCGGGATCTGGGCTGCTCACCAAGCTGGGCCTGGCCCAGGCGCTGAGGAGGCAGAGGGCGGCTCGGGAGCTGGGCCGGCCCGCAGGGAAGGAACAGGCCGGCTGGGGCGCTGGATCTGGGCCGGCCCGAGGCGACGGGGACCGGGCCGAGGCAGGTAGAAGGGGCGCCGGCCCACCTGGCGGCTAGAGGCGGCTGACTGGGCCAGATGCGGGCCAGGCGGGCCGCGCGGAGGTGGGAGAAGAAGGTGGCGGAAGCACGGCTGGGCAGCGGAGGAAGCACGGCTCGGCAACGATGGAAGCACGGCGCGGCGAGGGTGAAAACATAGGGTTACTGGGCACACAAATTGGAGGTGGTGGACGTTTATATAGGGAAAAACCTAGGGTTTGGGGGTTTTGGAGCGTTCCGGAGCCATCGGATCGTGATCCAACGGCAACGGAGCGAAGGGGGAGTTAGAAAGGCCTAGGTGGGCTGTGAAAAGGGGTGTGGGCTGAGATAAGAGGAGAGGGAGAGAGGCCCGCGGGGTTTTCGGAGACCGAAAACATCCGATGAAATAACCAACGACTAGTGCCGCTATATATATCCGTTGGGCAATCAAACGGACTCCGAATGCGATGAAATTTGGCAGGCGGCCTGTCTACACTATAATAAGACCACATGACAAGTTTCATCCCATTCCGAGAACATTTTTCGGCCACTCATAAAATAAATATTCGGAGGCACCGCGGGCGCGTGCAAGTGTGTCTGGGCTCAGAACGGACAACGGAAAGGACGAGGGGACTCAGACGGATGCAAGTCTTGAAAACATGCTAATGCAACACACATGATGACATGGCAAGATACAACACACAAGCAGATAACAAGGCAAAGGCAACGAATAACTGGCTGACACCTGGCGCACCGGTCTCAGGGTGTCAACTTGTAATGCCCAGGATGGGACTATATCTCCTATGTGTCGAGGCACGACTTAAAGATATAAGCCCATTCTGGAATGATCGCAAGTTCGATATCTTTGCACATCTCATGTAAAATAGGGATGAAAGGGAAAAAGATAGTTGGCTTACACTCGCCACGTCACCCAATTCATTACATATCCAAACATCATTCAAATAAACATCACAACCCGTCTACGGGTGAAAATCCAAAGAAAGATACCAAACATAAATAAAGCCACACGTCTGGATCAATCCTAATAGAAACCTCTACTGATCAACAGGATAGTTCACGTAGTAACGGCTACGTTCCTCGTCGTACTCCCAGTCTAGCTCGGTGCCATCGCCTGTGCAGCTCACCAAAGTACCTGCATCTGGTGTGGTGTAGAATCTGTGAGCCACTTAGGACTAAGCAATCCCGTTCCCGGGTAACATAACTATCCAAGCCTTGGGTGTGGAACAAAGCTGAAGAAAGAATAAGAGGTTGCAGCAGCACTAGCACTAACTTACGTAAAAGAGAGCGAGAAGAGAAGTGCCTTGGACGAAAAGATGATCACGAAGTGATCCTAGCTAAGCAAGTCAAACATAACCCCACCGTGTTCACTTCCCGAATCCCTTTCGGAAAATGACCGTCACGGTACTCACGCTGGTAGTGTATTCTGAACATGGTGTCAAGTTTTCTACAACCGGATATTAACAAATTCCCATCTGCCACATAACCGCGGACACGACTTTCAAAAGTTCAAAACCCTGCAGGGGTGTTCCAACTTGGCCCATGACAAGCCTACGATCCACGGAGTTGCAACTCCAAGGTGGGAAGGCCCGAGTATCCTCGGAATCCCGTGCTCAAGATACTCCGACTAAGGTAAGGCTAATCCAGCAAATCCTCCCGGCGTGCCGACACCCTGACAGTAGCCGCGTGTATCTAGTCTCAAGCCACGACCGGATGGGTGATGCTACAGGTGAATGCCAGATACCTCGGGTTTCCCCAAGGCGGCCCCGCAGGACCCCCAGTTCGGACCAACACTCATGTGGAGCACTGGCCCGGGGTTGTTGATTAAATAAAAAGGGATAGCTAGTCCCTATGCAAGTTTTTAGTTGTTTAGGCAAATGGAGTACCAATGTTGGGACTTGTTGGAAAAGACTTAGCACTTAGCGGTTTATCAAGGGGGTCCCATAACCCCAACCGTGTGAGGAACGCATAATCAAGGAACATAACACCGGTTTATACGGTTCCTAGGGCGGCATGAGTGGAACAAATCACCAAGCAAAAGGCTTAGCCTTCCACCCATTACCAATATATAGATGATTTCATTAAGAGTTTATATAGTGTGATATCCCAACAAGCTTCAACAAGAAGCAAGAATCTTCAAATCTTCTCCTGCA
Organism: Secale cereale; assembly: GCA_902687465.1. Lineage (NCBI taxonomy): Eukaryota > Viridiplantae > Streptophyta > Magnoliopsida > Poales > Poaceae > Secale > Secale cereale. The sequence continues at coordinate 530,816,797 of LR738712.1, read as the reverse complement.
ACTAACAATGCTGTAAGAGGGGCTGAGCGAAGCCTACGTAGCCAATCAATGGTTTGCATAGGTAGGGTGGTTAGACAGGATCATGGTTACAATAGGAGGCTGTCAGGAAAACATGGGCATCGAGGCAATAAGCTAAAGAGCGAGACTTCTAGCAATAGGCAAAGATAGTAATGATATCTGGGTCCGGTCATCTTGCTTGTTGAGTCGTCGATGGGATCGTAAGAGGGCTCCTCGTTCTCAACCTCGGTAGTAACCTCGTTCTCGTACTCGTACTCGGCTTCCGGCTCTACTCAAACACAAGAACACACGAGGCACGAAATCAAACAAGATGCAATGCACAAAACTACAGGATGCATGACTGATGTACTAAGGAAGCACTGCAAATGCACTTAGGAAGCACAGAAAGTCAACATAGGAAACACGGAGATACAGCACAAGGAGCATGACTATATGCATCAAGCAAAATACTTCAAAACATGTTAACAAGAGGATAATATGGATCTACATGCAAAAACACACAAGTTACATATAGGACTTGCTCAAAACGGAGCAACGGGCTAAAAGATACACCCGAAACAATAAACATGCAAAAGCTGAAATTAACAGCCACATAGCAACTTAGAAGCAAAAGATAAATAGTCTACAACACTCAAACATCATGACAAGGAGCATGGACATAAAGTAGACATATCCTACAGCAAACAATTCCATTGGAGCATCTCCATAGGAGGCATGGATCAATAGCAACAAGCTATGACATTTTGAACTTGACAACAAAAACCTGACAACAGTAATTTATAGCAACTTGGGAGCTAGAATTAAATATGCTACAGCCACCCAAATGAGCATGTGAGAGCATGAATGGATAGCCAACAACATATACAACAAGGAATCATCAAGAGTCACCCCAAAACTAGCATGGATTTTCCTAGAAAAACAAGCAAACATGGCATCTGGAAATTACAGATTCCAGACTTAGTGAGATTTCACTAAGTGTTAAAACAGCAGTAATATCATGGCATGTTTGTGAGCAAGTTTAGTCACCTCAAAGCATAACATGACAAGTGGTAAGCACCACAGCAAAATACACATGATGGGGAATCCAAGACATCTAAGCATGCAACAAGGGGACAACCACATCAATAGCAACGAGCTCCTCAACTAGGCATCTCGTAACAAGTTTAACAATATAACAGCCACAAGCATTTTTGCAAAGGAGATAAACATGGCAAGATGAAATCTATCATGCAAGCTAAAGCAACCAACATGTAGAGCATCTCATGATGAACATGTGGACATATCATTTGCTTCATATGGATAAACATGCAACAAGTTATCTCATTGCAAACATGGCATGAAAACAACTAATAGCAGCAGTTTATAACAAGTAGCACTCTTACCATGAAGATTAATACATCTAGATGACCTCAAACATGCATGGCACAATGGAACAAAACATAGTACATGTCACCACGATCATTTTGACATATCATTTGCACAAAACGGACAATCACAGCAAAAGTTATCCACCTCACAAATATGCATCAGACATTAGAAAAACTAGGGACTTAGGGAAAAAACGGAGTCAACCTCAGGGGCGGTCAACGCGGGCGCGGATCTGGCGGAGCGGGTCGGAGTCAACGGGTCCACGCGGGCTACCGGGTCCAGCGGGTCTGGATCGGGCCGGTCGGCCCGCTAGGGTTTGCTCCCCGGGAACCCGATCTGGATCGGGGTTCCACGAGTGGCAGCCGGCGGCTGGCTCGATCGACGACTAGCACAATCAGGCTTTTCTCGACTAGACCACTAGTCTGAGGGTGAAATGCAGTGCTAAAATGAATCTTAGTGCCCATGGCAGACTGAAAGGAGTCCCAGAACTTGGAAGTGAACAAACTTCCACGCTCTGAGGAAATAACTTGAGGAATGCCATGTAAGGACACAATTCTGGAAGTGTACAATTCTGCCAATTGAGCTGCATTGATGGATTCTTTGACTGGAAGGAAGTGAGCGACTTTGGTAAGCTTGTCAATCACCACAAAGATAGAATCATTCCCTCTCTTGGACTTAGGAAAACTAGTGAAGAAATCCATTTCAATGTGGTCGAATTTCCACTCAGGAATAGGAAGAGGTTGGAGAAGACCGGCTGGACGTTGATGCTCTGCCTTCACTCTTCTGCAGACATCACATTCATTCACGAATTGGGCAATCTCCCTTTTCATGCGTGTCCACCAGTAAGCTTGCTTGAGGTCTTGTTACATCTTGGAACTACCAGGATGAATCGAAAGGAGGGAATCGTGTGCTTCGTCCATTATGAGCTTCCTGAGATCACCTTTGGGAACCACGAGTCTGTGCTCAAAGAACAAGGTATCTCTCTCATCAACGCGATAGCACTTGTATTTAGGAGTACCGTTTGCAATACCATGTTTCACTTTCTGCACCATAGCATCACTGAGTTGGGCCTCACGGATCTGATCTTCCAAGGTAGGAGCAACTTGAAGATTTGCAAGAAAGCCTTGCGGAACAACTTGGAGGTTGAGCTTCCTGAATGCTTCACAAAGCTCAGGCTGGAACGGCTTGATAAGGAGGCTGTTGCAATATGCCTTTCTGCTCAAAGCATCTGCAATCACATTCGCCTTGCCAGGTGTGTATTCGATGCTTGGATCATACTCTTGGATAATTTCGACCCAACGAGTCTGGCGGAGGTTCAGATTCGGCTGTGTGAAGATGTACTTCAAGCTCTTGTGATCGGTGAAGATGTCGACTTTTCTGCCCAACAGAAGGTGTCTCCACGTAATCAAAGCATGTACCACAGCTGCTAGTTCGAGATCATGTGTGGGGTAGTTCTTCTCACTTGGCTTAAGTTGACGAGAAGTGTATGCCACAATTTTCTTGTCCTGCATAAGCACACCACCAAGTCCTTGAAGAGAAGCATGACAGAACACTTCGTAGGGCTTGGACTCGTCTGGAGGAGTAAGAACTGGAGCAGAGATGAGCTTTTCTTTGAGAGTTTTGAATGCCACATCACAATCTGGAGACCAGTTGTACTTGACATTCTTATGCAGCAAGTTGGAAAGAGGCTTGGCAATCTTGGAGAAGTTCTCTACGAACCTTCTGCAATAACTAGCAAGACCAAGGAAGCTTCGGAGTTGCTTGACGTTCTGAGGAGGTTCCTAGTTGACAATGGCTTCAACTTTCTCGAGGTTCATAGCAATACCGTCAGCGGAGATGATATGGCCCAAATACAAGACCTTATCGAGCCAGAATTCGCACTTGGAGAACTTAGCATAGAACTTATGTTCACGGAGTCTGTCGAGAACCAGACGGAGGTGCTTTTCGTGATCCTCTTCGTTCTTGGAGAATACCAAGATGTCATCCAGATACACACACACAAACTCGTTGGTGTAGGGGTTGAAAATGTAGTGCATCATTCTCGAGAAGGTAGGTGGAGCATTAGCGAGGCCAAAGGACATGACTGTATATTCATAGGAGCCGTAGCTCGTTCTGAAGGCAGTCTTGTGGATGTCTTCTTCGCGAATGCGAATTTGGTGATAGCCCATTCAGAGGTCGAGCTTTGAGAACACTTTAGCTCCTTTGAGCTGCTCGAACAATTCATTGATGTTGGGGAGCGGATACTTGTTCTTTATTGTCTTCTTGTTCAAAGGCCGGTAATCGACGCAAAGGCGCTCCGTGCCATCCTTCTTCTTGACAAATAAGACACCACAGCCCCAAGGAGACGTACTAGGCCTGATCAGACCCAAACGCTCTTGTTCATCAAGCTGTTTCTTCAACTCCTTCAACTCTTCTGGGGAGAGCTTGTACTGACGCTGGCATGCTGGCTCAGTACCCGGCTCGAGTTCAATGACGAATTCAATTTGACGATGCAGAGGCATGCCTGGAAGTTCTTCAGGGAAAACGTCTTCATATTCGTTAACCACCGGAATTTGAGATATGGCATTAATCTCGCCCTTGTCATTGAGAGAGAAAAGCCTGATTGTATTATCCCGAGAGGCGAAGATAATCACATCATTGTCGGAATGAGTAATCTTGACTTCCTTATAACCAACTCCGACCCGACCCCAACATATTTAACAATATATTGTTGTATGGATTTCCCTAGAACAACAAGAAAACATGGCATCTGGGAATTATAGATTCCAGCCTTAGTGAAATTTCACTAAGTGTTAAAACAGTAACAACAACATGGCAAGTTTGCAAGCATGTTTAAGTCAACACAAGGCATATCATGGAAAGTTAAATGCACCACATGAAAGAACACAACATGGAGATTCTAAAACATCTATGCATGTGACAAGGGGACAAACACAACAATAGCAACATGCTCCTCAACTAGGCATCTCATAACAAGTTACAAAACATAACAGCCACATGCACTTTTGCAACATAGATAAACATGGCAATATGAACTCAAACAAGCATGCTATAGCAACCAACATGTAGAGCATCTCATGATGAACATTTGGACATATCATTTGCACCATTTGGATAAACATGCACCAAGTTATCATATCTCAAACATGGCATGAAAATAACAAGTAGCAGCAGTTTATAACCAGTAGCACTCTTGCAACAGATATTTAAGCATCTAGATGAACTCAAACATGCATGGCACAATGGAACAAAGTGTAGAGCATATCACCACGATCATTTTGACATGTCATTCACTCAAAACGGATAAGCACACAAAAAGTTATCACTATGCAAAGATGCAACATTACTGCAGACAGAAATAAAGACTTAGCTGATTTCTACTCAGGGAAAAACACACGGGCGCAATTTATTAAAACGTGCACGGGGCGGGATTTAGTGGGCTGCTCACCACGGGCTTGGCCCAAAGAAGAGGAAGAAGAAGTAGCCGGCTCGGTGGGCCTCGGGAGCTGGTGGGGGCTGGGCCGGCCGCAGAGGGAGCTGGGCCCGCGGGGCGGCTTCGGCCCACGAACGGAGGGAGGAGGCGAGGGAGGCCGCCTGGGCCTCGCGCGGTCGGGCCGGCCCGAGAAGGCATTCGGGGCATTAGCCAGCTGGGAGCAGGCCTGTGTGGCCCGGTCGGGAGGGAGCTGGCGGACGGGCGCTGGGCCAGAGAGCCGGATCTGGGCCTGGGCCTAGCGATCGGGAGGAGTGGTCGGCCTACGAGGCGAGCGGCCGACGCGGGCGCTGCTCGAAGGTCGCCGTCGCGGAGGCGGCGGCTGCCATGGCCGGCAGGCGACTGGGCGGGCCGGGGAGGTCGGGGTCGGCGGGATCCGGCGGCTCCTCGCCGGATCTGGCCGGGGCGGCGGCGGTGGAGTCCAAGGCGGCGAGGAGGAGGAGCAGCGGCGCGGCTCCGGTGGAAGCACGGCGCGGCAACGATCGAAGCACGGCGCGGTGGCGATGGAAGCACGGCGCGGCGGCGGTGGGGTGGAAGCACGACGCGGCAACGATGGAAGCACGGCGCGGCAACGGTGGAAGCACTGCGCGGAATTTGAGGAGGGAGGTAGGGGAAGGCCAAAAATGGACTAGGGGCAGTCCATTTATAGTACGGCTAGGGTTAGGGGTTTTGGAGCATTCCGGAGCCATCGGATCGTGATCTAACGGCAACAGAGCGAAGGGGGAGTTAGAAAGGCCTAGGTGGGCTGTGAAGAGTAGTTGGGCTGAGATGAGAGGAGAGGGAGAGAGGCCCGCGGAGGTTTTCGGAGACCGAAAACATTCGACAAAATAACCGGCGACTAGTGCCGCTATATATATCCGTTGGGCTATCAAACGAGCTCCGAATGCGATGAAATTTGGCAGGCGGCCTGTCTACACTATAATAAGACCACATGACAAGTTTCATCCCATTCCGAGAACATTTTTCGGCCACTCACAAAATAAATATTCGGAGGCACCGCGGGCGCGTGCAAGTGTGTCTGGGCTCAGAACAGACAACGGAAAGGACGAGGGACTCAGACGGATGCAAGTTTTGAAAACATGCTGATGCAACACACATGATGACATGGCAAGATGCAACACACAAGCAGATGACAAGGCAAAGGCAACGAATAACTGGCTGACACCTGGCGCACCGGTCTCGGGGTGTCACAACACTCCCCTACTAACAAGAGATCTTGTCCCGAGATCTTAGGAACGAGACGGAAGGGAAAAAGGAAGAACAAGTTCTTCGAGGACAAAAGGGTGAAACCAAAGAATGTTGAGAGGTTGGACCACTCAAAAAGAAGAAGAATGCAACGAAGAAGAACGAAGTTGCAAAGACTTCGTTAGACAAGAGGAGGAAGGAATACGACGAGAACCCAAAAGGTTGAAGGAATAAGAATGAATTCGAAATCACTCCGGTTGAAATAGATAGAAAAGAATTCGAACGAAGGAATTCAGACAACACTTCGGTTAAGACTGATAGAAATAGCACACCGGTTGAACATGAATGGAATGGAACATGAACCTTTGAAGATGGAATAAAAACATGACGAAATGAACAAGACAATGCCTCCGGAACAATTGAAATGATGGAATTAAGAACAGAGAAGAAGATGACAACTTCGAGCACGAATGAATTGAAAGGGCATCTTCACAAAAAGGCTTGAATGGAGTTGTTGATAAAATCAACAACAAAAGAATATGCTAGTCGTGGACTTATTGAATCATCTCAAAAGTTGAGGTGAATTATGCCGCAACCAAAAGATGGAATAATTAAGATGAAGGAAAAAAATGCAAAACTCCACTTCAAAAGAATAGGAGAATTATTTGCACTCGAGAGGCAAAAGAATAAGAATGCTTGAGCTGCTCCAGAAGAATTAGATGAACTTAGAAGAATGAATTTAATACTGAAGAACCACCATGAAGAACTCCGGTAACGGAAAAATGATGATATAGATATGACGGACGAAAAGAATAAGATTAGAACCTTGCGATGATTAGAAGGGGTTTCCAACGAGATAGCCGAGAAAGCTTGAACTTCGGGAAAGAAAAGATGGAAGGACTTGGAACTAGAATTTATTCATGGAGAATAAACTCCGAAGAAAGGAATGAATCAACTCGATTAAAAGAATAAGAATTATGTTATGCTTATCCTCCACCAATTAAATTGATGAACAATGGATTTGCACAGCACTTATTCTCGATGAAATTGATTAAAGAAGGATATATCGCATACTTGCGAAAATCTTCATGAAACACCGGTAGGATTGGAATAAAAATGAATGGATTGATATGATAGCACCGGAAAAAGAATTGTTGAACGAATCACCGTAAGGAATTAAGCCAAGTGAATAGAAAAGGACGAACCATCGTAAAAATTGAAACCTGGTGAAGAAAGAACAAGCCACCGGGAAGAATTAAAATCGAGTGATGAAAAAGAACAATCCACCGAGAAGAATTGAAATTGAGTGAACACAAGAGAATGAATCTCCGGGAAGAATAAAGCACTCGAGGGAATTAAAATGACGAGAACGAAGAGATCGCGAGCTGAATAAAGAATACTTGAACGAAGCACCGGAAGAATGTGAGACAAACGAAGGGGCATCAAGAAGAATATTTGGAGGACGAATTTGAAAACTGAGAACGAAAAAATCTTCTGAAATGATGACCTTCGGAGGAACACGAAGAAAAGAATTACTGAAATACTCCGGAAGAATGAACAGAGGAAATGTTGAACCAACATGACGGAATTGAAAGCGATCTTAGAGAAGGCATATGACTGATGGAATCCATACTTACGTCACACTTGAAAGAATATAGGAATACTCCGGGGAATAGAGGAGTCAGGTAAGATCCTGGGAAAGACCTGTGGGTTATGAGCCCACCGAAGGGAGAACTCCATTGAAAAGGATTGAAAAGGAGATGATGCACCGAAACGATTAAAAGACTCGAAGGAGGTGACAACCTCGGATTAATTGGAACACAGACAATTCTCTTGAGAATGTCTTTGGAACACCGGATCAATTAGATGGCGAGAGGTAAACGAGCAGAGTGAATCAATTGAGCCGAGGAAAAGAATATGATGAACACCGAATACTAATAGAATTTGAACCACCGGAGAAGAAAGAGATGAAGAATGACGAACTAGACGAGAATTCACCAGTTGAAGTAACTGAGGAAAGAATGCAAAGACTTCACACGAGTAGGATGGGTACTCGATTAAGGACTCCGGTCCGAGAAGCAAAAGGGTGGGAGGGTGGGAAAAATAAGGAACACATCGGACGGAGAAAACACCGTCGGTTGAAACGAACTGAGGTTGAACTTGCAAAGAAGAAGAGGGTTGAATCCACTGGACGAGAGATGCACCAGATGAAAGAACTAACAACGCAACGAACAAAAACTATCCACGTGATCCTAAAAAAATTTGAAGGGGAAGAGGAGTAATTCAAAACACCTACGTCAAGATTCCTCACCAGAGCGACAAAGGGGCAGGGGAGTAAAAAGAATTCCTACTCTCCGATATAACTAGACTCCGAAAAAAGTTTTCTGCTAGACTCAACAACGGCCAAACTACGATCAATCAAGGGGGCTCCTATGGTCGGTCGAGGCTCTGATACCAACTTGTCAGGCCCAAGATGCGATTCTATCCCGATCACGTGACACTTTCGTGATTGGGGCACAACCGCATTTCGGGCGCTTAGCAAGATGGATATCATTACATCGTACCATTACATACATACATGGGGGATACAACAATACATACAAAACTCATGAATACAACAATATCAATACAAGTACCCGACTACGGATACAAACAAGAAAAGAACAACGACATCCATCTGCTATCCCAGGCTGCTGACCCGGAACCTAACCCAAGACTGAAGAAGAAGGAGAACTCCAAACAACGAACAACGCTCTCACGTCAAGACATCGGAAACCTGCACCTGCAACTGTTGTTGTAGTATCTGTGAGCCACGAGGACTCAGCAATCCCATAACCATGGGTAACAAGACTATCAAAGCTTAATAGGTAGGAAGAGGTAAAGTGGTGAGGTTGCAGCAGCGGCTAAGCAAAAGTATGGTGGCTAACTTACGAGTACAAGAATAAGATGAGCATCTACGCAAACGGTCACAACTAGTAGTGATTGCTAAAGATCCTGAACTACATACGAGTCAAACATAACCCCACCGTGTTCTCTTCTCTAAGTGAAAAGAGACAGTCACGGTTACTCACACAGTTGTGTGTTTTACTTCGGATCCTCTGTCAAGTTTTCTACAACCGGACATTAACAAATTCCAATCTGCCACATAACCGCGGGCACGGCTTTCGAAAGATCATAACCCTGCAGGGGTGTCCCAACTTAGCCCATCACAAGCTCTCACGATTAGCTGAAGTGATAAATATAATATCATCACCCCTTATCTTAGGGAAATCCGATCAGGCTCGGCATCCCGGTGCACAAGACATTTCGACAATGGTAAAACAAGTCCAGCAAGACCTCCCGGCGTGCCGACACCCTGATAGTAGCCGCGCGTATCTCGTCCCAGGCCACGACCGGATGGGTGATGCTACAGGTAAAACGAATCCTCGAGTTTCCCCGTGGTGGCCCCGCAGGCTCCCCGTTTGGGACCAACACCATCAGCACTGGCCCCCCTGTTATGTAGAATTAAGAACCCGGGGACATGACCCCCTATGCAATTAATTAATAAAATAAGTTGTTATTATGAGCAAATTAAAACCAATGTTGGGCCTTGCTGGAGGAGTTTTATTCAAAGACGAACTGTCAAGGGGTCCCCATATACCCATCGTGTAAGGAACGCAAAATCAAGGAACATAATGCCGGTTTATCGATGCCTAAGGTGGCATGAGTGGAACAAAACACCGAGCAAAAGGCCAAGCCTTCCACCCATGCCCAGTATATAGGTGTGTTAATAATAATAATAGGTATTGTGATATTCCAACAACAAGTTCCCACCTGGAACGATCTTCATCTTCACCTGCAACTAACAACGCTATAAGAGGGGCTGAGCAAGCGGGTAACATAGCCAAACAATGGTTTTGCTAGGAAGGTTTCAAAGGTTAGAGGTTTCATGCCAACAAGGAGAGGCTGACAAAAATGATGGGTAGCGCGACATGTAACGATAGTATCGAGACAATAAGCATGGCAATGATAGTAAAGGTATCCAAGGGTATGGTCATCTTGCCTGAGACCCCGCAAGGAAGAAGAACGGTTCCGTGAAGAAGACGGAGAAGAAGCCTTGAAGAAGAACCACGGGAAGACGAACGAATCCTCACGAACGCAACGGAACAAGCACTAACGAGAAGAAGCAAGCAATACGGTAAACAAAACACTCAAGAACATAACAATATGCTCAACCAAGTATGATACAAAACAAGTCTACTTATGATGCACAGAAAGTCTACACAGGAAGCAAAACATGGCAAGGTAGGAAGCACAGAAAACAACACAAGTTTATATATGATGCATTACATGGCAAGGTATGATGCATGACAAGTGTACATAGGAAGCAAAATATGGCAAGGTAGGAAGCACAACATGGCAAGGTAGGAAGCACAGAAATCAACACAAGTTTATATGATGCAATACATGGCAAGGTATGATGCATGTCAAATCTATACAGGAAGCACAACAAGTATATACATGAAGCATAACATGGCAAGGTAGGAAGCACATAAAACAACACAAGTCTATATGATGCAATACATGGCAAGGTATGATGCATGTCAAGTCTCTACAGGAAGCACGGCAAGTCTATACTGGAAGCATAACATGGCAAGGTGCAAGATACACCCAAACATCAATCAAACTTACTCCAAACATGAAAAAATATGATATTATGATTCTACATGCAAAATCACACAAGTTTCATATAGGACTTGCTCAAAACGGAGCAACGGGCTAAAAGATACACATGAAACAAAATATAACAACAAGCTGAAGTTAACAGCCACATAGTAACTTTGGAGCATGATAAATATAAGCTACATCACTCAAACATGGCAACAAGAAGCATGGACATGAAGTAGACATATACTACATCAAACAACTCCATTGGAGCATCTCCATAGGAGGCATTGATCAATAGCAACAAGCTACAACATTTTGAACATGACAACAAAATACTGACAACAACATTTTATAGCAACTTGGGAGCAAGAAATAAATAAGCTACAACAAGTCGAATGAGCAAGTGAAGGCATGAATGGATAGACAACAACATATACAACAAGGAATCATCAATAGTCACCCCAAAACTAGCATGGATTTCCCTAGAACAACAAGCAAACATGGCATCTGGGAATTACAAATTCCAGACTTAGAGAAATTTCACTAAGTGTTAAAACAGTAACAGCAACATGGCAAGTTTGCAAGCATGTTTAAGTCAACACAAGGCATATCATGGAAAGTTAAATGCACCACATGAAAGAACACAACATGGAGATTCTAAAACATCTAGGCATGTGACAAGGGGACAAACACAACAATAGCAACATGCTCCTCAACTAGGCATACAAGTTACAAAACTTAACAGCCACATGCACTTTTGCAACATAGATAAACATGGCAATATGAACTCAAACAAGCATGCTATAGCAACCAAAATGTAGAGCATCTCATGATGAACATTTGGACATATCATTTGCACCATTTGGATAAACATGCACCAAGTTATCATATCTCAAACATGGCATGTAAATAACAAGTAGCAGCAGTTTATAACTAGTAGCACGCTTGCAACAGATATTTAAGCATCTAGATGAACTCAAACATGCATGGCACAATGGAACAAAGTGTAGAGCATATCATCACGATCATTTTGACACGTCATTCACTCAAAACGGATAAGCACACAAAAAGTTATCACTATGCAAAGATGCAACATTACTGCAGACAGAAATAAAGACTTAGCAGATTTCTACTCAGGGAAAAACACACGGGCGCAATTTATTAAAATGCGCACGGGGCGGGATTTAGTGGGCTGCTCACCACGGGCTCGGCCCAAAGAAGAGGAAGAAGCAGCAGCCGGCTCGGTGGGCCTCGGGAGCTGGTGGGGGCTGGGCCGGCCGCAGAGGGAGCTGGGCCCGCGGGGTGTCTTCGGCCCACGGACGGAGGGAGGAGGCGAGGGAGGCCGCCTGGGCCTCGCGCGGTCGGGCCGGCCCGAGGAGGCAGTCGGGGCGTTGGCCAGCTGGGAGCAGGCCTGCGTGGCCCGGTCGGGAGGGAGCTGGCGGACTGGCGCTGGGCTAGAGAGCCGGATCTGGGCCTGGGCCTAGCGATTGGGAGGAGTGGTCAGCCTACGAGGCGAGCGGCCGACGCGGGCGCTGCTCGAAGGTCGCCTTCGCGGAGGCGGCGGCTGCCATGGACGGCAGGCGACTAGGCGGGCCGGGGAGGTCGGGGCCGGCTGGATCCGGCGGCTCCTCGCCGGATCTGGCTGGGGCGGCGGCGATGGAGTCCAAGGCGGCTAGGAGGAGGAGCAGCGGCGCGGCTCCGGCGGAAGCACGGCGCGGCAACGATGGAAGCACGGCGCGGTGGCGATGGAAGCACGGCGCGGCGGCGGCGGGGTGGAAGCACGGCGCGGCAACGATGGAAGCACGGCGCGGCAACGGTGGAAGCACTGCGCGGAATTTGAGGAGGGAGGTAGGGGAAGGCCAAAAATGGACTAGGGGCAGTCCATTTATAGTAGGAGGGCTAGGGTTAGGGGTTTTGGAGCGTTCCGGAGCCATCGGATCGTGATCTAACGGCAACGGAGCGAAGGGGGAGTTAGAAAGGCCTAGGTGGGCTGTGAAGAGTAGTTGGGCTGAGATGAGAGGAGAGGGAGAGAGGCACGCGGAGGTTTTCGGAGACCGAAAACATCCGACGAAATAACCGGCGACTAGTGCCGCTATATATATCCGTTGGGCTATCAAACGAGCTCCGAATGCGAAGAAATTTGGCAGGCGGCCTGTCTACACTATAATAAGACCACATGACGAGTTTCATCCCATTCCGAGAATATTTTTTCGGCCAATCACAAAATAAATATTCGGAGGCACCGCGGGCGCGTGCAAGCGTGTCTGGGCTCAGAACGAACACTGGAAAGGACGAGGGGACTCGGACGGATGCAAGTTTTGAAAACATGCTGATGCAACACACATGATGACATGGCAAGATGCAACACACAAGCAGATGACAAGGCAAAGGCAACGAATAACTGGCTGACACCTGGCGCACCGGTCTCGGGGTCTCTGATACCAACTTGTAGTGCCCAGGATGGGACTATATCTCCTACGTGTCGAGGCACGACTTAAAGATATAAGCCCATTCTGGAATGATCGCAAGTTCGGTATCTTTGCACATCTCATGTAAAAATGGGGATGAAAGGGAAAAAGATAGTTGGCTTACACTCGCCACGTCACACAATTCATTACATATCCAAACATCATTCAAATAAACATCACAACCCGTCTACGGGTGAAAATCCAAATGAAAGATACCAAACATAAATAAAGCCACAGGTCTAGGATCACCCCTAATAGAAACCTCTACTGATCAACCGGATAGTGCACATAGTAATGGCTTCGTTCCTCGTCGTACTCCCAGTCTAGCTCGGTGCCATCGCCTGTGTAGCTCACCAAAGTACCTGCATCTGGTGTGGTGTAGAATCTGTGAGCCACAGAGGACTCAGCAATCCCGTTCTCGGGTAACACAACTATCCAAGCCTTGGGTGTGGAACAAAGCTGAAGAAAGAATAAGAGGTTGCAGCAGGACTAGCCTAGCTTACGTAAAAGAGAGCGAGAAGAGAAGTGCCTCGGACGGAAAGATGATCACGAAGTGATACTAACTAAGCAAGTCAAACATAACCCCACCGTGTTCACTTCCCGAATCCCTTTCGGAAAATGACCGTCACGGTGCTCACGTTGGTAGTGTGTTCTGAACATGGTGTCAAGTTTTCTACAACCGGATATTAACAAATTCCCATCTGCCACATAACCGCGGGCACGGCTTTCGAAAGTTCAAGACCCTGCAGGGGTGTTCCAACTTGGCCCATGACAAGCCCACGATCCGCGGAGTCGCAACTCCAAGGTGGGAAGGCCCGAGTATCCTCAGAATCCCGTGCTCAAGATACTCCGACTAAGGTAAGGCTAATCCAGCAAATCCTCCCGGCGTGCCGACACCCTGACAGTAGCCGCGCATATCTAGTCTCAGGCCATGACCGTATGGGTGATGCTACAGGTGAATGCCAGATACCTCGGGTTTCCCCAAGGTGGCCCCGCAGGACCCCCAGTTCGGACCAACACTCATGTGGAGCACTGGCCCGGGGTTGTTGATTAAATAAAAAAGGGATAGCTAGTCCCTATGAAAGTTTTTAGTTGTTTAGGCAAATGGAATACCAATGTTGAGACTTTCTGGAAAAGACTTAGCACTTAGCGGTTTACCAAGGGGGGTCCCATAACCCCAACCGTGTGAGGAACGCATAATCAAGGAACATAACACCGGTTTATACGGTTCCTAGGGCGGCATGAGTGGAACAAATCACCAAGCAAAAGGCTTAGCCTTCCACCCATTACCAATATATAGATGATTTCATTAAGAGTTTATATAGTGTGATATCCCAACAAGCTTCAACAAGAAGCAAGAATCTTCAAATCTTCTCCTGCAACTAACAATGTTGTAAGAGGGGCCGAGCGAAGCCTACGTAGCCAATCAATGGTTTGCATAGGTAGGGTGGTTAGACAGGATCATGGTTACAATAGGAGGCTGTCAGGAAAACATGGGCATCGAGGCAATAAGCTAAAGAGCGAGACTTCTAGCAATAGGCAAAGATAGTAATGATATCTGGGTCCGGTCATCTTGCATGTTGAGTCGTCGATGGGATCGTAAGAGGGCTCCTCGTTCTCAACCTCGGTAGTAACCTCGTTCTCGTACTCGTACTCGGCTTCCGGCTCTACTCAAACACAAGAACACACGAGGCACAAAATCAAACAAGATGCAATGCACAAAACTACAGGATGCATGGCTGATGCACTAAGGAAGCACTACAGATGCACTTAGGAAGCACAGAAAGTCAACATAGGAAGCACAGAGATACAGCACAAGGAACATGTCAATATGCAACAAGCAAGATACTTCAAAACATGTTAACAAGAGGATAATATGAATCTACATGCAAAAACACACAAGTTACATATAGGACTTGCTCAAAACGGAGCAATGGGCTAAAAGATACACCCGAAACAAGAAACATGCAAAAGCTGAAATTAACAGCCACATAGCAACTTCGGAGCAAGAGATAAATAGCCTATAGCACTCAAACATCATGACAAGGAGCATGGACATAAAGTAGACATATCCTACAGCAAACAATTCCATTGAAGCATCTCCATAGGAGGCATGGATCAATAGCAACAAGCTATGCCATTTTGAACTTGACAATAAAAACCTGATAGCAGTAATTTATAGCAACTTGGGAGCAAAAATTAAATATGCTACAGCCACCCAAATGAGCATGTGAGGACATGAATGGATAGCCAACAACATATACAACAAAGAATCATCCAGAGTCACTCCAAAACTAGCATGGATTTACCTAGAACAACAAGCAACATGGCATCTGGAAATAACAGATTCCAGACTTAGTGAAATTCACTAAGTGTTAAAACAGCAGTAACATCATGGCATGTTTGTGAGCAAGTTTAAGTCACCTCAAAGCATAACATGGCAAGTGGTAAGCACCACAGCAAAGTACACATGATGGGGAGTCCAAAACTTATAAGCATGCAACAAGGGGACAACCACATCAATAGCAACGAGCTCCTCAACTAGGCATCTCGTAACAAGTTTAACAACATAACAGCCACATGCACTTTTGCAAAGGAGATAAACATGGCAAGATGAAATCTATCATGCAAGCTAAAGCAACCAACATGTAGAGCATCTCATGATGAACATGTGGACATATCATTTGCTTCATTTGGATAAACATGCAACAAGTTATCACATTGCAAACATGGCATGAAAACAACTACTAGCAGCAGTTTATAACAAGTAGCACTCTTCTCATGAAGATTAAGACATCTAGATGACCTCAAACATGCATGGCACAATGGAACAAAACATAGTACAAGTCACCACGATAATTTTGACATATCATTTGCACAAAACGGACAATCACAGCAAAAGTTATCCACCTCACAAAACTGCATCAAAAACTAAAAAATCTAGGGACTTAGGGAAAAAAATGGAGTCAACCTCTGGCGGTCAACGGGCGGTCAAACGGGCTGGAGCGGCGGAGCGGGTCGCGGATCCACGCGGGCTACCGGGTCCAGCGGGTCTGGATCGGGCGCGGTCGGCCCGCTAGGATTTGCTCCACGGGAACCCGATCTGGATCGGGGTTCCTCGAGTGGCAGCCGACGGCTGGCTCGATCGACGACGCGGCGACCGGGGCGGCCGGCTCCCCTCGGGCGGGCGGCGCTGGGGGCCCGGCCGGAGGCGAGGGAAGGCCGGGCGCGGCGAGGACGGGAGGAGGCGGCGGCGGCCGGCGGGAGGCCCGCGGCGGCGGCGACCGGAGTGCGCGGGGCGCAGCGGCCGGAGGCTTGAGGGCGGGGCAGCGAGGCGAGGTCCTGCTGGAGGGCGGCGCTCCGGCGGCGAGGAGGAGAACGGCGGCGGCGGATCTGGCGAAGAAGACGAAGCGGCGGCGGATCTCGGAAGCACGACGCGGCGAGTCGGAAGCACGGGTGCGGCGAGTCGGAAGCACGGGTGCGGCGAGTCGGAAGCACGGCGTGTCAACGATGGAAGCACCGCGCGTCAACGGTGGAAGCACCGCGCGGCAGAGGTGGAAAAATTAGGGTTTTGGACGCAAAATTGGAGGGGGTGGACGTTTATATAGGCACAAGGAGTTAGGGTTGTCCAAATGAGGAGAGGTTTTTGGCCACGAGATCACAATTGAACGGCCTAGATGAAGGGAAGGGTTTGAGTTGGGTTGGTGGGCTGTTGGAGGGGTGTCATGGGCCTCAAAGAGGAGGTACTTTCAGCCCATGAGGATAACTGTTGGAGCACCAAACGAACTCCAAACGCGACAAAACTTGATAGGCGGGTTACACACATCAAAACAACATCGCACGACAAGTCTCACGCCAAACCGGAAACGTTACACGGCCAAACACAAAAGTAGGCCCCGGGGATGCCACAGACAGGTGAGAGGGCGCCAGAACTTAAAACGGACAACGGGAAGTAACGAGTGGGACCGGATGCAAACGACAACGAAATGCAATGCAATGCACATGACAACATGACATGGATGAAATTCCACACACACACACGACAAAACGACAGAAACCTGAAAAGACGAAGAACCCGGAATGGAATTGATGGAGCCAAAGATATATATATTGCCCAAAAGGGAAAGTGTTACATCCGGGGCATTACAAATTCTCCTCTACTACAAAAAGATCTCGTCCCGAGATCTAGGACTGGAAGAAGGAAGGGTACTCGGAACGAAGGTGATCTTCTCGTTCCCACGTAGCTTCTCAGTCGGTATGGTGTGACCACTTGACTTTCAAGAATTTGATTGACTTGTTGCGGGTCTTGCGCTCGGTTTCTTCGAGAATAGCAATGGGGTGCTCTCGGTAAGACAAGTCTTGTTGAAGATCAATCTCCTCAAACGGAATGGTGCGTTCAGGTGTCTTGAAGCACTTGCGGAGTTGAGACACATGAAACACATCATGAACATTAGCGAAGTTGGAAGGGAGCTCAAGTTGATAGGCTAGATCGCCTCTTTTGCCAAGGATCTTGAAAGGGCCCACGTATCTAGGAGCAAGCTTTCCTTTGATACCGAATCTTTGGGTTCCTTTCATTGAAGAAACACGGAGATAGACATGATCCCCAATGTTGAAGGCCAAATCACGATGCTTGCCGTCATAGTAGCTCTTCTGACGCGACTGAGCGGCCTTGAGATTCTCACGTATGACTTTGCACATTTCTTCGACTTCTGAGATCAAGTCATTGCCAAGAAGTTGGTGTTCACCAGTCTCGGACCAGTTGAGAGGGGTACGGCACTTTCTGCCATAGAGGATTTCAACGGAGCTTTGCCGGCACTTGCTTGGAAGCTGTTGTTGTAAGAGAACTCGGCTAATGGAAGGCAATCTTCCCACTTCATGCCAAAAGATATGACACAAGCTCTGAGCATGTCTTCTAGAATCTGATTCACTCTCTCGACTTGACCACTAGTCTAAGGGTGAAATGCAGTGGTGAAACGGATCTTAGTGCCCATGGCAGACTGAAAGGAGTCCCAGAACTTGGAAGTGAACAAACTTCCACGGTCTGAGGAGATAACTTGAGGAATGCCATGTAAGGACACAATTCTGGAAGTGTATAATTCTGCCAATTGAGCTGCATTGATGGATTCTTTGACTGGAAGGAAGTGAGCGACTTTGGTAAGCTTGTCAATCACCACAAAGATAGAATCATTCCCTCTCTTGGACTTAGGAAAGCCAGTGACGAAATCCATTTCAATGTGGTCGAATTTCCACTCGGGAATAGGAAGAGGTTGGAGAAGACCAGCTGGACGTTGATGCTCTGCCTTCACTCTTCTGCAGACATCACATTCATTCACGAAATGGGCAATCTCCCTTTTCATGCGTGTCCACCAGTAAGCTTGCTTGAGGTCTTGGTACATCTTGGAACTACCAGGATGAATCGAAAGGAGGGAATCGTGTGCTTCGTCCATTATGAGCTTCCTGAGATCACCTTTGGGAACCACGAGTCTATCCTCAAAGAACAAGATATCTCTCTCATCAACGCGATAGCACTTGTATTTAGGAGTGCCCTTTGTAATACCATGTTTCACTTTCTGCACCATAGCATCACTGAGTTGGGCCTCATGGATCTGATCTTCCAAGGTAGGAGCAACTTGAAGATTTGCAAGAAAGCCTTGCGGAACAACTTGGAGGTTGAGCTTCCTGAATGCTTCACAAAGCTCAGGCTGGAACGGCTTGATAAGGAGGCTGTTGCAATATGCCTTTCTGCTCAAAGCATCTGCAATCACATTCGCCTTGCCAGGTGTGTATTCGATGCTTGGATCATACTCTTGGATCATTTCGACCCAACGAGTCTGGCGGAGGTTCAGATTCGGCTGTGTGAAGATGTACTTCAAGCTCTTGTGATCGGTGAAGATGTCAACTTTTCTGCCCAACAGAAGGTGTCTCCACGTAATCAAAGCATGTACCACAGCTGCTAGTTCGAGATCATGTGTGGGGTAGTTCTTCTCACTTGGCTTAAGTTGACGAGAAGTGTATGCCACAATTTTCTTGTCCTGCATAAGCACACCACCAAGTCCTTGAAGAGAAGCATCACATAATACTTCGTAGGGCTTGGACTCATCTGGAGGAGTAAGAACTGGGGCAGAGATGAGCTTTTCTTTGAGAGTTCTGAATGCCACATCACAATCTGGAGACCAGTTGTACTTGACATTCTTCTGCAGCAAGTTGGAGAGAGGCTTGGCAATCTTGAAGAAGTTCTCAACGAACCTTCTGCAATAGCTAGCAAGACCAAGAAAGCTTCGGAGTTGCTTGACGTTCTGAGGAGGTTCCCAGTTGACAATTGCTTCAACTTTCTCGGGGTTTACCGCAATACCGTCAGCAGAGATGATATGGCCCAGATACAAGACCTTATCGAGCCAAAATTCGCACTTGGAGAACTTGGCATAGAACTTATGTTCACGGAGTCTGTCGAGAACCAGACGGAGGTGCTTTTCCAGATCCTGTTCATTCTTGGAGAATACCAATATGTCATCCAGATACACAAGCACAAACTCGCCGGTGTAGGGGTTGAAAATGTAGTGCATCATTATCGAGAAGGTAGGTGGAGCATTAGCGAGGCCAAAGGACATGACTATATATTCATATGAGCCGTAGCTCGTTCTGAAGGCAGTCTTGTGGATGTCTTCTTCGCGAATGCGAATTTTGTGATAGCCCATTCGGAGATCGAGCTTTGAGAACACTTTAGCTCCTTTGAGCTGCTCGAACAGTTCATTGATGTTGGGGAGCGGATACTTGTTCTTTATTGACTTCTTGTTCAATGGCCAGTAATCGACGCAAAGGCGCTCCGTGCCATCCTTATTCTTGACAAATAAGACACCACAGCCCCAAGGAGACGTACTAGGCCTGATCAGACCCAAACGCTCTTGTTCATCAAGCTGTTTCTTCAACTCCTTCAACTCTCCAGGTGAGAGCTTGTACGGACGCCGGCATGCTGGCTCAGTACCCGGCTCGAGTTCAATAACGAATTCAACTTGACGATGCGGAGGCATGCCTGGAAGTTCTTCAGGAAAGACGTTTTCGTATTCGTTAACCACCGGAATTTGAGATATGGCATTAGTCTCGCCCTTGTCATTGAGAGAGAAAAGCCTGATTGTGTTATCCCGAGAGGCGAAGATAATCACATCATTGTCGGAATGAGTAATCTTGACCTCCTTATTTGCACAGTCAATTTGAGCATCATGCTGAGAAAGCCAATCCATTCCGAGGATAAGATCGATGTCAGAATATTCGAGAACCACCGGAGAGGCCAGAAAGCGATAATCACCCATTACCAATATATCAACTTGTAATGCCCAGGATGGGACTATATCTCCTACGTGTTGAGGCACGACTTAAATATATAAGCCCATTCTGGAATGATCGCAAGTTCGGTATCTTTGCACATCTCATGTAAAATAGGGATGAAAGGGAAAAAGATAGTTGGCTTACACTCGTCACATCACACAATTCATTACATATCCAAACATCATTCAAATAAACATCACAACCCGTCTACGGGTGAAAATCCAAAGAAAGATACCAAACATAAATAAAGCCACAGGTCTGGATCAATCCTAATAGAAACCTCTACTGATCAACAGGATAGTTCACGTAGTAACGGCTACGTTCCTCGTCGTACTCCCAGTCTAGATCGGTGCCATCGCCTGTGCAACTCACCAAAGTACCTGCATCTGGTGTGGTGTAGAATCTGTGAGCCACAGAGGACTCAGCAATCCCGTTCCCGAGTAACACAACTATCCAAGCCTTGGGTGTGGAACAAAGCTGAAGAAAGAATAAGAGGTTGCAACAGCACTAGCACTAACTTACGTAAAAGAGAGCGAGAAGAGAAGTGCCTTGGACGAAAAGATGATCACGAAGTGATCCTAGCTAAGCAAGTCAAACATAACCCCACCATGTTCACTTCCCGAATCCCTTTCGGAAAATGACCGTCACGGTACTCACGCTGGTAGTGTATTCTGAACATGGTGTCAAGTTTTCTACAACCGGATATTAACAAATTCCCATCTGCCACATAACCGCGGGCACGGCTTTCGAAAGTTCAAAACCCCGTAGGGGTGTTCCAAATTGGCCCATGACAAGCCCACGATCCGCGGAGTCGCAACTCCAAGGTGGGAAGGCCCGAGTATCCCCGGAATCCCGTGCTCAAGATACTCCGACTAAGGTAAGGCTAATCCAGCAAATCCTCCCGGCGTGCCGACACCCTGACAGTAGCCGCGCGTATCTAGTCTCAGGCCACGACCGGATGGGTGATGCTACAGGTGAATGCCAGATACCTCGGGTTTCCCCAAGGCGGCCCCGCAGGACCCCCAGTTCGGACCAACACTCATGTGGACCACTGGCCCGGGGTTGTTGATTAAATAAAAAAAGAAATAGCTAGTCCCTATGCAAGTTTTTAGTTGTTTAGGCAAATGGAGTACCAGTGTCGTGACTTGCTGGAAAAGACTTAGCACTTAGCGGTTTATCAAGGGGGTTCCATAACCCCAACCGTGTGAGGAACGCATAATCAAGGAACATAACACCGGTTTATACGGTTCCTAGGGCGGCATGAGTGGAACAAATCACCAAGCAAAATGCTTAGCCTTCCACCCATTACCAATATATAGATGATTTCATTAAGAGTTTATATAGTGTGATATCCCAACAAGCTTCAACAAGAAGCAAGAATCTTCAAATCTTCTCCTGCAACTAACAATGCTATAAGAGGGGCTGAGCGAAGCCTACTTAGCCAATCAATGGTTTGCATAGGTAGGGTGGTTAGACAGGATCATGGTTACAATAGGAGGCTGACAAGAAAACATGGGCATCGAGGCAATAAGCTAAAGAGCGAGACTTCTAGCAATAGGAAAAGATAGTAATGATATCTGGGTCCGGTCATCTTGCCTGTTGAGTCGTCGATGGGATCGTAAGAGGGCTCCTCGTTCTCAACCTCGGTAGTAACCTCGTTCTCGTACTCGTACTCGGCTTCCGGCTCTACTCAAACACAAGAACACACGAGGCACGAAATCAAACAAGATGCAATGCACAAAACTACAGGATGCATGACTGATGCACTAAGTAAGCACTGCAAATGCACTTAGGAAGCACAGCAAGTCAACATAGGAAACACAGAGATACAACACAAGGAGCATGGCAATATGCATCAAGCAAAATACTTCAAAACATGTTAACAATAGGATAATATGAATCTACATGCAAAAACACACAAGTTACATATAGGACTTGCTCAAAACAGAGCAACGGGCTAAAAGATACACCCGAAACAATAAACATGCAAAAGCTGAAATTAACAGCCACATAGCAACTTCGGAGCAAAAGATAAATAGTCTACAACACTCAAACATCATGACAAGGAGCATGGACATAAAGTAGACATATCCTACAGCAAACAATTCCATTGGAGCATCTCCATAGGAGGCATGGATCAATAGCAACAAGCTATGACATTTTGAACTTCACAACAAAAACCTGACAGCAGTAATTTATAGCAACTTGGGAGCTAGAATTAAATATGCTACAGCCAACCAAATGAGCATGTGAGAGCATGAATGGATAGCCAACAACATATACAACAAGGAATCATCAAGAGTCACCCCAAAACTAGCATGGATTTGCCTAGAACAACAAGCAAACATGGCATCTGGAAATTACAGATTCCAGACTTAGTGAGATTTCACTAAGTGTTAAAACAGCAGTAATATCATGGCATGTTTGTGAGCAAGTTTAAGTCACCTCAAAGCATAACATGACAAGTGGTAAGCACCACAACAAAGTACACATGATGGGGAATCCAAGACATCTAAGCATGCAACAAGGGGACAACCACATCAATAGCAACGAGCTCCTCAACTAGGCATCTCGTAACAAGTTTAACAACATAACAGCCACAAGCATTTTTGCAAAGGAGATAAACATGACAAGATGAAATCTATCATGCAAGCTAAAGCAACCAACATGTAGAGCATCTCACGATGAACATGTGGACATATCATTTGCTTCATATGGATAAACATGCAACAAGTTATCACATTGCAAACATGGCATGAAAACAACTAATAGCAGCAGTTTATAACAAGTAGCACTCTTCCCATGAAGATTAAGACATCTAGATGACCTCAAACATGCATGGCACAATGGAACAAAACATAGTACATGTCACCACGATCATTTTGACATATAATTTGCACAAAACGGACAATCACAACAAAAGTTATCCACCTCACAAATATGCATCAGACAATAGAAAAACTAGGGACCTAGGGGAAAAAACGGAGTCAACCTCAGGGGCGGTCAACGCGGGCGCGGATCTGGCGGAGCGGGTCGGAGTCAACGGGTCCACGGGGGCTACCGGGTCCAGCGGGTCTGGATCGGGCGCGGTCGGCCCGCTAGGATTTGCTCCTCGGGAACCCGATCTGGATCGGGGTTCCTCGAGTGGCAGCCGGCGGCTGGCTCGATCGACGACGCGGCGACCGGGGCGGCTGGCTCCCGTCAGGCGGGCGGCGCTGGGTGCCCGGCCGGCGGCGAGGGGAGGCCGGGCGCGGCGAGGACGGGAGGAGGCGGCGGGGCGCGGCGGCCGGAGGCTTGAGGGCGGGGCGGCGAGGCGAGGTCCTGCCGGAGGGCGGCGCTCCGACGGCGAGGAGGAGAACGGCGGCGGCGGATCTGGCGAAGAAGACAAAGCGGCGGCGGATCTCGGAAGCACGGCGCGGCGAGTCGGAAGCACGGGTGCGGCGAGTCGGAAGCACGGGAGCAACTAGGTCGGAAGCACGGCGTGTCAACGATGGAAGCACCGCGCGTCAACGGTGGAAGCACCGTGATACGTCCAAAATGCATCACTATTTTGTATCATAATTTATCCTTGTTCATTGATATATTTCACGTTACGGTGATGTTCTTATGTTGTTTTGGTCTATTTTACACAGTTTGCAAACTCTCCGATGCCAGAACAGCAGACGCAGGATTCAACGGTAAAAAGTGGATGCTGAGTTGCTGAAGAAGAATACCTCCAAATTACCTGAAAATTGACGGGAGATATTTTTCAGATGAATCACGAAGACACGCAAAAGGGGAGCCAGAGGGGGGCCACAGGGTGCCCAGGCGGCCTGGGGGCGCGCCCCCCTGGCCGCGCCGGGGGGCGCCTGGAGCCCCTGGCCCACCTCCGGATGCCCCATTTTTCCTATATACTCTCCGTTCTCCGAAAACCCTAAAAAGAAGACTTTTTACGGAGTTCCGCCGCCGCTCCGAGGCGGAAACCTACAGAGAAGAAAAGGGCATCTCCGGCGGGCAGATTCCGCCGGGGAGATCACCTCCCGGAAGGGGAGATCGTCGCCATCGTCATCACCATCGTCATCACCATCGTCACGGGCATCATCGAGATCATCATCAACATCATCCCCAACACCAGAACCATCTCCATCTTCATCCAAATCTCATCTTACAATCGCAACTCGTGTTGTAACTCGTACTACCTATCCTATCTACTCCATCGGTGTTGATTACTACTTTGTGGTGAATGCTATTGAGTTTTGTTGGAGAAATAATATTATGTCCAGATTGTTTATCACATATTTATCCCCACTGATCATGATCTCTTTTATGTCTCGTGAGTAGTTACCTTAGTTCTTGAGGACATGGGGAAAGTCTTGTTGTTAGTAGTCATATGCTGTTGAAGTAATATGTGTTGTTTGATACTTAAGTTGCGTTGTCATTCTACTAGTGGTGTTGTGTGAGTCGAACACCCAACACTTCGCCTTATTAAGGACCTAGGAGAATACATTGTGTATAAAGAATGCTTATGGTGGGTTGCCGGAGTGACAGAAACCTGAACCCCAGTTTGCACGCTTTTGCATAAGGGAATAATGGATCCTCGATCGTATTGCTATGGTTAGGCTTTTGCCTTAAATTCTATCTTGTATTTGCGGATGCTTGCAAGGTGTTTAATCATAAGAGTGCATTCATCTTAGTCTAGAGAGTGCACTAGCATAGATCCACCCACTCAACACTTATCAACACATAACATAGTATCGATACGGAATATGGTGAAAGCACATGACTACCTCTCCCGTGTGTCCTCAGGAACGCTTTAGTCTTTATAAGTTCAGTTGCTAGGCCTCTCCTTTGCTAAGAAAGGATTGGGCCACTTGTTACCCTCAGTACCTTTTACATTACTTGCTTTTACTTTACTGTTGCTTATACCGAGAAAACCCCTAAAAGTTATCTTTCAGTGCTTGCAGTAATTTCTTGCTCAGAATCGCTTATCAATACCTTCTGCTCCTCGTTGGGTTCGACACTCTTACTTATCGAAAACACTGCAATAGATCCTTTACGGTTGTGGGTCATCAAGTACCATTTTCTGGCGCCGTTGCCGGGGAGCGTAGCGCTATTGGTAAAGTGAAACTGGTAAGAAAGTTTTTTATAATTCTGTTTTTATTTTTGCTATTTGCTGCTCCTTGTCCTTATGGACAACCCTATTATTGGATCGTTGCTTGCGGGAAGACGCCCCACACCTGTGGTGGTTGATCCTCCCCCTACTGAAATTGTGCCTTATAAAATACCAGCTGGTATTATCGATTATGTTTTGGCTAATCGTTACGCAGGAGACAGACATCCCGGTGAACACTTGCCATATCTGTCACAATTATGTTCATTATTTAAGCTTGCAGGTGTATCAAGGGAGTTTGTCATGAGGAAATTGTTTGTCGTATCACTTATAGATAAAGCTTCAGATTGGTATGGGCTTCTCGATAACTCACACTTGCTGGACTGGCAGGAGCTTATGTCTCTCTTTTATACTAAGTTTTATCCTCTTCATGAAATTCATCGAGACAGGAATTATATCTATAACTTTAGGTCTCGTGACGGAGAAAGCATTGCTCAAGCTTGGGGGAGATTGAAGTCCCTAATGCTCAAATGCCCTATTCATAAGCTTCCCAAGGAAATTATACTTACAAATTTTTATGCCAGGCTTTCTCGTCAGGATAAGGAGATGCTGGATGCCTCCTCTAGTGGGGTGTTTCAGAAGAAGAGTGTTGAAGAAAGGTGGGATCTCCTTGAAAGAATCCAGAGGAATACCGAAGATTGGGAAATTGATAAAGGTATTGAACCCGCTATAAATTATGAACATGATTATATTGAGAGCTATGTGGAAACTGATTACTTCAATACTTTTTGCTCTAAGATTGGTCTTGATTCCCATCTAGTGATTGATTTGTGTAAGAATTTTGCCTCTCACGTTGATTCTTTTAAAAAGAAGAGAGACCAGCACCATGAACCTTTTAAAGAACCACCTATTGATATTTATGTTGCTGACCCTATTTTGCCTGTAGTTATATATGAAAAGCCTCCTTTTCCCACGAGGATAAGGGAGCACTCTCTTGTGACAGGCATAATAAATAAAAGCGAGAGAAGAGTTGATGAGCCTGAGGACCAGATCAAAGTCGATCCTCAAGTTGCATTGATTAAAGACCTTGCTACTAATGATGTTTTGGATTCCAATATAAATTTTTGTGCTGTTTCCACTAACCTTGTCACAGCCAAGAATAAAGGCCCAATTTCAGGTACTCCAGTGGTATCTGTTAAAATAGGAGATCACAATTATTATGGGCTATGCGATTTGGGATCGAGTGCAAGCGCTATCCCCTATTCACTTTATGAAGAAATCATCAGTGAGATTTTCCCTTGTGAACTCGAAGAAGTTGATGTTACTATTCATCTTGCAAATAGAACAACTATCTCTCCTATCGGAATTGAGAGGGACAATTTTTGTCCAATTATTTTTGGTAGACCTTTTCTTAGAACTTGTGGAGCTATAATAGATTGCAAGAAAGGTAAAGTTTCTGTTGAATTCGATGGTGAGCCATATGAATTTAATTTTTCTAAGTTCTCTAAGCAGCCTCGTGGTACTGATTTACCTAGTGATGATAAAATTATTGAAAGTATTGCCTCTATTGCTATTCCCCCTAATGATCCTTTGCAACAATACATGGAGGACCACGAGAATGATTTGCATATGCAGGAAAGAAATGAACTAGATGAAATATTCTTGAGGCAGCCTGCTATCCTGAAGCACAACCTTCCAGTTGAACCTTTGGGAATTTTATCAAAACCGAAAGAAGACCCGGTGTTCGATCTTAAACCTCTTCCCGATACGCTCAAGTATGCTTATTTAGATGAAAAGAAAGTATATCCTGTTATTATCAATTCTAACCTTTCAGGATATGAAGAGGAGCGATTATTGGTAGTACTTCGTAAACACCGAGGCGCAATTGGCTATACCCTTGATGACCTTAAGGGGATTAGTCCATCTATCTGTCAACATACTATCAACCTTGAGCCTGATGCTAAACCAGTTGTTGATCATCAACGACGGTTGAACCCGAAGATGATGGATGTCGTGAGAACTGAAATTCTTAAGCTTCTAGCCGCAGGTATTATCTACCCTATAGCTGATAGTAAGTGGGTAAGTCCGGTACATTGTGTTCCTAAGAAAGGAGGTACAACTGTGGTTCCTAATGATAAAAATGAATTAATACCTCAGAGAATTATTATTGGATATAGAATGTGTATTGATTACAGGAAGTTGAACAAGGCAACCAGGAAGGATCACTATCCGTTGTCGTTCATCGACCAAATGCTTGAAAGGTTATCCAAAAATACCCACTTTTGTTATCTCGATGGTTATTCTGGCTTCTCTCAAATGCATGTTAACACTGCTGAGGGATCGAAGAAGGTGAGAGTGTCTAGAGGGGGGGGGGGAATAGACTACTCGACAAGATAAAAATTCTGTCTTTTATCAAGGACAGATTTTGGCAGATTTTGCATAACACACAAGTCAAGTAGCACACTACACATGCAATTCTAGAGTATGGGCAGCGGAAAGTAAATTGCACAAGTAGTAAAGAGAAGTGGAGAAGATCAAACGCAATTTGGAGACGCAATGATTTTTCCCGTGGTTCCGATAGGTGGTGCTATAGTACATCCACGTTGATGGAGACTTCAACCCATGGAGGGTAACGGCTGCGCGAGTCCACGAAGGGCTCCACCCACGAAGGGTCCACGAAGAAGCAACCTTGTCTATTCCATCATGGCCTACGCCCACGGAGGGCTAGCCTTACTCGGGGTAGATCTTCACGAAGTAGGCGATCTCCTTGCCCTTACAAACTTCTTGGTTCAACTCCACATCTCGATGACGGAGGCTCCCAAGCGACACCTAACCAATCTAGGAGGCACCACCCTCCAAAAGGTAATAGATGTTGTAGATGATGATGAACTCCTTGCTCTTGTGCTTCAAATGATAATCTCCCCAACACTCAACTCTCCTCACTGATTTGGCTGTGGTGGAAGAAAGGATTGAGTGGAAAGCAACTTGGGAAGGTTAGAGATCAAGTTTCATATGGTGGGAGTGGAGCAACTTGATCTCAACACAAGGGTAGGTAGTTCTCTTCTCAGAAATGTAAGGTAGGAGTGGTAGTTCTTTCTGATGGCTCTCTCCACGAATGAAGAGGGGGTGGAGGGGTATAAATAGCCTCCACACAAAATCCAACCGTTACACACACATTTGAGCAAACTCGGTGGGACCGAAGTGGAGAACTCGGTGAGACCGAAAGTTCAAATAATGTGAACGTTGGGGTTTTCAGTGGGACCGAAAATACCATCTCGGTTAGTCCGATTCGTGCAAAAGACAAGAGCTTGCCAGTTTCGGTGAGACCGACTTCATCATCTCGGTGACACCGATTTGATGACAGAAGGTTACAGAAGCTTGGCAACTCATGTTTCGGTGAAACCGATATCAGAATCGGAAAATCCGATTTTGCTAGGGTTTGGCTTATGGCTGAGGTGGTTCATCTCGGTGTGACTGAGTTTGGATTATCGGTGGGACCGAGATTACATATGAGTGAATATTTGTAGTGAAAGTTGCTGATAGTTTAGGAGATGTATCACTAAGCACTTGAGCAACCAGATCATCATCATAACCTCATCCCCTTTTAATAGTATTGGCTTTTCCTATGGACTCAATGTGATCTTGGATCACTAAACCAAAAATGGAGCCTTGAGCTTTTGCCAATGCTTGCCTTAGCATTTTGAGGGGTCCACTTCTTCAGTCCTTTTGCCATGCCAATGTGATTGAGTTTCCTGAAACATACTTGATAAAAGCATTAGTCCAACCACAAAGTATGTTGTCATTAATTACCAAAACCACCCAGGGAGCAAATGTGCTTTCAATCTCCCCCTTTTTGGTAATTGATGGCAACACACTAAAATCACACTAAACAAGACATCAAAGCTTATTGAAAGAAAGACAGAATTATCACGAAAGCTTTGACAAACATGTAGTACACAGGCTCCCCCTACAAGTGTGCAAGATTTTCATAAATTATGGTTTTGGACTACCACAAGCACACAAGAGAGATAAGCAAGATGTGCTACATGCATCTTGGCTATATGCATCAGAGCAGATGAAAAGAAGTGAGTGATAATTCATATGTGCATGGTGATTTCTTGCAAACAAATATTCACAAGCAAGTCACCATCATGCACATTCTGCAAAGTGCATATACTTACCTTGAGGTTCCTTGGCATTGTGCCTGAAGAGATAAACTTGGGAAAACAAGGTTAGATAACACAAGAGTATTTCTTCAACCAACTGCAAGAACCTTAAGAGTACCAAGCCAGGGATGACATGTATAAAGAGTGTCTCATATTGAGCACAAGCTTGAATCAGCAAACATGTCTCCGAAACTGAAAGATTTTCAATGAACTCTGAGAGATTTTGCTTTCCATAAGATATCCATTGTGAAGATTCCTCTCCCTTTGAGTTCTAAGACTTAGATCAAGGGGTTTGATGGAAAGAGCAAAACCAAAAGAATGATGCCAAATGAGAATGACGCCAATTGTAATGTCCAATGTGAAACACGGCAAAGAAATTCTCAACACGGCAAAGCTTTGATGTGATTCTCTCCCCCTTAAGGTAAGATTGCTCTTCTTCTCCCCCTAAATCTTCTCTTCTCCCCCTAAGTCTTCTCCCCCTTTGACATCAAGTGCCGAAAAGGACAGCAAACTAGGAAGGTCAGGGAAGATGGAAAGAAAGGAGTGGGATCCTTAAGAATCACAACAGGGCAAAAAGGAACATGCATAGAGAATCATCGAGTGGAGCTGCAGAAGATGATGTCCTGGAAGAAATAAATCGGTGACACCGAATTGAGATGGATCGGTGGGTCCGAAAGTCAGGGACTTAGGGTAGATCCTTTTCGGTTAGACCGAAATATTTAAATCGGTGACACCGAGTTTAATTCCAAGGAAATACAGAAATAATTCAGCTCACTTTGCGAGGAATGTTTCAAAGGATTTGCAATGAATTTGTGAAAGATTTTCGAGGAATTGATTAGAGCCAGAAGGATATTCACAAAGACATAAGAATAGAAATGAAAAAGATTCCTAGATGAAGTTTTTTTTTTAAGAAAACTCAATGAGAGAACATAAGAGAAAATAGAAAGACTCCAAAACATATGTACTTCATCTAGATAAAGGTCGGCGACAAGGTCACCTATGTTTGAGTATATTGACTTAGGAGTCAAATGAGGACATTTGATCATAGGTCATACTCATCATTTAAGCTCAAAATGGGGTTGCCATTTTTCGATTAAGCATTCAATGTGATCACATCTTATGAAGCTGCTTGTACTCATGACTTTGAGTAAAGCTCCTTAAAGATGTGAAGAACATACCTTGGGCTTGTTGTTGCTTTGCTCATGTAGGTAAACTTGATGTAGGTGCTCATTGAATGTGAAGTTGGAGCGCCATTTCCACTTGTGTAGATCATCTTCCTACATGGGTTAGACAAGCAAGGAAATACTCAAGGATATCCAAGATGACAAGAGTGAAATACTAGATGTATAAGATGTCAAAAAGGATATGTGGAATTTTGTTCCTCGAACTCAACATCCCAAAGGGCTAGATACTTGGTCAATGACAAGATTACTCATGGTTTGAGTGTGTGGTAATCTTGTGGAATGTAGATCATCCAAGTACCTGCAAGGAGTTAGATGCAATACAAGGAGGCAAATGTGTCCAAGACATATGATCACCATCATAAGAGCAATATCAAGGATTAGTCAAGTGGGCTCATGCCTTGCATGCATAAATGGAGTTCTCACTCCAAGTTTGAAGCATCAATGATGTTCAACTCACTCCTTAAGCGACAAAACACCTTCTCATCAAGAGGTTTTGTAAAGATATCAGCGAGTTGTTTGTCAGTACGAACATGCTTAAGATTGATGTCACCCTTGGCAATATGATCACGAATGAAATGGTGACGAACTTCAATATGCTTCGTTCGAGAGTGTTGCACGGGATTGTGTCCAATTTTAATCGCACTCTCATTGTCACAAAGCAAGGGAACATGTCTCACATGTATCCCATAATCCTTAAGCGTTTGTGTCATCCATAGCAATTGAGCACAACACGAACCAGCAGCAATATATTCTGCTTCGGTAGTGGATAATGATACCGAATTTTGTTTCTTGGAGGACCAAGATACAAGGGATCGACCAAGGAATTGACACGTACCCGAAGTTGACTTTCTATCAACCTTGTCACCGGCATAGTCCGAGTCGGAATAGCCAACAAGGTCGAAAGAGGCCCTCTTAGGATACCAAATGCCAAAGTTTGGTGTGTGTATCAAATATCTCACGATCCTTTTAACAGCTTTAAGATGACATTCTTTAGGGGCTGCTTGATATCGCGCACACATGCATACACTTAAAATTATGTCAGGACGAGAAGCACAAAGATATAGTAGAGAACCAATCATAGATCGGTAAACCCTTTGATCAACGGGTTCTCCATCTTTTGTTAAGTCATTATGTCCACTTGTAGGCATGGGGGTACTCATACCTTTGCTTTCTTGCATGTTGAACTTCTTGAAGAGATCCTTGGTGTACTTTGTTTGTGAGACAAAGGTACCCTCCTTAGATTGCTTGATTTGCAACCCAAGGAAGAATTTGAGTTCACTCATCATGGACATCTCATACTTCTCCGACATGAGCTGTCCAAACTTCTTGCTAAAATGAGGGTTAGTTGAACCAAAGATAATATCATCAACATATATTTGGCACACAAATAGTTCACCATTAACCCTTTTCGTGAACAGCGTTGAGTCTATCTTTCCAATCTCAAAGCCTTTTTCAAGAAGAAAGCTAGTCAAGCATTTGTACCAAGCTCTAGGAGCATGTTTAAGACCATAAAGAGCTTTGTGCAACTTGTAAACATGATTAGGCTTTTTGGGATTCACAAATCTGGGAGGTTGTTTCACAAATACTTCCTCCTCAATTTCACCATTTAGGAAAGCACTTTTGATATCCATTTGATAGAGAGTAATATCATGGTGATTGGCATAAGCAAGAAGAATGTGAATGGACTCAAGTCTAGCAACGGGGGCATAGGTCTCACCATAGTCCATACCTTCGACTTGTGTGTAACCTTGAGCTACGAGACGAGCCTTGTTGCGGATGACTTGTCCATCTTCATCTTGCTTGTTCCGAAACACCCATTTGGTTCCAATGATGTTTTGATCATCCTTGGGCTTCTCTACCAAAGTCCATACCTTATTCCTCTCGAAGTTGTGTAGTTCTTCGTGCATAGCGTTCACCCAATCCGGGTCTTCAAGTGCTTCTTCTACCTTCATAGGTTCAATGCTAGAGATAAATGAGTAATGCTCACAAAAGTTAGCTAAGCGAGTTTTAGAGCGAGTAATTCTCCCGGAGTTGATGTCGTTCATCATTTGTTCCACGGGATGATTTTTCTTGACTCTTGCTCGGACTCGGGATAGATTTTGTTGAGGTTGTGGCTGAGCTTCCTCATC
Source organism: Secale cereale (assembly GCA_902687465.1). Taxonomy (NCBI): domain Eukaryota; kingdom Viridiplantae; phylum Streptophyta; class Magnoliopsida; order Poales; family Poaceae; genus Secale; species Secale cereale. The sequence continues at coordinate 530,783,730 of LR738712.1, read as the reverse complement.
ATCTTCATCTTCCTCTTCTTCTTCTTCATTGTTGTTGGTGTTATCTTGAGGCGGTGGAGAAGGAGGTTGTGGTGGATCTTCTTGTTGCACTTCCTCATCTTGGTGAGTTCCACTTGTGGAGGCCTCCATGTTGCCTTGAGGTTCATCTCTCCGTGAGGTAGGGGGCTCCACATATGTAGATGAGGTACTCTCCTTCACATCCATGGGACGGATCTTTCCAATAGATAGATCTTGGATAGCTTCCGATGGGTCCTTGTCTCCTACATCAATAGGCATTTGCTCTACTTGCGAGCCATTAGATTCATCAAACTTCACGTCTACCGTCTCTTCAACCTTTCGGGTGAAATTATTGTAGACACGGTAGGTGTGGGAGTTTGATCCATAACCAAGAAGAAAACCTTCATGAGATTTAGGAGCAAATTTAGACCGACGATGCTTATCAAGGATATAGCATTTCGAACCAAAGACACGAAAGTATCCCACTTGGGGTTTGTTACCGGTGAGGAGCTCGTATGATGTCTTGCCGAGGAGCTTATGAAGATAAAGCCTGTTGATAGCATGACAAGCTGTCTCGACCGCTTCCGCCTAAAAATGCTTCGGTGTCTTGTATTCATCAAGCATCGTTCTCGCCATCTCTATGAGCGTTCGGTTCTTCCTCTCAACAACTCCATTTTGTTGAGGAGTGTACGTAGCCGAGAACTCATGTAGAATCCCTTCCTCATCGAGAAAAGAGTCTACATTGGCGTTCTTGAACTCCGTTCCATTGTCACTCCGAACTTTCTTGATCTTCACCTCAAATTGATTTTGGGCCTTTTTGGCAAAGGTTTTGAAGATTCTCTGAACCTGTGATTTGTCATCAAGGAAAAATACCCACGTAAATCTGGAATAATCATCAACTATAACTAGACCAAAGGAGTTACCACCAAGGCTTTTGTAAGCATTGGGACCGAAGAGATCCATATGAAGAAGCTCAAGCGGTCTCCTTGTGGTCATGATGTTCTTCACGGGATGACTTCCACCTACTTGTTTTCCTTCTTGACAAGCACTACAAAGTCTATCTTTGTCAAAGAAAACATCTTTAACGCCAAGAATATGATCACCTTTGATCAGCTTGTCTAGATTACGCATACCAACATGTCCAAGCCTTCTATGCCATAACCAACCTTTAGAAGATTTAGCAATGAAGCAAGCTCTAGGTTGGGCTTTCTTAGTGAAATCAACAATATATAGATCACCTCTACGGATACCGGTAAACGCCATGTTGTGATTGTCATGACGAAAGACTTGGCAATCTACTTCGGTGAATAGCACGTTGAATCCAAAGTCAGCTAATCTAGACACGGAAAGTAAATTGTATCCAAGAGATTCTACAAGCATGACATTTTGAATAGAGCTATCATGAGATATGGCCACCTTACCAAGGCCAAGTACCTTACCCTTGGAGTTGTCTCCAAAAGTCACATACTTGCGTGGACCATCGTTCTTTGCAAGCTCTCGAAACATGTCTTTGTCTCCGGTCATGTGGTCGGTGCATCCACTATCAAGAATCCACTCTTTTTCGCCGGACATGTAGTCTCTCAGGTTTGCCATAAGATTGAGACTCTTCATGATCTTGTCTAGCTCGGTGTCCGAATCGGAGTAATCATCATCATGCTCATGCTCATCATCATATTGACCCATAGATTGTTCATCATCAACACCTAGGTCAATTTGATAACTACTTGCATTAGTTTTGTCAATGTGACAATAATCTTCGGAATGCAATACAAGAGCATTTCTAATTAAAACAATGATAAGACCGGGATCACCCTTCTTTTTCATAAGATCACGAAGCTCAAAGAAGCATTTATCAAAGTTGGGATCATTGGGGCGCATCTTATCAAATTCAATAGTCTTGTATAGAATTTCATCAAGACCTCTCAAAGAGTAGTCCGGATAAAGTTCTTCCAAGAACTTCCACATAGCATAGGCGCACTCAAAGTTTGTAACGAGCTTAAGCAAGTTATCGGGTAACCCTCTAATGATAAGATTTACAGTCCTAAGGTTACGAAGCAAATCAAGCTCTTCATCCATGGTAGGGTGCAAGGGGTCGAATGGAGGCACATAGGGGGTCTCAACATATTTGAGCAAATTGTACGTCTTAAAGATAGTAAGCATTTCAACCCTCCATGAGTTATAAGACACTCCATTAAGAATAGGCACTCTATGGCTAACACTCCCAAACGTAGACACGTCCATCTTCCTCCAATGGTGTGTAAACCAAAGCAATGGAGACCAAGGCTCTGATACCAATTGAGGGATCGAAGAAGGTGAGAGTGTCTAGAGGGGGGGGGGAATAGACTACTCGACAAGATAAAAATTCTGTCTTTTATCAAGGACAGATTTTGCATAACACACAAGTCAAGTAGCACACTACACATGCAATTCTAGAGTATGGGCAGCGGAAAGTAAATTGCACAAGTAGTAAAGAGAAGTGGAGAAGATCAAACGCAATTTGGAGACGCAATGATTTTCCCCGTGGTTCTGATAGGTGGTGCTATCGTACATCCACGTTGATGGAGACTTCAACCCACGGAGGGTAACGGCTGCGCGAGTCCACGAAGGGCTCCACCCACGAAGGGTCCACGAATAAGCAACCTTGTCTATTCCATCATGGCCTACGCCCACGGAGGGCTAGCCTTACTCGGGGTAGATCTTCACGAAGTAGGCGATCTCCTTGCCCTTACAAACTTCTTGGTTCAACTCCATATCTCGATGACGGAGGCTCCCAAGCGACACCTAACCAATCTAGGAGGCACCACCCTCCAAAAGGTAATAGATGTTGTAGATGATGATGAACTCCTTGCTCTTGTGCTTCAAATGATAATCTCCCCAACACTCAACTCTCCTCACTGATTTGGCTGTGGTGGAAGAAAGGATTGAGTGGAAAGCAACTTGGGAAGGTTAGAGATCAAGTTTCATATGGTGGGAGTGGAGCAACTTGATCTCAACACAGGGGTAGGTAGTTCTCTTCTCAGAAATGTAAGGTAGGAGTGGTAGTTCTTTCTGATGGCTCTCTCCACGAATGAAGAGGGGGTGGAGGGGTATAAATAGCCTCCACACAGAATCCAACCGTTACACACACATTTGAGCAAACTCGGTGGGACCGAAGTGGACAACTCGGTGAGACCGAAAGTTCAAATAATGTGAACGTTGGGGTTTTCGGTGGGACCGAAAATACCATCTCGGTTAGTCCGATTCGTGCAAAAGACAAGAGCTTGCCAGTTTCGGTGAGACCGACTTCATCATCTCGGTGACACCGATTAGATGACAGAAGGTTACAGAAGCTTGGCAACTCATGTTTTGGTGAAACCGATATCAGAATCGGAAAATCCGATTTTGCTAGGGTTTGGCTTATGGCTGAGGTGGTTCATCTCGGTGTGACTGAGTTTGGACTATCGGTGGGACCGAGATTACTTATGAGTGAATATTTGTAGTGAAAGTTGCTGATAGTTTAGGAGATGTATCACTAAGCACTTGAGCAACCAGATCATCATCATAACCTCATCCCCTTTTAATAGTATTGGCTTTTCCTATGGACTCAATGTGATATTGGATCACTAAACCAAAAATGGAGTCTTGAGCTTTTGCCAATGCTTGCCTTAGCATTTTGAGGGGTCCACTTCTTCAGTCCTTTTGCCATGCCAATGTGATTGAGTTTCCTGAAACATACTTGATAAAAGCATTAGTCCAACCACAAAGTATGTTGTCATTAATTACCAAAACCACCCAGGGAGCAAATGTGCTTTCAACTGCCGATCAAGAGAAGACCACTTTTACTTGTCCCTTTGGTACTTATGCTTACATGCGTATGCCTTTTGGTTTATGTAATGCCCCTGCTACTTTTCAAAGGTGTATGTTTGCTATCTTTCATGGTTTCTGCGGGGATATTAAGGAAGTCTTCATGGACGATTTCTCCGTCTATGGAACTTCTTTTGACCATTGTCTTCACAACCTTAATAAAGTTTTGCAGAGATGCGAGGAGACAAATTTGGTACTCAACTGGGAAAAGTGCCACTTTATGGTTAATGAAGGAATTGTTCTTGGTCATAAGATTTCCGAAAGGGTAATTGAAGTGGACAAGGCCAAGATCGAAGCTATTGAAAGGATGCCCTATCCAAGGGACATCAAAGGTATTCACAGTTTTCTCGGTCATGCAGGTTTTTATAGAAGATTTATTAAAGACTTTTCTAAAACCGCGAGACCCCTCACTAATCTTCTCCAGAAGGATGTTCCTTTTGTATTTGATGGAAATTGTAAGGAAGCTTTTGAAGTCCTTAAGAAAGCTTTAATAACTGCTCCTATAGTACAACCACCTGACTGGAATTTACCTTTTGAGATTATGTGTGATGCAAGTCATTTTGTTGTTGGAGCTGTTTTGGGACAAAGAGTTGATAAGAAATTGAATGTTATACATTATGCTAGTAAAACCCATGATAGTGCTCAAAGAAACTATGCTACTACTGAGAAGGAATTCTTAGCTGTAGTTTTTGCTTGTGATAAGTTTAGGCAGTATATTGTTGATTCCAAAGTTATTATTCATACTGATCATGCTGCCATTAAGTATCTTATGACAAAGAAGGATGCCAAGCCAAGGCTTATCAGATGAGTACTCCTTCTTCAAGAATTTGATTTGCAGATTGTTGATAGGAAAGGGGAAGACAATCAGGTGGCGGACAATCTTTCAAGGATGGAAGATATACCGCACGACCCCATCCCAGTTAACGATAGTTTTCCAGACGAGCAACTTGCCATTGTAAAAGTACAATCTCTTTCCGATCCTTGGTATGCAGATTATGCTAATTTTATTGTTGCAAAGTATTTGCCTCCAGGTCTAACATTTCAGCAAAGGAAGAAGTTCTTTCATGATTTGAGGCACTACTTTTGGGATGACCCACATCTTTTCAAAGAAGGTCCCGACGGGATCGTGAGAAGATGCATTCCGGAACATGAGTAGAAGGACATTCTCAGACGGTGTCATGATAGTCCCTATGGAGGACATCATGCCGGTGAAAGGACTGCACATAAGGTTCTTCAATCAGGTTTTTATTGGCCTACTCTCTTTAAAGATGCTAGAAATTATGTTTTAGCCTGTGATAAATGTCAGAGAGTTGGTAACATTAGTAGAAGGAATGAGATGCCTATGAATTACTCACTAGTGATTGAACCTTTCGATTGTTGGGGTTTTGATTTTATGGGTCCTTTTCCTTCTTCGCACAAGTACACTCACATTTTAGTAGCTGTTGATTATGTGACCAAGTGGGTTGAAGCAATCCCCACTGAAAGTGCTGATCACAAGACATCTTTGAAAATGCTTAAAGATGTAATATTTCCCAGGTTTGGTGTACCAAGGTATCTCATGACTGATGGGGGATCACACTTCACGCACGGAGCTTTTAGAAAAGCTTTGGCCAAATACGATGTTAATCATAGAATTGCTTCACCATATCATCCTCAAACTAGTGGGCAAGTTGAGCTCACCAATAGAGAGATTAAGTTGATCTTGCAGAAAACAGTAAACAGAAATAGGAAGGATTGGTCAAACAAGTTAGGAGATGCTTTGTGGGCATATAGAACTGCTTACAAAAACCCCATGGGCATGTCTCCCTATAAGATGGTGTATGGCAAGGCTTTCCATTTGCCATTAGAGTTAGAGCACAAAGCTTTCTGGGCTGTTAGAGAGCTTAACGCTGACCCAAAACTAGCTGGTGAGAAGCGTCTCATGAACTTGACTTCTCTAGATGAATGGAGAAGTGAAGCTTACGAGAGCGCTAAAATGTTCAAGGAAAAGGTAAAAAAGTGGCATGATAAGAAGATTCTGAAACGTGAATTTAATGTTGGTGATAAAGTTTTGTTGTTTAGATCCCGTTTCAGGTTTTCTCCAGGTAAACTACTTTCCAGGTGGGAAGGACCATTTCATATTGAAGAAGTTTATCGGTCTAGTGCAATTAAGATTAACAATTTTGAAGGCACCAAACCTCAAGTTGTGAATGGGCGAAGACTTAAACATTACATAGCAGGAGACCCTATCAATGTTGATGTGAATATAATATACACAACAACTCACGAAGAACATGTTGCAGCCCTGTTTCAGACGCCAGCAGAAGCAGAATAAAGAAAAGGTATGTAGTACGGTAAGGAAACACCGCAAACCATCATGAAAGTTCCGTATTACGAGTTTTTGAAAAATTAGTAAAATTCCGAGTCTAATTGGAGCCGGAGACGACCTCCAAGGAGTCCAGGCGCCCCCCTGGCGCGCCCCCCCTGGGCCGCGCCGGCAGGCCGCCTGGACACCCGGGAGCCCGTCTCCGACCCCGCTTTGGTCAGTTACCTTCCTTTCTGTGCATAAATTTTTCCTATATATTTGCCCGGATTGTTCCGGCAACGTATCTTGCGATTTCGCGTGTTTTCTCTTCGATCTGTTTCTGCCAGGGAATCTTTCAGCTGAATTTAGGTGCCATGGCTTCTCCAAGTTCCCCCAAGGACAAGTTCGTCGTCAACGTCATCAACCCTTACCTCGCTGAGGTGAAGAAGCACCCTCAGGTTGTTCGGATGGAGGACGGTGTCCTTCATCAAGAAGATCTGAAGGGACCTATCAAGGGGGGGAGCATCCAGGCCAGGCTGGAAGAAGTGGAGCAAGAAGTCTTCGAGTACAAGAAGATGACCGAGCATGGTGTCGAAGCTAACTTTGACATCACCAACGAGCTGAAGAACTACTTCCTGAAGGAGATGAAGGAGATGTGGGAAAGAATCGCCGCGTCTGAAGAGAGAATTATAGAGCTCAAAGGGCAAATTAACGATCTACATAACCAGAACTGTGAGTATGAACTAAGGTTTCTGCGCATGGGTTTGGGTCCTGAATGCAGGATTCAGGAGACGAGCTTCTCATATGAGACTGGAGAACCCCTTCCATGGAAGCGTTTCGCCAAGGACTACTTGATCAATGCCAACAAGGATGATGAGTGAAATCTCCTGGGGTAATGGCATTCCCTTGGCTTGTTCCAAGCTTGGGGGAGTGCCCGGTATCTTTATCTTTACCTTTTTGTCTTTTAGAGTCAAGTAGAGTCGTATCATGTCTAGGGAGGTTATCATATGAGATAGGTGTGTGCATTGAGGTCTATCGCTCCTTCGGTGAGGAATTGTATCCGTGAGTGTGGAGTCGTTTATGATGGAATATTAATGAGAAGTTTATCGGTTCCTTTTGCTGCACTCGGTATTCTCTTCACGCAATCGACCTTATATGATGATTCTTATGGGGAGTATTGACCTTATGTCAGGTATGGCTATGAAACTTTATTTAATCTTGGCAAATATAGCTTTGGTCATAACAACAAACATGATTTTCTTAAAGTATCAACATAGCCAAAAACTTTATGTTATTATGCTTGAAGTGTTATGCTGACAAGGAAGACAACTTGATGTGTTATGCTTATTTCAATGTTCATGCTTTATATTGCTTTGCATCTTAGTCATGATCAATTGTCTGTTCTCTCAAAACCTTTGCTAGCCTAACTCTGTACTAAGCGGTATTCTGCTTGTGCATCCATACCCTTAAGCCAATACCTTCCATATGAGTCCACCATACCTACCTACTCGTGGTATTCCACTACCACCTCCTAAAAGTATATAATTTATGTGTTATCCTTAAATGTTCAAAATCTTTTATTTTGTGCCCCTGTTTTAGCTCATGAGGAAGTAATAGCTAATTCATAGTCTTTTTGAGTTGGACAAGCTTCACCCCGGGATTGCATGTATAATGTGCAAACCCATAATACGAGAAGGAACTGGCAAGGAGTGCGCCCGGCTTAAAAATAATATAACAAACAAACCCTCCTTCACGCTTTGTTCATGAGAAATCAGAAAACTTTGGCAGTGATAAACAAAGGAGAATAAGAGGATGTTATCGTCCTCGTGCGGGAGCCGTTCCTCGAAACTCGTCCAGCTCAAAAAGCAATTGAGTTATCTATTAGCATTCGTTGACAAATCATGCACTCCTAAAAACTTGTTTTCATTCTGTTTGATTTGAGGATAGCACATGAGTTTTCCCTACTACCCTAGAGCAGGGCCTATCTTTTAATTTTAAGTTGAGTCAGTTACTTCTACTTCCTTCTATTCCTCAAAGAGAGCAGACGTTTGATGTTGATAAGGATTCATTCATATAAAGCTGCATTAAGATTTGTCATATCATATCCTTGTTGACATTATCATTCGATAAGTAAGTTGTTTGTCATGCCCAGCTAAGGCAAACATCTTCCTTTGTGTTAACACTTTCACTTCTTGCCTATTAACATGTTATTTTCAAAAAGCTTCAATTGATCTCATCAAATATAAGAGCAAAAGTTAAATCTATTGTTGTTCTTTGACCAAAGGACATGTTTGCCATGATATAATGAGTTTCCTTAGCCCTACTTTCGAATATAAGAGTTATCACTATTTCATAAGGGCCTTATGAGTTGAAGATTGCTGTTAAGGATATTTGAGTTGGTAAAGAAACTATGATGCTTCTTGTCCGTATTCTATTTATCGACACTTCACTCTCTAAACTTGTGGACAGGTTTACCGAGTTCATATTCGCTTGGGGACAAGCGAGGTCTAAGCTTGGGGGTGTTGATACGTCCAAAATGCATCACTATTTTGTATCATAATTTATCCTTATTCATTGATATATTTCACGTTACGGTGATGTTCTTATGTTGTTTTGGTCTATTTTACACAGTTTGCAAACTCTCCGATGCCAGAACAGCAGACGCAGGATTCAGCAGTAAAAAGTGGATGCTGAGTTGCTGAAGAAGAATACCTCCAAATTACCTGAAAATTGACGGGAGATATTTTTCAGATGAATCACGAAGACACGCAAAAGGGGAGCCAGAGGGGGGCCACAGGGTGCCCAGGCGGCCTGGGGGCGCGCCCCCCCTGGCCGCGCCGGGGGGGGGGGGCGCCTGGAGCCCCTGGCCCACCTCCGGATGCCACCTTTTGCCTATATACTCTCCGTTCTCCGAAAATCCTAAAAAGAAGACTTTTTACGGAGTTCCGCCGCCGCTCCGAGGCGGAAACCTACAGAGAAGAAAAGGGCATCTCCGGCGGGCAGATTCCGCCGGGGAGATCACCTCCCGGAAGGGGAGATCGTCGCCATCGTCATCACCATCGTCACGGGCATCATCGAGATCATCATCAACATCATCCCCAACACTAGCACCATCTCCATCTTCATCCAAATCTCATCTTACAATCGCAACTCGTGTTGTAACTCGTACTACCTATCCTCTCTACTCCATCGGTGTTGATTACTACTTTGTGGTGAATGCTATTGAGTTTTGTTGGAGAAATATTATTATGTCCAGATTGTTTATCACATATTTATCCCCACTGATCATGATCTCTTTTATGTCTCGTGAGTAGTTACCTTAGTTCTTGAGGACATGGGGAAAGTCTTGTTGTTAGTAGTCATATGCTGTTGAAGTAATATGTGTTGTTTGATACTTAAGTTGTGTTGTCATTCTACTAGTGGTGTTGTGTGAGTCGAACACCCAACACTTCGCCTTATTAAGGACCTAGGAGAATACATTGTGTATAAAGAATGCTTATGGTGGGTTACCGGAGTGACAGAAACCTGAACCCCAGTTCGCACGCTTTTGCATAAGGGAATAATGGATCCTCGATCGTATTGCTATGGTTAGGCTTTTACCTTAAATTCTATCTTGTATTTGCGGATGCTTGCAAGGTGTTTAATCATAAGAGTGCATTCATCTTAGTCTAGAGAGTGCACTAGCATAGATCCACCCACTCAACACTTATCAACACATAACATAGTATCGATACGGAATATGGTGAAAGCACATGACTACCTCTCCGGTGTGTCCTCGGGAACGCTTTAGTCTTTATAAGTTCAGTTGCTAGGCCTCTCCTTTGCTAAGAAAGGATTGGGCCACTTGTTACCCTCAGTACCTTTTACATTACTTGCTTTTACTTTACTGTTGCTTATACCGAGAAAACCCCTAAAAGTTATCTTTCAGTGCTTGCAGTAATTTCTTGCTCAGAATCGCTTATCAATACCTTCTGCTCCTTGTTGGGTTCGACACTCTTACTTATCGAAAACGCTGCAATAGATCCCTTACGGTTGTGGGTCATCACACCGCGCGGCAGAGGTCGAAACATTAGGGTTTTGGACGCAAAATTGGAGGGGGTGGACGTTTATATAGGCACAAGGAGCTAGGGTTGTCCAATTGAGGGGAGGTTTTCGGCCACGAGATCACAATTGAATGGCCTAGATGAAGGGAAGGGTTTGAGTTGGGTTGGTGGGCTGTTGGAGGGGTGTCTTGGGCATCAAATAGGAGGTACTTTCAGCCCACGAGGATAACTGTTGGAGCATCAAACGAACTCCAAACGCGACGAGATTTGACAGGCGGGTTACACATACAAAAAAAACATCACACGACAAGTCTCACGCCAAACCGGAAACGTTACACGGCCAAACACCAAAGTAGGCCTCGGGGATGCCACGGACACGTGAGAGAGCTCCGGAACTCGAAATGGACAACGGGAAGGAACAAGTGGGATCGGATGCAAACGACAACCGAAATGCAATGCAATGCACATGACAACATGACATGGATGAATGCACATACGCACACGACAAAACGACGAAAACCCGAAAAGACGAAGAACCCGGAATGGAACTGATGAAGCCAAAGTTTATATTGCCCAAAAGGGAAAGTATTACATCCGGGGCATTACAAACTCTCCTCTACTACAAAAAGATCTCGTCCTGAGATCTAGGACTGGAAGAAGGAAGGGTACTCGGAACGAAGGTGATCTTCTCGTTGCCACGTAGCTTCTCTGTCGGTATGGTGTGACCACTTGACTTTCAAGAATTTGATTGACTTGTTGCGGGTCTTGCGCTCGGTTTCTTCGAGAATAGCAACTGGGTGCTCTCAGTAAGACAAGTCTTGTTGAAGATCAATCTCCTCAAACGGAATGGTGCGTTCAGGTGTCTTGAAGCACTTGCGGAGTTGAGACACATGAAACACATCATGAACATTGGCGAAGTTGGAAGGGAGCTCAAGTTGATAGGCTAGATCGCCTCTTTTTCCAAGGATCTTGAAAGGGCCCACGTATCTAGGAGCAAGCTTTCCTTTGATACCGAATCTTTGGGTGCCTTTCATAGGAGAAACACGGAGATAGACATGCTCCCCAATGTTGAAGGCCAAATCACGATGCTTGCCGTCATAGTAGCTCTTCTGACGCGACTGAGCGGCCTTGAGATTCTCACGTATGACTTTGCCCATTTCTTCGGCTTCTGAGATCAAGTCATTGCCAAGAAGTTGACGTTCACCAGTCTCGGACCAGTTGAGAGGGGTACGACACTTTCTTCCATAGAGGATTTCAAACGGAGCTTTGCCGGCACTTGCTTGGAAGCTGTTGTTGTAAGAGAACTCGGCAAATGGAAGGCAATCTTCCCACTTCATGCCAAAAGAGATGACACAAGCTCTGAGCACGTCTTCTAGAATCTGATTCACTCTCTCGACTTGACCACTAGTCTGAGGGTGAAATGCAATGCTGAAACGAATATTAGTGCCCATGGCAGACTGAAAGGAGTCCCAGAACTTGGAAGTGAACAAACTTCCACGGTCTGAGGAAATAACTTGAGGAATGCCATGTAAGGACACAATTCTGGAAGTGTACAATTCTGCCAATTAAGCTGCATTGATGGATTCTTTGACTGGAAGGAAGTGAGCGACTTTGGTAAGCTTGTCAATCACCACAAAGATAGAATCATTCCCTCTCTTGGACTTAGGAAAACCAGTGACGAAATCCATTTCAATGTGGTCGAATTTCCACTCGGGAATAGGAAGAGGTTGGAGAAGACCGGCTGGACGTTGATGCTCTGCCTTCACTCTTCTGCAGACATCACATTCATTCACGAATTGGGCAATCTCCCTTTTCATGTGTGTCCACCAGTAAGCTTGCTTGAGGTCTTGGTACATCTTGGAACTACCAGGATGAATCGAAAGGAGGGAATCGTGTGCTTCGTCCATTATGAGCTTCCTGAGATCACCTTTGGGAACCACGAGTCTGTCCTCAAAGAACAAGGTATCTCTCTCATCAACGCGATAGCACTTGTATTTAGGAGTACCCTTTGCAATACCATGTTTCACTTTCTGCACCATAGCATCACTGAGTTGGGCCTCACGGATCTGATCTTCCAAGGTAGGAGCAACTTGAAGATTTGCAAGAAAGCCTTGCGGAACAACTTGGAGGTTGAGCTTCCTGAATGCTTCACAAAGCTCAGGCTGGAACGGCTTGATAAGGAGGCTGTTGCAATATGCCTTTCTGCTCAAAGCATCTGCAATCACATTCGCCTTGCCAGGTGTGTATTCGATGCTTGGATCATACTCTTGGATCATTTCGACCCAACGAGTCTGGCAGAGGTTCAGATTCGGCTGTGTGAAGATGTACTTCAAGCTCTTGTGATCGGTGAAGATGTCGACTTTTCTGCCCAACAGAAGGTGTCTCCACGTAATCAAAGCATGTACCACAGTTGCTAGTTCGAGATCATGTGTGGGGTAGTTCTTCTCACTTGGCTTAAGTTGACGAGAAGTGTATGCCACAATTTTCTTGTCCTGCATAAGCACACCACCAAGTCCTTGAAGAGAAGCATCACAGAATACTTCGTAGGGCTTGGGCTCATCTGGAGGAGTAAGAACTGGGGCAGAGATGAGCTTTTCTTTGAGAGTTTTGAATGCCACATCACAATCTGGAGACCAGTTGTACTTGACATTCTTCTGCAGCAAGTTGGAGAGAGGCTTGGCAATCTTGGAGAAGTTCTCAACGAACCTTCTGCAATAGCTAGCAAGACCAAGAAAGCTTCGGAGTTGCTTGACGTTCTGAGGAGGTTCCCAGTTGACAATTGCTTCAACTTTCTCGGGGTTTACCGCAATACCGTCAGCAGAGATGATATGGCCCAGATACAAGACCTTATCGAGCCAAAATTCGCACTTGGAGAACTTGGCATAGAACTTATGTTCACGGAGTCTGTCGAGAACCAGACGGAGGTGCTTTTCGTGATCCTCTTCATTCTTGGAGAATACGAAGATGTCATCCAGATACACAAGCACAAACTCGCCGGTGTAGGGGTTGAAAATGTAGTGCATCATTCTCGAGAAGGTAGGTGGAGCATTAGCGAGGCCAAAGGACATGACTATATATTCATATGAGCCGTAGCTCGTTCTGAAGGCAGTCTTGTGGATGTCTTCTTCGCGAATGCGAATTTGGTGATAGCCCATTCGGAGATCGAGCTTTGAGAACACTTTAGCTCCTTTGAGCTGCTCAAACAGTTCATTGATGTTGGGGAGCGGATACTTGTTCTTTATTGTCTTCTTGTTCAATGGCCAGTAATCGACGCAAAGGCGCTCCGTGCCATCCTTATTCTTGACAAATAAGACACCACAGCCCCAAGGAGACGTACTAGGCCTGATCAGACCCAAACGCTCTTGTTCATCAAGCTGTTTCTTCAACTCCTTCAACTCTCCAGGTGAGAGCTTGTACGGCCGCCGGCATGCTGGCTCAGTACCCGGCTCGAGTTCAATGACGAATTCAACTTGACGATGCGGAGGCATGCCTGGAAGTTCTTCAGGAAAGACGTTTTCGTATTCGTTAACCACTGGAATTTGAGATATGGCATTAATCTCGCCCTTGTCATTGATAGAGAAAAGCCTGATTGTGTTATCCCGAGAGGCGAAGATAATCACATCATTGTCGGAATGAGTAATCTTGATTTCCTTATTTGCACTGTCAATTTGAGCATCATGCTGAGAAAGCCAATCCATTTCAAGGATAAGATCGATGTCAGAATATCCGAGAACCACCGGAGAGGCCAGAAAGCGATAATCACCCATTACCAATATATCAACTTGTAATGCCCAGGATGGGACTATATATCCTACCTGTCGAGGCACGACTTAAAGATATAAGCCCATTCTGGAATGATCGCAAGTTCGGTATCTTTGCACATCTCATGTAAAATAGGGATGAAAGGGAAAAAGATAGTTGGCTTACACTCGTCACATCACACAATTCATTACATATCCAAACATCATTCAAATAAACATCACAACCCGTCTACGGGTGAAAATCCAAAGAAAGATACCAAACATAAATAAAGCCACAGGTCTGGATCAATCCTAATAGAAACCTCTACTGATCAACAGGATAGTTCACGTAGTAACGGCTACGTTCCTCGTCGTACTCCCAGTCTAGATGGGTGCCATCGCCTGTGCAACTCACCAAAGTACCTGCATCTGGTGTGGTGTAGAATCTGTGAGCCACAGAGGACTCAGCAATCCCATTCCCGAGTAACACAACTATCCAAGCCTTGGGTGTGGAACAAAGCTGAAGAAAGAATAAGAGGTTGCAGCAGCACTAGCACTAACTTACGTAAAAGAGAGCGAGAAGAGAAGTGCCTTGGACGAAAAGATGATCACGAAGTGATCCTAGCTAAGCAAGTCAAACATAACCCCACCATGTTCACTTCCCGAATCCCTTTCGGAAAATGACCGTCACGGTACTCACGCTGGTAGTGTATTCTGAACATGGTGTCAAGTTTTCTACAACCGCATATTAACAAATTCCCATCTGCCACATAACCGCGGGCACGGCTTTCGAAAGTTCAAAACCCTGCAGGGGTGTTCCAACTTGGCCCATGACAAGCCCACGATCCGTGGAGTCACAACTCCAAGGTGGGAAGGCCCGAGTATCCCCGGAATCCCGTGCTCAAGATACTCCGACTAAGGTAAGGCTAATCCAGCAAATCCTCCTGGTGTACCGACACCCTGACAGTAGCCGCGCGTATCTAGTCTCAGGCCACGACCGGATGGGTGATGCTACAGGTGAATGCCAGATACCTCGGGTTTCCCCAAGGCGGCCCCGCAGGACCCCCAGTTCGGACCAACACTCATGTGGACCACTGGCCCGGGGTTGTTGATTAAATAAAAAAAGGGATAGCTAGTCCCTATGCAAGTTTTTAGTTGTTTAGGCAAATGGAGTACCAATGTTGGGACTTGCTGGAAAAGACTTAGCACTTAGCGGTTTACCAAGGGGGTCCCATAACCCCAACCGTGTGAGGAACGCATAATCAAGGAACATAACACCGGTTTATACGATTCCTAGGGCGGCATGAGTGGAACAAATCACCAAGCAAAATGCTTAGCCTTCCACCCATTACCAATATATAGATGATTTCATTAAGAGTTTATATAGTGTGATATCCCAACAAGCTTCGGAGTTCTCAACGAACCTTCTGCAATAGCTAGCAAGACCAAGGAAGCTTCGGAGTTGCTTGACATTCTGAGGAGGTTCCCAGTTGACAATGGCTTCAACTTTCTCGGGGTTCACAGCAATACCGTCAGCAGAGATGATATGGCCCAAATACAAGACCTTATCGAGCCAGAATTCGCACTTGGAGAACTTGGCATAGAACTTATGTTCACGGAGTCTGTCGAGAACCAGACGGAGGTGCTTTTTGTGATCCTCTTCGTTCTTGGAGAATACCAAGATGTCATCCAGATACACAAGCACAAACTCGTTGGTGTAGGGGTTGAAAATGTAGTGCTTATCGCTACAACTCCTTCCGACAACAATATCACAATAAGCAAACATATATAATCCTGGGCAAATACATTAAACGTTCGTTTCGGGGCGGCTCGAGATCGTAGTGGAAGTAGTGGAAGTAGACGTTCTCGAGGCGGTCGTTGTCGAAGTTGTCGTTCACGTTGCCAAAAGGAAGTAGTCGTTCACGTTCGTGGAGGAAGTGGTGGTACACGGCGATGGTAGTTGAACTTGACGCTTGCAGTCCACGGGTCCTCGGCGACGGTAGTGGTACACATAGATGTAGTGGTACTCGCGGTTCTCGTGTGTAGTCGTACTCGAGGGTCGTAGAGGAAGTATTCATCGCGACGGTAGTGGAAGTAGTCGTTCACGGTCATCGGTAGGGGTACTTGTCGGATCGCCGAGCGTAGTGGTACTCGGGGTCGTCGTGGAACTTGTTCATGTAGTAGTCGTTCACGGGTCTTGTCGCTGGTTTACTAGCCGCAGGGGTACTTGGCGGTCTCGATCCGTAGATGAACTTGCCGGTCTTGAGGGTCCAAACGCAGCAACAAGGGCATACGAGACTACAACAACACGGGGTGATGTAGGGGAAAACAACACGGAGCTGCAATGCCGATCGTCCCGTCACCGAATCGGACAAGGCAGAGGCGTGGCTCTCGCCGGAAGAAGCAGGAGGGCGGCAGCACGGGGGCGACGTAGAGGCCATGGCGAGGAGGAGAGGCACGGAGGCGCTGTCGGTTGCTCGGGGCGGCACCGGCGCTGTCGGGTGGCGCGGCAGGACGGCGGAGGCAGGGAGGTCGGAGGCGCTGGCTCCGGCGAGCAAGAAAAAACAGCAGGAGGTAACGAGGCGGCGGCCTCCTGGTGGTGGAGCTCCTGGCTGGCTGGGCTGCTTGAGGGGGCTCCTCCCCTCGGCGAGCCAGGCGGGTGGCGGGCGGTGCACTGGACGAGGCCGGGCGCCCGGCGCGCTGGTTGGGTCGGGCGGCGGCGAAGAAGGAACGGAGCGGGGATCGAGCGAGAGGTTGCGGGG